>WELA01011641.1:101248-117513 GCA_009602735.1 Mesotaenium endlicherianum
CCCCTCCCCCCCCCCCCCTCCACCCTCCCTCCCTCTCCATCATCCAACTTCAAGTGTTTGTGCTCATCAGATCCAACGTAAGTCGAGTCAAATGCCCGTCACGTTTGATTCGCTGAGGGTGAGGGTGAAGGTGGGGTGAGAGGAGCGGGTGTTGATGCATTGAGTGTGAGGGAGTTAGTGAAAGTGCGTCGTGTGCAGCCGAGGGTTGTTCCTTGCCTCCTGCTGGATTAGGCTGCCTGCTATTATTGTTTTCTTCTTGGCCTGGCAAGCATGCCAATAGACGCTGTTGCTGCCGGGATGCCAGGTGGCGGAGAAGCCGAGCCTGTATGTGCTGGACACGCCAGGTGTCATGGTCCCGCGCGTGGCTAGCGTGGAAGTCGGCTTGAAGCTTGCCCTCATTGGTCAGCCCCTCTCTCCCTGCCCCTGGGCCTGCTGCTGCCTAACAGCTGGTAGTGACACGTGGGAGCTGGCGATACCCGTCAGGTGGTGGTGACACGTGTCAATTGTATAAATTGAGAGTTAGTGGCATGGTGTCACGGCAAGCAGCGTATATAGACAAGACGAAAAGATCCTGTACCTCCTTAGCGATTGCAAGAAGTCATGTTGAGTGGGCAAAACTCTCGTGAATGGGCAGTCCTGGCGCCACCTGCCAGGTGTTTGGCATAGGCTGCCTGGTACGATTGCCGAGCAGTGTCATAAGCTGAGACGCTGCCGAGACTACCCGAGCCAGAACCACTCAGCATACACAATCATGGTGCGGCAACCTGACCTCGTGGACACTCCGTACCTCCCCTTACGTTGGGTTTGCAGCTCAATGAATCCGTGTGGGCACCTCTCGTGTGCGCACGCCAGGGGTGCAATCCCTGGAAGGGACGGCTGGGATGGGAGCACAAGTGCTGACGTGCATCTCGGCCACGGCTGTGCCATTGATGATCGGCGGGCGGGCGCAGACGCGGTGAAGGTGTCGGTGGTGGGGGAGGAGCACGTGGCGCGCTACCTTCTGTCGCTGCTCAACTCCCGCCAGCTGGCGCTGCAGGCGCGTGCCAGCGACAGCCGCAGCCACCAATCGCATGCTCTACCCCAGGCAGCAAAGCCTGCAGTTAGTGCCCGCCCTCTCCTCTTCTGCCCTCCCTCCCTCCGCACCCCTTGGCCCCCTTTCCACACCCTCCCCCTCAATCCATTCCAGAAACAAATACAAAGCACGCCGGAGAAACAGTATGTCTCAGCAAACTTTTGCTCCCCTCTCTCGTGCTCTCTCTCTCTGTGTGGCTCACAGGGTCGTCCTATCGGCGTAGCAAACTTATGTGACGTCTGAGTTTTGGACTGCCATGTGTCATTGGGAGCATCAAACCCTTCCTCCTAGAACCAGGGCAGGTCGACCTTCAGAAAGCGTGTGCATGCTTCTTGCACTCTCCCCCTCGCCCTGCCCCCGACAGCATGCTTCCGCAACCCGGTCCTGGCCCAGTCCAGGGGCATCAGAGCTCTGCTTTGAGGGCAAATCTTCTGCAAGCTTTCTACACATGAAGTTTATGGGCAGGATGCCTCATAGTGATTGCACATCTCTAAGCCCGATCGGCGATGGAGGTGATGGCTCAACGTCAACGTCACCTCCACCGAGAATAAAAGAGGGGCAAAATTGCAAGAGAAGTGTGGTGCGTTTTTGCTTCGGCGGCAGCATGCGCGCGGCAGCGCGCCGCATGGTTGCGACAATGTAGCAGGGGAAATTGAACTTTTGTCCCCTGGTTGAGAAATCCGCTGGTCTGTGTGCTCTTCCTTGCTGCAGTCCTCGGGCGGCGGCGCAAGGGCGCACTTGGCGGAGGCGCTGGCTTTGCCCAGGGAAGAGCTGATGCAGCAGCTGTCGGAGGCAGAGGCAGGTGGAATAGGGAAAGTTTTTGGGAGTGCTGCTTACGGCGAGGCGATGGAAGCTCACGTTGATCGCCAGATGGCACTTCTTCGCAGGAAGTTCCATGTGGCAGCCAGTGAAGGGGACGAAGGATGGAACCTTGTCGGCCGCCATGTGTTGAGAGCATTGAGAGAAGGCAAGCTCGGCCCTTGTACACTCGACATTGTGCCGAATATCGCAAAGATACACACTGACAAAGGTTAATTTTGTTAATGCTCATCCTGAAATCACAAAAATCTTGGAATTTTGCATTGCCTTCTTGACGTGTGCTTCTAAAATAAGGAAGAAGGAAGCCTTGTACATGCATGGACATAGATGAGCATGTCAAATGGGCATGGAAGCAGAATTGGATCTCGAGAGACGATCCTACGGGTTTGGAAGACTAGCATCGCAGAAGCTAAAGCTATGTGCATGCATATGAAGTCTAGCTCCAGTCACATCTTTTGAGTTTGATAGCCCTGTGGACCATGCCATTCATACACAAAAGGCACTGAAGGAGTTGCGGGCAGTCAACATTGCCGCATTTGAAGCCTTTGCAGAACCATCACTTCACGACAATTGTCTTATTTAGATTGTTAAGATTGGACCGTAAGAGTACTATACATTTTTTGCTTCTCTTCATCATTCACTTTGAGTAGGATGATAACGTGACCCAATGCGTGGTAGAACAAGTCCATGCAAAAGATCTAACAAGTCTCTCTTGTCTGAAGTAGCAACCTTCGCAGCTGACCTTCACTGCATACATGCAGGCTTTTTAACTTCCTCCCAGAACTGCTGGAGAAAACTAGCATCTCATGTCATCATATTACGTGCCAAGCACATACAATAAGAGTTTATGATAAATATACCTGAACAGTTTTTGGCACCTTTCCCACTTCTTCTTTGTGCACTCTAGGCCTGATAAGTATTGGCAGAAGTGCTTCTGTCTATCTCTAGCTTAGGCACCCACGCTGATCTAATCATTACTGGCAAGCTGCCTGCTCACGAAACATGCATGCTTCTAACTCATTCAAATGTCAGCTGCCTTCAGATCCCCAGCGCATCCTCCTCCTCGCCCCCTGCACCGAGATCACAGAAGCAAGTGTGCGTTGCAATCTGCTTAGAAGGCCGTCCTGGGTAAAGCAAGTAGACTACAATATAAGAGCGTACCCCTGAGAGCATGAGAGCCTGGCTCCCCAGAGTTGTCCGCATTTTCACTCGCTGCGCAGTTCTCTCTAAAGCCCCTACATGAGGGCCCTAAATGGGGCGCACATGTGTCACAGGCACGAGCTGAACAGCAAGACTTAAGCTGGTGGTGCTGTTGACCTCATACTAACACAGCTCCACTGAGAGAGAAGCAATGCCTCAAATGAGTACAATTGATCTACCATCCAAAGCCTAGTCCACTGCCAAGCGTCAAGGCAGCAACTGCAGACATGCCTCGATGGAGTGACTTGCCACTACTGGCACAGCAAACAGACAGCCTTTTATTGCAGATTCCTACATGGCAGGAAGCATGGACAGCTTGGACTCATCGTACTATACACTGTCTACAGCCATGGGGGAGGGAATATCAGAAAATACAGCCATGCATGCTAGAATGTTCGCATTTCTGGTGGATGCAGTACCTTCAGTTTTTGAAGGACAGAGCATAGAGCCACATCTGGAGCCAGGTGCAGCACGTGCGGAGGTGCTTACTTAGGCCTTCTTTCAAGCTTCCATGGTGGAAACGATCATTCATCTGGAGCCGGGTGCAGCACGTGCGGAGGTGCTTACTTAGGCCTTCTTTCAAGCTTCCATAGTGGAAACGATCGTTGGCAATTCAGGCTTGCAACATGCAGGGAGGCTCACAGACGAAGGCATCATGCTGCTTCAAATTGCTGCATGCACGTGCTGCTGCAATGCCCCTTCCAGTCCCCTAGAAGAGACGGATGTTCCCATTGCCCTAGATGGGCATCATCCCAACAAGCTGCTATCAGTATGCCAGCCTGCCAGCCTGCCTCCCTGCCTCCCTGCCTCCCTGACATCAAAGAATGCGTGCTGTCATTCTTGCTTGGTGCACGAGTCCATAGTGTGAGCTGCAAGATAAAAACCGAGTGAAAGACAAGTCCAGGGTGAGAATGTGCAAAAAACATTCACCTGAATCACAACTTCTGACAGCTTCTAGCCTTACCTGCACTCTTGTCAGCAAACTCCAGCAGCTTAATAGAGAGATCACATGTACCGACACCTAAGTCCTGTGCCTTGTACACCTTCGTTGTAGGGAACAATCACCCAGGGACTACTCACAAATATAAATCACGGAAGACACCAATGCCACCTATAGCAAGTCAAACTAGAATAGACCAACCCATCTCTGTCACTTGCAGCAAAAACTTAAATAGCTACCTCAGCCAAGAGGCAAACTCTACAAGGCTGACTGCAATAGCGTACTAAATGAAAGCTTAAGCTACACGGTGACATTGCCACTGCGCTAATATGTCAACGTAGTGCCAGCAACAAGTTATGAGAAGCAGATGTTTACCTTTCACCCAGAAGCTCCCGTGGAAGTATGCTGAACCTAGTCCGCCAAAATCGTCAGTCACTGGCCAACTTTACATCCTCCATCAGAGCTGCTCATCCTGTGCTGCTCTTTAGACAGCAAGGTCGTTCTCAACACTTTTTGTACCCATGTAATACTCCTTATAGCCGTATTACAACCTGATGAAAAAGTCGCCTCCTTCCTGACCCTCCGCCCCCACTTTCCGAAGGCACTCATCGCAAAAACTAATATCCATTCCCATGCATGGTGGCTGTGTAACTGAAGCCGGTTAGTTATGCAGCAGGTTAAATATCAGTTCGCAGGGTCGCTCGCCCCCAGCGCGCCCCGGATCACCCACAGTGGAGTAAGAATTCTGCCAATTCCATGTCAACGAAGTGATCGGTTCGCCTCAGAATTCCAGAGAGAATGGCTCCCCGGTTTGAAAACTTTAGCTAGTCATTAAAAGCTAGTGATGACGCGAACAACGCAAGGCTCAAATATGACTTTGAGCTAAATTATCATCAAAATGGTAGCCTGTATGGTTGGCGCACAGACACTAATCTCCTTATCTTGAACTGAGGTGATCAAAGCGTTTGCGCATATGTAGCTGCGTAAGTTTCTCAAAGTGAGACCATCCGTGCTAATTGATGAGACAGAAGCCGCTAATGGCCACTAGTAGTACCATCAACAGTGCTGACGACATAGCGTTGGGTAAAGCTGCTCCAGAAGGCAAGCAGCCTGGGCCGCACCGCTGCAATGACAGGCTTGAAGATGTCATACAGGTGCTTTCCCTTGCATGTTTCCAGAATAAGTTGATACTCATGCAAATTTTTTTGAAAGTATATGGAGGACGTTAACATCAATGACGTGCATGTAGAAACTGCGTGTAACTAGGAGCTGCAGAATGTTTGCTCAGTAGCTGGAGTTGGGCAGGTTTTCAACTATTGACCTCCAGCTTAGTTTGTCTTTGTAATTGTCAAGGACAGTGAATATGAAGCAGTTGTGACCAAGTACTTACCACTGGACTGCATCATTCTGGGACAGTCATTGTTTGAGGGGAATCTGAGAGAGAAAGTACCCGGTCCGTGGAAGCTGTTCTGGCAGTGCATGAAGTCCAAGCCCGGGTGAGATATCAAAAGCCCGACCTGTTTAAAGTGGCAGCATTAGTTTGCTCTGGGACAGCTTTTGCTCTATACGTGCTTGCTTTCATAAAGAGTCAGGTGTCTGTGTATAGCTAAGGTATTGTTTACAGTACATGACACGTTTTTCATTGTTACTTGGTGACCACATATCTAGTTTACTTGCATTGCTTTTTTATTGCTTCATATCTCTCCAATTACTCCCCACTTTGCGACACTGAGATGTACTCCAACTAAGATCTGATCTTGTCTACTCCAAAGCTGTTGCTAAGTGATGTCAATGCATGGGGCCTAACTGGTTAGCATAGTATCCTTATATGATGTCTGCGCTTAAGCTGTTGACAAACGACCCTTTTCTCTTGTGGCAGGGAAGAACCAACTGATCCCTTTTTCTTTTACAAGCCCAGTAAGCTACCATTGAGGAAGGCAGAAAGCCCCTTCAATAGTACGGAAGGGGACAATGAGAGCACTCCTGGCTCATGAGAGTTTTTTTGGATAACTATTACACCTACCAGGTGCTGCATAGTTTGTAGGGTCTAGGTAAAGTGGTAGAACATGCACAGGGATCTGTCAGTTTTGCTACTTAACTTTTTAGTTCATTTTGCGGCTGTTGACACAGCAGCATAACTGGGGTGATATGCTTGCCATTGTCGCACACATTCTTTTGTCGGTATTATTGAGCAGCCAGCAAAGTAGACACATTGCTACTTTTATAGCGTTTCAGTACAATAGGCCTTTATTGCAAGACAGTGTAAGCAAGTAGGTACAAGAATAATTAATAAGCAATGTCTGGTTCCCTCACATATGTGCTGGCGCACTAGCCACTAATTAAGCAGTTTATAAGGGAATAATATTGAGAAGAGATGAGCAGGTACGCTTACTGAGACCTATGAAGCTCAGCCTTAAAGTGGCATGTAAGGGCACGGTTGACATACCAGTAATATACAGCAACACACGTGAGCAAATTAAGATATACCCTGATCCCACTTTGACAGACATGTCTACCACCATCACCTTGCAGCAACCTCTTCCAATCTAACTTGATCACTGCACTCTAAAAATGTGCAACCCCTAAGCTATCAATGCGAACAGCTAACCTTCCAAGAGAGTCACTAGTCAAGAGCCTCCTGCGGAGCTTGTTGCTCATCTTCCTCATCTTCATCCCCATCTTCTCTTTGCTCTTCTATGGACGCTAAACTACCAGTCACAGTAATTTTTGCTTTTTTCTTCTCTTTCTTCTTCAATCGCTTATTTCTCCTCTTAGCTGTTCTCTCTTCAGCTTCTTTTAGCATTTCAGCCCTGCAAATTTTTCATGCAACTTGACGTCAGTTTCATGCCCAGAAGTTAGCACTTTAGCTCCTAACCACTAATGGCAGGATACAAAACACAAAAAGTGTCATTTAGGAAAGACATATGCACTTATAGGGAGGACTCTGCATGCATTCCATGACAAACCACAATTACATTATGTCAGGCTTGTCTTCACTTACCTTCGCTTTTCAAATTCACTTTCTGCTTTCCTTTTCTTGTAGTCTATTTCCATACGAATAAGACGATCCTGTTCGTGTCTCCTCATAGACCGATACTGCTCAAAATCCAGGCAGCCTCGACTTCATAAACTGCATGCCACCAATGAAACAAATTGTGCCGTCCTTGTCCCCTCGGTGGTATGACAGGGCACTTGGACAATACCGATCTCGGTGCCTCTATCTTTCTGACAAACAAAACCTTTTACACAAGGACAGCAACTCAAGCCCGTGGTATCACAATTCCCCCTCATTCTACCATCATTCTACCATTAAATCCACGCTTCCTTTCCTTGTGAAAGGTGACCTACATCTATCTGCGTGGAAGTGTACCTGATGAAAGTCACCACTGCCAGAACCGGCTGAACTCCCGGAAGTATTATTAATGCGCAGTGGCACCAATTCAGTAATGCGCGCAAGCTTCACCTCTAAATCTTCATCCTCTGGAGCCAACTTGCCCTTTTCATTATCTTTGTTTGCATCTTCAGGGAGGGCAACAATCTGGGTGTTGCCCTCAGTAAACGTCTGTGAACTAGTATAACGCGGCATTGTAGGACACTAAAAAGCTCTTGTGACTAGTTTCATATGTTTGTCACCCAGCTCAACAAGCACGTTAATACCCTCTAGCTGCGTTCTTACTCGAAACAATGGCTACGAACGTCATGGAACTACAGCATGACATCGCTAGTATACACAATCCAAGAAGAAACCATGTAAGTCAAGTTGGTCCTCTACGCTACAACTGACAATACAGCTAGACATGAGCCGACGAATGTCTTAGGCCTCACACATAACTAGACGAAGGATGATGACATAACAAAAGTGATCAGGTGACGGAGAAAAGCGTATGGTATAGGCAAATGTAGTCTTTCGCAAGAGTTTCAGACCTTTTAAAGCTAACAATTCTTAGGCACGAACGTCAGGGTATCGAGGGTGTGCACTGCACTCGTGCAATGCTCTCTGGGCTTCGATCCTCGAGAATGAACAGTGAGCGTTCTCAGGTCGTCCTGCTTTCCCATGCATAAAACCCTGAGCTAGCTGCTTCGAGCTATTTAAGCATATATATACGAGCATACACGAGGGTCTAATTCATCGAGTCTTGTCATGCTCCAAGGCGAATCCAGATGATTAAAAATCAAAATCAGATTGAAGAAGTCGATGCAGGTGCACCGGTTGTTTTAGGTTCGTTGGACGTTCTATTGGCTGTGGTTGGCGGATTAGCTAAGCTAGAGACGGGTGGAGACAGGGACGCCTAAAAGTAGACGTCAAATTTGTTAAACGTCATTTACGAGGACAGAGCAAATTAATCATGTGCGTGTTCAACTGAGAATCAAAGACAATCAAGAGCTGATCAAGAGACGTAATATAAATGGTCAACTTGGTCTCTGGTTGACGACGTCAATGCAGCCGAATTAAGCCGAATGCTGCCTCCCACTCCCACGTCCACAAGTTTCTTCACATAAAATGAAGTAGCTCAAGAGAAGTGGAAGTGGGCCGCAAGAAAATAGTGTAACAAGACGCAACGCAATATTAAATAGGCAACATACTGCACGTACTTTAATCTTTTTAGAGAATGTGCCGTAAAGACTTTCTTTAACTTGAAGCCAAAGGTGAGAAAATACATTGATTGTTTGACCTCTTGATTTCACACCTTTCTTGCATAAAGAGCTGAGTGAGAATGTACTCATGTTCAAATAATAGACACACAATTAGTAGTTGGCAGGTGTTGCATAGCATCTCAAGTCAGCTTATTGTATAACAAACATTGTCATGTTTTATTTGAAGTATCTGCTAGTTAGCAGCAACCAAGTGCGAGTAAGATACTCATTTTCATATCATTCCCACGTTAATGGGTATGTGAGACACAATGTTGTTAGAAGTGGTTGCAATTGGCTGTTGTCTTCGATGCGTCGCAAGTGTGTTGCCATATACTTTAGTTTGTGCAATGTGGTTGAGATGTTCTGCGATGCCATTTCCTTCCTTACCATGTTTTGACAAAGGGGTCTGAGAGAAACTAGACATGCCTTAAAAATAAGATGACCAGCTTGACTTACAGTCACCACTTAAAAATTTCAGTGTCTGCAATGGCCCACTCGAGTTGGAGCAACAAGTTTCATTTATAATCTTGGTGGTATATCAGGGCAGCCAAAGTCTTACAGTTCATTTTTTGGCTTTTCTACACTTGAATGAAAGAACCTCAAATTCGTTGACTTGGAAGCTCAATTTAAGAGGACAACTTTCTCAGGGAGTCTGAAAATTGTGGTATCTGAATTCAACGCATTCTGCATTGTTGAGCAAGCATCCACTTGCAACAATTGTGACCAAGTTCCAGTGCGCAGCATGTCCCTCCTTACACTTGTTTGGCTCTCCAAAATGCTGACACTAGCATGAGGACCCCCCGCTTTCCCTGGCCCCTCAGCCCAAAACCTGTCAATAACAAGATTTGAAGACAACAGCAAAGTATGGAACTGTGACCTAAAATATCAGCATCAATCCATGGTGGTTCATCTTGCTCCCGAGATCCTTTGCCATGACATAATGGTGGTGCGTTTAATAGCGCTTCCATACGATACAACAGAAACCCATGTGTGTGATGCCAAAAATCTTAGTCCTAGGTAAAGTTGACACCTCACCACCCAATCACAATGATGTCAACTAATCTGTAACATATTCAGTAGACAGTCCTTGGCTTCGTTCCGTCACATGACACACCAGGCAACACAGAAAGATAAGAAGCTGAATGTCCTTCACACAAGCCATGCAAACGCCCACTAATGCTATGAATTCCCAGTAGTACACTCTTTACATGTTTGAGTCAGATATTGAACAATTCAGTAGCACATGAGCTGGATCCTACAGCCAGCATCAGGACTTGATTGCTCCAGACTACATGTATTTCCATTCTTCGGTGTGTTTCAGTCATACCTCTAGATTTTCCCCATCTTTTAGGAACACAGTAGACTCGAAACTTTCATGGCAGTAAAATTAACCAATCTCCATGTAAGAACCCAATGTCATATTTATTTGTATGTAGCACAAAGCTGACCAATTTTTTTCTACATTGCTGCACAAGAATAGTAGCCGTATGCAGGATTAACAAAATATGAGCCTGCATGGTGACAGCCCTCTTAAGCTACTTTACACTGCAATGATACCCCCCGCAGAACCTGTACCTGGATGAGCTAATTTCATGTATGTCCTAAGCTGCTCTACCTTACAATCAATACCACACTCAGTACTGGTAGCCCTTGACGAACATGCCCTGCTTGGCCTCCTCAGCCTCACCCTCAGCGCTGTACTTTCCGAGCTGAGCCAAAGAGTTGGCCTTGGCGCGGACAAGGAGCGCCCTCTGGGCAGCCTCCCAGTTCTCGGGCTGTCCCTTCCATGTCTTCAGAACAGAGTTCTGGAGGGCACGGGCGTAGGAGAAGGATACGTGCCATGGGTTGGGGGACTGGTTCATAGCGTTGAGGTTCAATGTAGCCTCCACCTCAGACTGTCCACCAGACAGGAACTGCAAATAAAAAGAACAAAACACGACAGGACACAGCATTAGTATCATACATCTTCACCCCTGATATAGCAGTACACCAAAACAATCAATAGGGTTCACTTAACCTAAGCCAAAAACTGTAGCAGGAGACCAGGCACACGTATCTTACCATGATGCCGGGAACGGCAGGGGGGACACGCCTCTTCAACAAGTTCAGGGTGTACTCAGACACCTGCTCTGGGGTGGCCCTGGTAGAGCACTCAGCACCGGGGGTGACCATGGATGGCTTCAGAAGGATTCCCTCGAACATGACGTTGTTCTCTGCAAGGAAGAAGAAGACCTTGGACCACACCTTCTCAGCAACCTCCAGGGTCCTGTCAATTCCGTGGTTTCCATCCAACAGGATTTCGGGCTCCACGATGGGGACAAGACCGTTGTCCTGCGATACAAAACAGGGGAACGTTGTTAGGCCTGTTACCATGGGGGGGCCCATTTATAAGACGAATGATCTTACCAAGTGCGTGCGACACATTGTAGGATTACAACATGAACAATGGTTGCACAAAGTGCCCCGCAAGATTGCAGGAATAACATGTTCATATGAAGTACATGACTCGTGAAACAAGGAATAGCAGATTACCTGGGCAATGGCAGCGTAACGGGCAAGGCCCCAGGCGCACTCAGTGACAGCCAGCTCAGATGGTCCAGATGGGATGCTCACAACTGAGCGCCTGTAGCAAACACAGCAACAATAAAATAATTTAGGGTGAGATGCATAAATATTTCAAGCATCTTGAGCGACATCAGACATACATGTTCACCACAAACGTACTCATGAGTAGAAACAGGAGACCAACTTACCACTTGGCAAAACGAGCACCCTGCTTGTAGTAGCCTGCGCAGCGGGAGGCAAGGCCATCAAGACCCTGGCACCATGACTCGTCGTTGGAGCCAGCAAGGGGAACCAAACCCTGCAAGTGTAAACAATGGACAAGTTAGAGCATATAAACAGAGCCACAAACGAGGTCTCAACCTAAGAATTTCAAGTACAAATCAGGCAATGGAAATGGCGTCCATACAAATTGTGCTAAGGAGGGTCTGGGGATCTCACCTTGTCAACCTTGATACCGGGCTGGACACCAGCAGCGGACAAGACATCAACCATCTTCTCGCCGGAGGTAGTGTTCTGGTAGAGGGTCTCCTCGAAGAGAATGGCACCGGACACGTAGTCACCAATGCCGGGGGTGCTCACAAGGAGTGTGCGGTATGCCTGACGGTTGGCCTCGGTGTTCTCAAGGCCAATGGAGGCAAGGCGCAGACCACATGTGGCGTTGGACTCATCCATAGCCAAGATACCGCGGCCGGGCTGGGCAATGGCTTTCTGCATACATCAGTCAGAGGAGCTCATATGAGGAAAGTGTAATTTCGGATTTTGCAACTGATTACATTGGGCAGGACCCAAGATCTTAGGGCACCACCCTGAACTTTCACTGAATACCCTGATAACCTTCGAATGATTTTGGTCACGCACATGCAGCATGAGAGCTGCATTGACCCAAACCCAGAATGTACAACTCTAAACAAAAATTGACATCCTTCCCAAAGTCTTTGTTAAGAGAACCCCCCCTACGATTGATCAGATTCCACAACACCAAGTCATCAAGAATAAAACACGAATCAACCTACAGCCTCCTAAAAATTGAAGTCCTCGCCCACTGATGGACCAATGGCATACATCCAAGTCATCACGTCTTTCTTGCTAAGTCCTGAAGCAACACAAGGTCTTACCGCGGTCTTCCTGAGCTCCTCCTCGTATCCTCCCGCGCGAACAACAAACGACACATTGTTGGCGGCCTTAGCAGCAACAGTCTGCTTGATGGCCTGGCCAACAAATGAAGAGGCAGAAAGGACAGCGGTCTGCTGGAGGGCAGCCATGGTTACTGATCTGTCTGAATCGTTTGAGGTGCGAGGTAGGAGTGATAACTGAGGAGTAATGAGCTGACTCAAGGGTAACTTGTACGTCTTGGTGTCTTTAACTACGCATGATGTCCGTCACAAGAAGATGCAGGGCAGAGTGGGATGTCCTCTGCAGGGTAATCTGAGGCTCGCATTAGCCACAATTCTCCACCATGCCAGGAGTCCATCGAACCGCTCAATGAAGGCCAATTACTGAAGTCCACACATCCTGCTCGTCGCTTTTCCAGCATCATCCCAACGACTGGCGTCGATCCGTTGTCAACAAACATGAAACCAAATGCAGGCCGTCTATTTCTCAAGGGCCTTCAGGAGGACCATGAACGGCGAGGACCTCTAGTGCCACACAATATGCATCCTGCTCGCAGCGTCAGGAGAACGATATATCGTACAAAAATGTTCGCGGTCATCGTCGGCTTTGCTACACACTGTTGCTTGCAGCATCGTACACTGACGTGACCAACGTGGCATTACTTTTGGCTAACTGTTACACAGCCGTAAAGCTGCGTAAAGCGACTGATTCCAGACCATCCCAGACTGATTCTGTACCGTCGGGCATCTCGATTCCTAGGATTCTTCTACATTCTCGCACGCTTCATACCTTCATGTGGTCCGGAATGGGGTGTGCAGGTGTGTGCAGGGGTGTGTTGAGGAGGTGGGGCGGTACTGGGTCAGACTGGGTGGGACCGCCTGTTCATATATTCGGAGCTGTTCGCCTCCAGTCACCAGTGGTATATATCTTCAGGTGGTATGTCGTATACCTTAAGTGACTCCAGACTTGCCTAGTCCGTTGTGGACCAGAGAGCGTTGGAGAAAGCTCCGAACCACTCTGCTCCAAAACCACTCTGCTCCAAAATGGTCCAACTTCATGACATGCCATACTACTTACTCAAGAGTCTCCTGCATACATAGTATGGCTCGCGCGAGCTAGCATATGCGAGCTCAAAAGTAATCGTCTGCAAATGTATAAGATCCTTTCAGAGTTCACATATCCGTCAAGTGTCCAATTTCCCGATAAGTTAAATAGAACGTACAGGAATATGTAGTAGCTTAAATTTTACTACTGCGATAAACCTTTTCCCTTAACAGAGAATCTGGTGTTGGGTGGCCTGCCACCTTGTTCTCTTACAAATCCTTATGCAAGATAATCCAAGCCAACTTTCCATTCATTTTGACAAGCTCGCCTCAATCATTTCCCTTTGTAATGATGAAATTATGACATTTCCTTAAAATTCTCTGATTTCCTCAACTTGTATATCCTTCCTTCTTGCTTTCAAGTCTCCGCAAGTTATGCTTCACTCAAAGCACGCTTGCGTTGCACATAATTGTCACGACTTGTTGCAATCTTATAGAAGTTGTTCACATGAAACTCACTTGGCTAAACTTTTGGACACCGGTTTTTGGCGCGCGGGTGTCGAAAATACGCTATGAAAGGGTACTTTAAGCGCGTCAAATTTGACGCTTAATTACCGCGACCTACCTTTTATGTCTGCGCCGTTCTACTTTATGTTCTTTGAACCTCGACAATCACTTATGCTTCAGCCGCTTAAATAGTTCACTTGTCTTCATTTTAAGTTAAGAGTGAGTGGAAACTGAGCATTGTGCAAGTAGCAATAACCCTAGAAAGATGGCGGGTTAGGTTCTTTGGAGGCCGGAGAGGTCCAGCCATGGGTATTTCTTGCTCAGCTCGACCCTACAGGTAATGTACTTCGTTAATTATACTCTTATCCAATTTGAGTTTCTGCATACTTATTGAGCTTACAAACTCCCTACCGAAGGAATTACCTGGAAAATTTGTGGTGTAGCCGTAACGAAGAGATTTGTGGCTGGGGGTATATTAACTTACTTGTGATGCTCATGTTGTGCAGGCTGCTGTTCTTTGATGTTTACAGAGCTACAGGCATCCTTCCGCATCAAAATTTTGCAGGTATGTTCCTTACATGACCTCTTGTAATATGCCGTCATCGTCACCTACTTGACGATGCCCTCCTAACACACACAATCCATATTTTATTGTTTTTTTTTTCTTAACAGCCATGGATGGTCTGCCAAAATTCTGTAGCAGGTGTGGTGCAAAGAGAGAGGTAGGCTTAAAATTTTGTACACCATGTGGTAAAATCTTCTGGAAGGGGGTAGAGGTAGACCCGGATTTGTAGGTGAGGAATTTTAGGAGGCGTCTCTTTAAGCAGATAAATGCCTCTCCCCAAGCTCAAGTACTCATCCGGGAGTCAAATGTTCCTAAGGTTGTCTTTATGAGCTTGTTTGGGAGTATTGGCAAGGAGGTGTATCATCGGATAGATCAAGAATACCCCCCTAAAAGAATAAGTATACGTCGAGTGTGTTGGAAATTTGAAGATTTAAATTCTCCCATTGCATTCCAGAATGTTAATGAAGAGAAGGCATGGGGAGCTGCTAAGCTCATTCCTAATTCAGGAGAAATAGTTGCTATAGTCCCTCCTTTCTTCATGGAGTGGAGGCTGAGTGTCACAGGTGAAGAGATGTGCACTTTGAGGTTCTCATATTGCATTCTAAATCGAGCTGGGGAGGTGAACTTTGCACCTGATCAACGCTTTGACCGTGATGTGTGGAAAGCATACCATTATATGCAGTGTAGATCCAACTTAATCTATAGGCTTGCAGATTACAGTTTATTAATGAGTTTGGAAGGGTCAGTTAAAGTGGGTGAGGTCATGTCTACAGCAGGAGATATTGCCAAGGAGTATGGGCACAAGGTTGTCGAAGAAGAAGAGCTTACGCGTAGAGAGTCACTAGCTGCTAGACAAAGACCTCCTCCTAAAGCAGCCATGCAAAGTGCACAATCTGAATGGGTTGCTACCATGGAGGTTGTTTCTAGAGATACAGAGTACAGCGAGCAATATGCTGCTGCTGCTGCTCATAGAGTAGATCCACCTACACCCATTCTCCCCACACCACAACAACTTGCTAACATTGAAGGGCGACGCCTCATGAAGGCTGCACGAGAGTTGGCTGCAAGACGTAGGCAGCAGCCTGTCGTTATTCAAGTAATTCTATTGCCTTCTTCTCTTGCTCTTAAGATCAGCATTTTTTGCATGAGCATCAACATCTTCGTTTGCATGTGTGTGCTCTGCCACCTGTGATGCAATGTCATCTATGTCTGCATGCACGTGTGCTCTGCCACTTGTCATGCACATTTACCATGTGCTTAAGAATATGTTGCTGCCACCTTTTAGCATTAGCGTGTGCGCTGCATGTGCTCGTGTCTACATGTGTCGCTTGCATACATGGTCATCATTTCATGCTGCCACCTGTACATCAAAACATGTCAGCTTGCATGCTTTGTTGTCGACTAAATCATGCATATATTTGTGCCATGATTTTTCATCTTTTGTTTCAAGTTCCCCGTGTTCGCCCACCACCATTTCATTATGTTCCTGGAGAAGGGGCACAAAGCGTTGAGGGGCATGCAAGTGGTACCAACTCAAGTGCCATGAAGCAAAGGAATACTGAGGGTCGTCGACTCATGAAGGCGGCCAGAGCTTACGTTGCTAACTTAAGATGTAGTGAAACAGATAGATAAAGTACTTAGTAAAACAGAATACTTTATCTATTCAAGACAAGGATCTTTGAACACAAGTGGTAGCTGCTTGAAAGAGAGATGGCTTTTTGAAAGTTAATATATTTCTGGATTTTGGCAAGTACAAGAGTGATTCTGGAATGTCTTTCTATGTTCTAGCTCTTGTTTATATACTTG
>WELA01011641.1:118579-133994 GCA_009602735.1 Mesotaenium endlicherianum
CACATGTGAAGAGGACTAGTCAAAGGCGCCAAGTCAGGTGCTACACATGTAAGGTAGACTAGGCAAGGTCGTAGGTGGTGTGACCTTATTGGCTAGCCTACTCCTTAATAATAAAGATAATTGTACAAGTTGGCCCAAAATCTGCCACGAACTCAAGAATTCATAGCGGCCACAGAACTTCTCCAAATCTAAGAAATCGAGTGCCAAACGGACCGCGTCGGAGAACTCTACCGGGTCACCAATTTTGAGAGCATTCTCATTTCTGGAGTGTCGTTGAGAGCTGAGAGAGTAGGCACTCCTCCAAATCTGTGCAGAAACTTCTGAAAATCATAAGTCCTTCTATACTTCTCCAAATTCTGCAAACTAAGTCTCAAACTGGGCGCTGTAAGATGTTCTACCAGAGTCTTGAGTTTCAGAGCATTCCAAGTTCAGGGGAAGGCACAATGTCAGAAGGCATATTCTGTCCTAACAATGCCAGCAGCCTGATCCCCTTCTACTTAGAGCATCATATCTCTCTCACCAGTGCTCCAAATTGAGCAAACTTGGACTCTAAATGACCGGCTACTCATGGACTACAGCCAGGTAAATTTTCAGAATTTATTATGAAGAGACCTATCGCCAGTAGCAGTTTTAGTTTTCTGTCCAGAAACTGCAAGAAGAGAAAAGTGTCTAATGTCATTTTTTCCTCTTTGTGGTTCTTGCAGGCTGCCTCCAAGGGGTCTTCTGCTGCTTCTTGATGGTGGCAGGCTGCCTCCCTGAAGTCTTCGGGCTTCTAGTAGAGAGACTTGGGGCTGGTCCAAGATGGGGGTTGGCGGCATGGAAGCGCTTCAACTTTCTCTGAACTTTGTCAAGGTAGTGCGCCGCCACCCAACTATTCTCCGAATCTGGATATCCTTTCCACTTGATCAAGTATTGCTGCTGTCTCCTGAAATTTCTCATAGCCACTATGTCTTCCACTTCGTACTCCAAATGATCATCCACTATTGTTGGGGCTGGTGGGGTTGTCACACGTCCTGGGAACTTGTTGTCGGGTTGCACATATGGCTTGAAGAGGGAAGCGTGGAATACGGGGTCGATGTGCATAGTCTGGGGAAGTTCTAGCTTGAAAGCAACGGGGTTGACTTGCTGGATAATCTTGAAGGGTCCCAAATACTTGGGAGAGAACTTGCTGCCGGCAGGCCTGTTGTTCAGGGAAATGTTCTTGGATGATAGTAACACGTTGTCACCCACTCTGTACGTAATTTCTCTTCTGGATCTGTTCGCCACTCTTGCTTGAACATCTTGCGCGTGTTGTAGAGCTTTCTTCGCTGCTGTAAGGGCTGCTTCCAACGTCTCCATAAAATCTGTGGCTGCAGGTACTTCATCATGGCCAGCCGTGAAGCTCAGTGGCGTGGTCGGATGGAAGCCATAGTTGAGGAAGAATGGGGACTCTTGGGTAGAGGCCTGCGTAGTGTTGTTGTAGGCAAACTCGAGGGGGGTCAAGTACATGTCCCAGTCTTGCTCGAGGGTAGACACGTAGGCCTTTAGAGAGGTCTTTAGGGTACGATTCATACGCTCGGTTTGCCCATCTGATTGTGGGTGGTAGGCAGTAGACATATCCAGCGATGTACCCAAGTTCTTGAAGAGATTTTTCCAGAAATGGCTTGTGAATCTTGGATCTCTATCTGACACAATTCTTGATGGTAGTCCATGGAGTCGGAAGATGTTGTCAAAGATGAGTCTTGCAAGTTGTGGTGCTGTAGCCTTAGTCGTCGTGGGAATAAAATGAGCCATCTTGGTAAGTCTGTCCACCACCGTGAGTATTGCATTATGGCCTCGAGGTGTCACGGGCAAGTCCACGATAAGGTCCATTGAGATGTCCGTCCATTGTCTTTCGGGGATTGGTAGTGGTTGGAGGAGTCCTCCCGCCTTTTGCGATGATGGCTTGATTCTTTGGCATGTGTCACAGCTCCTGCAGTACTCCTTGACTTGCTTAGACATGCCTGGCCAACAATAAGTCCTAGCTAGAACGCCCGTGGTCCTTAGGATTCCAAAGTGTCCTCCAAGAGGGTTGTCGTGTGCTTCTCGTAGAAGCAAGAGCCGGAGGTCTATGTCATTAGGAACACATCTCTGGCCCGTATCTTGCCTCACCCAATAATTGCCTTCTTGCTTCTTGCATGGGTCCAAGGCTGCTTCTCCGTTCTTGTAGTAAGGGTCTCTTTCATAGGCGGCTGAAAATCGAGCTTCCAGATCTGTCTTCAGGGATACCATCACTGCATTTAATTGCAGTCTTGAGAGGGGGTCAGCCGGGTTTGTCTTGCCGGGCTGGTACTGAATCGTGATGTTGTATTGTTGCAAGTATCCGCTCCATCTTGCTTGTCTCCTTGAGAGATACGGCTGCGTTTGGAGGTGCTTTAACGCCTCGTGGTCCGTGGTGACCAGTACTTTGCGTCCTTCAACGTAGCAGCGCCAAACCTTCAAGGCATGTACAATCGCCAATGCCTCTCGCTCCGTGGTTGTATAATTTTGCTCGGCTGGATTTAGCTTCCTTGACTCGTAGGCGATGGGCTGCAGTCCCTTGCCTTGGTCTTGAAGCAGGATTGCTCCTACTGCATAGGAAGATGCATCGGTGATGACGTGGAAGGGCCAATCTGGGTTTGGACTTGGGAGTGTGAGCACCGGGGATGTGGTCAATCTTCGCTTTAACTCTTGAAATGCCTCTTCCTCTTTCTCGGTCCTTGTATATAGCCTGTTCTTCTTGAGTAGTTCTGTCAGGGGGGCTGCTATGTGCGAGAAGCCTTGGATGAATTTTCTGTACCAATTGGCAAATCCCAAGAATGACTGGAGTTCTTTCTTGGTCGTGGGGGTTGGCCATTCCTCCACCACCGTGGTCTTCTTGGGGTCTATCTTGATGCCATCAGCAGTCACGTGGAGACCTAGGAACTCCACTTCTTGTTTGGCAAACTCGCATTTTGACTCCTTCGCAAACAGCTTGTTTTGCTTCAATACTTCAAGGACTTCTTTCAAGTGTCTCGCATGCTCTTCAAGGGTCTTGCTGTAGATAAGGATGTCATCGATGAATACCACCACAAATCTGTCCAACATGGGCTGAAATATGGTGTTCATCATAGTCATGAAAGTTGCTGGCGCGTTGGTGAGTCCAAATGGCAGGACCATGAACTCAAAATGTCCATATCTTGTCCTGAATGCCGTCTTCTCTATGTCCGGTTCTGCGATGCGAATCTGGTGGTAGCCGCTCCGTAAGTCAATCTTCGTGAAGTACTTGGCTCCAACCAGCCGGTCCATGAGCTCATCCATGCGCGGCAGCGGGTATCGATTCTTGATGGTGATCTTGTTGAGGGCGCGATAGTCCACACACATCCTCAAGGTACCATCTTTCTTCTTGACAAATAGCACCGGGGCTCCAAATGGCGACTTGCTAGGTCGAATGAAGCCATGCTCCAGTAGCTCCTTGATTTGCTTCTTGACTTCGTCTAGCTCCGTGTATGACATTTTGAACGTAGGCCGAGAGATGGGCTTGCTTCCGGGCTCCAACTCTATCTTGTGGTCTACGAATCTTTTGGGGGGTAGGCCCTTGGGCAATTCCGGGGAGAACACTTCTTTGTAGTCCTCAAAGACTTCTTGTATCTCCTTGGGAACGGGGCTGCCTTCTTGACTCTCGATGTCTTTCTTGATGTCTTTTGGCGTGATCAAGGCCAAAAGAAGCTCGTGTCCCTTCCTCACAAGTCTCTTGAGTTGGAGGGCGGACAATAGTATCTCGTGTGCCGGCTTCTGGATGTCTTGGGTCTGGATATTCTGGATTGCGCGCAAAATACAGATTCTTGAAGTGATGTCATTCTTGATCTTGATAGTACCGGTCCTCCAATCAACTTGGGGGTTGTGCTTGGTCAACCAAGGCGTCCCTAGGATGACGTCGTACTTGCCCAATTGCATGGGGGAGAACACTACTCTATCCTTGAAGGACTTGATAGAGAGTGCCAAGGGGTACGTCTTCTTGGAAGGGGTAGTATAGGAGAATCCATCGGGCATCATAATCTCCTCGTCGTGGTCAAGAGTTCGCATAGTAATACCGTGCTTGGTGGCAAAATCTGCAGCAATGAAGTTGCCTTGAGCTCCGCTATCCACCAAGATGTGGACCTTCTCTCCTCCAAGGTAACCTCTCAAACTCATTGGGGCTGGAACGTCGTCTTCAACGGGGGTCTCCACCTCACTTGGCGTGTTGCCTTCTCGTGAAGTGGGTCTTGGGGTGGTAGGCTCCTGGCCTACCGGCGCTGTCCGTTTTTTGACAACTTTTTGGGGCATGAAAGTGCACGATGGCCCTTTTCCTTGCAATAGAAGCATAGTCCAGCCGTCATGAGAGCTTCTTTTTCAGCCGGGGAGAGTCTTGCTTTCACTCCTTGCTGGTTTCTTGCATCATAAGTGTCATTGGAGGGTCTTCCACTCTTCCGGGCAGCCGCGGGGTCCCTTTTAATAACTCCGATTTCCATGGGTGTGGGTCCAGATTCGGATGTGGAAGGGGCTGCGTACACCCGCGTCGTCGGTACCCGTGAAGATGAAGGCACGGAGTGCTTGAAATCCAAGGTATCCACCTTTTGGGCCACTTCAATGATCTTTGAGAAGTCCGTCAAGTCGCGTAACTCCACTTCCTTTGCCACCTTGGGTTTGAGGCCAAAGATGTAACGGTCAATCTTCTCCTCGAGAGACATGTTGGGGATCTCAAGAGTGAGGGCGTGAAATCTGGATGTATACTCTTGAACGGACGTCGTTTGCTTGAGATGGTGGAGCTTTCCTCGGGCAATCTTCTCCGCATTGATGGGCATGAATTGCTTCTTGAGGGCCTCACGAAAATCTGCCCATCTTGCATATGATGGTGGGGGCTCTTGGCCGAGCATGGGGTGCGCCATAGCTTGATATATAGCCGCTTGATAGTTACGCCACCATGATGTTGCTGCTCCTCTAAGTAAGGTAACGGCAAAGGGAACGTAGTCCTCCTCGGGTACTTCAAGGAACGCGAGGTACGTCTCCACTTGGTAGAGCCATAAATTCAGGTTGGCACCTTTCCCGGGGTTGAAAGTGTCGGGTTTGCCGGGCTTGATGAGTTTCCTTGCTCTCGTTGGCTCTTGTGGAGGCGCTTGAGCCGGGGCTGGATTTTGAGCATTGCTCGCAATAGGGGCAACCATGGCAGCCATAGCTTCTCTTGACGCTTGCACGGTTGCTTCATAGGTGGCCAAGCCCACTTGGTTGTGGACGGTCATTAGGAAGGCTGCCCACTCATTTGCGGGAACTCCTTGTGGTGGGGTCAACTTTGCTATAGCGGCTGCCACGGGATTTGACGGTGCTCCTCCTTGTGGTGCTTCTTGTTGTTGCAGATTTCCTTGAGTAGGCTCTCCCATCGACGCTGGAGGAGGGTGTGCTCCTCCTTGTGGTGCTTCTTGTTGTTGCAGATTTTCTTGAGTGGGCTCTCCCATCGGCGCTGGAGGAGGGTGTCTTGGAGAGGAAGGGCTTCCTTCGAAAGCTTGCTGTTGGTCTTGAGGATCGGCCATCTTCTTGTGCTACCAAAGTGCCTAGCTCCGATACCACTGTAGTGAAACAGATAGATAAAGTACTTAGTAAAACAGAATACTTTATCTATTCAAGACAAGGATCTTTGAACACAAGTGGTAGCTTCTTGAAAGAGAGATGGCTTCTTGAAAGTTAATATATTTCTGGATTTTGGCAAGTACAAGAGTGATTCTGGAATGTCTTTCTATGTTCTAGCTCTTGTTTATATACTTGCTACATAAGTAATTTCTAGGAAGGTGTATGTTGATGTGTTGGCACCCAACACATCCCAAAACTTGCCACCTCTTTCTAGAATAATGTACACATGTCCTTTTGACCTAAAAATGGCACATCTGACTTTTGCCACATAGAGTTCTTCTAGATCTTTCCTCTAACTTCGAAAATGCCTTGGAAGGTTCAAAGGACATGAACCAAGTTACTAGAGTACCTATTCACACTTGACTCCACACAATACCACTCCAAATATATTTGAAAACATTAAAATATATGCATAGTAATATATAATAACTCAAATCACTACATAAGAACTTCTACGCACAGTCACGTAAGCTACAAACTCTGCTGCATATATGTTTACTTACTACATTTTATACGTCTACGTCCTATATAGGTGACGGCTATGCATCTGCGTCTGTTGTCTCAGCATCATCGTCGACGTCAGCGTCTGGGTCTCTTGTGTCAGCATCGGCGTCGGCGTTGGCGTCGGCGTCTGCCTCTGTGACCTCCCTCTCCTCATCTGCATCTTCTTCCACGTCCCCTTCACTGTCTGCATGTACAAATGCTGCTTCCTCTAGCTCTTGAATTTTTGCTGCTTCTCCTAGGACTGTAACTCCTGCTACTCTTGCCCTCATCCTCTCGTGCCTGATTTTGTCCAGTCTGCTTGCTGGCATAGGGAGAAGGCGATGCACTGCCTTTCTACCAGCCTCTTGGTGCACACTCTCTGCAGATCTGCACTCAGTCATGACCTGACCTCTCTTGTCGGTTCCCCCCCGTCTCTTGTTTGTGTTGCAAGTTTTCCTCCAGTGATGTAAGGCCGTCAAGTCTTCTCCACTAAACTGGTCCAGGTCCCCGTGACAAATAATCAAGGGCGGGATGTGGCACTTTAATATGTGCATGTATATTGTGACATGCTTTGCTGCAGATGCTGCAATAAACTTTTGCTTGAAGTTGACTGCTAGCACCTGCACCTTTGCTGCCTTGGCCTCCCTTTCTGCTACCAAGTCTAGCACTCCAATGGGCTTCAAGAGCTCATTCAATACATTGCTGAAGGCTGACCATGCGAGCTTTACCTTGTGTTTCATGGCAGCCTGGCCCGGAGCTGCAACCACATGTTCCAAGAGGACGTCAACCTTCTCAAGGAGGATCCAGCACTCCCGCCCCATAAAGTTAGGCTTTCCGACACCACTTCCCTTCTCGCTCTTCTTGTGTGCCTTTGCTGCACAGAGTATGCGACACCCTGTAATTGCATGCAACAGGTTCAAAAATACCTCTTCAGCCTCGTCCCCTGGGGCCAAGTTGATATGGATGGTCCTTTCATACAGAGTAATAAGTTACTCTTAAAAGCAAGTGCAAAACACATGGCACACAATCATTGGGTGGTATGTCCAAGAGAGGTGCTCCCTTGTCTCGCTGTCCCAGGTGCTGCACCTTGTATTCCAACCTGGCCTTTGTGCTCTCCTTATCTGGCTTGCCTTGAGTCTTCTTTATCTTGTCATTTGTTCACATCCTCCTGAGTGTGGAACTCCTTGTCGCAGAATTCACAGGTCATGGGCAAATCGGCTGGAGCGTGAGCGGCGTTCCTCATACCATCCAACGTCCGAAGACGGCCAGCCACCCTTGTTGGGCAATCTCATCAGCGCTGATCTCTCACCACAAACAAGGGTATGTCGACGATGCTCCACAGAGTCCATATAAACCATTGCTAAATTTGTAGTCACCACCAAGATAGAACTTCACCGGATGCCTTGTGCCATTCACTAATATTCCACCTGCTCTCTTTACCTCTGGCATGTCCTCTCTGAGTCTGCCTGTGTGCTCTCGCAAGCTCTCATAGTCATCTACACCTTCAAAAATGAGGCAGCTACACGTGCCAAAAGGTGAGTTTGATAAACTCTGATTGTCCTTTATGACTACTCTGCAGGCTATGGTTGTTTGGTTCACATACCTGAACCACTGGGAGCCGTCGCCAAGTACCACAACTCTTAGCAGGCGCCCAGGAGGTAATTTCAAGGCCTGCACTCTATGCATGAGTATGACTTCCATGGAAACACTGACTCCTCCTCCTCCCTCTTCTTGTATGGGTTTCAATTCTGCAAAGAGTTTTTCTGACACCTTCAGAATGCTCCTCACGGATGCCAGTTTTGTGTAGGGCAGAGTGATGTCATCACTGACGTACTTGGAAATCCAAGTACCCTGCTCCTCATCATAGGTCTTTGATAGCAGGTTGAGCAACAACTGGTACTTCTCGTGAGATAGCCCTACTCTATGACTTAAGGCTAGTCCTAGAATGGAGTCCCAGGCCAACTGTACTTCAGCAATGGTTTCTGCTTGAATCTGATGTTTCAAGTCCAGCTCTGCTAACACCAATGCCAACAAACTAGCCTGCTCTGCCCAGTTTAGATATGCAGCTAAGGCAGTGGCCTTTAGCTCAGGCCCTCCTTCAAACTTCATGTCAACATAGTCTTTAATATCACCGCCCATTCTCTGACTTGTTTTTGCATGTTCCCCACCAACTCTCGGTCGTGGTTGGGCAACGTTGAAGGGGGGGCCTGCTCATTTCCAGGTACCTGACCCTCCTCTTGGCTTTCTCCAATTCAGGCTGTAATGCACACACTTGTGTCTTGTGCTCAACTTGGAGACTAGCCAACTCTTCTTTGTACTTGACATACCTCTCAGCTAAGAGATTCTGCAATCTCTTCGTCTCTTGAACCTGCTTTGTCAATAGTCCTTTGGTTTGTTCTAGCTTTGTCTCAGATATGGGTTTTCTTGGTATAGCAATAGTTGCTAACTGGGACCCTGCTGTCCTAGTAGAAACAAATCTGCCCTTGTTAGACTTAGCTTGGTTAGGATTATTGGTAGGTACTTTAGACCAAAGAGTAATAGGGTGCTGATGCTATTTTCTCTGTTTGACGAGAGTGCAGGTGGTGGCTGAGCAGCAATGGCTGGGAGGGAGGCTAATGCTTCCATGTCTAAAGATGAAAAAGAGGTGCAATGCGGTTTGAAATCCGTTCATATGTAGTGGGGGTGGTAGGTAGGAAGGGCTGAAAGATGCTCTCTCATAACTTTGTGGATAAGATTTCCAAATTCCGTTTTTTTTTTTCCATATTTTTTGTTATTATAACGTCTTAAAATCATTTTTCATGTAAAAGAATAACCAATCATACACAAAGGTATTCCTGCACATCTTAAGTACACATATAAAAATGTAGGACCTCAGATTCTGCTTGAATGCGAGTGATGTTAGTACTCGAATTCATTAACAGTCACAAGTTTCCGGTTTTTTCTGATTTAATTTCAAAAACTTGCATAAGTTTGTACATTTATCAAAATGCATTTTGTTTTGATTCCACATGTTCATCATAGGGTCATAAGTGGCTGGATAAAGTTTGAGTGAATTTGAACTCATGTGGAAGCCATGGTGCCCTGCACAGTGACATGCAAAATCTGTCATGAAATGCATAAATGCGCGGTTATCGACAGATTTTGTGCAATCACAAAAACTGGCACACATAATCATAGACAAGTCTGATGGGTCTTGAATTTTAAACACATGCTCCTGGAGGTAATACCTGTCCATAGGCACTGAAAAAACACCATTCCAACAAAAGCTCCAAAAGTTGTGAATCAGCCTTGCTTTAGGCGTGCGAGCTTTGACACCTGGCAATATTTGCACGTGTAGCTCCTCCAGGCTTTGTCAAAATGCATTTTTTTTGGTTGCACGTGTTCATCATAGGGTCATAAGTGGGGGCATGAAATTTCAGTCCATTTGGGCATATGTGCAAGCCATGGTGACCTGCACACTGGCATGCAAAATCTGTGACAAATAGAGTGTTTCGCCTTCCGTGACCATATATATACATATCACTAAAAACTGAATATCTCACTAAACACAACTCTGATTGGGCGGAAATTTTTGGAGAAGATGGAAAACAGGCATATATACCAAAATATGAAAATTTAGACATTTCCGACAAATCAGCCGGAAACGGCGGTAAAAAGTACAAAACCGCCCCTAAATGTCCTCAAAAGGCCATTTTGAGTTTCATGTGGTTTCATCACATATGGAGGTTCCAAGAGGGTTTTCTTAATTTTGTAGGACTCCTTGTATTCACATCATGGTGGTGTCATTTGTACAAGCTTGACTTAGAGGATTGAAAAGAGGTGCAAGCATGTCGACTCTATTCGCTTGATGTCAACGCACATCTTCAAGAGAGAAAACATTGAAGCACCTATACATACATGAGTGGAGTTTAAGTGGCACGAGCGGATAGAAGATGATGCCTTGAACTGAGGACCTTTGGAAATCAACACCTATTCTGCACCTTTAAGAATGTGGGGAAGAGTCTCTCCGCTTCTCCCTCGAAAGGTGTACCTGCAAAGCCAAAGTACTAGTTTAGCTGGAGCTCCTAGCGAGTGACACAATGTGTTTCGTGTGCTGTACGGTCTTCCTATGGGCTAGAAGAAATCTTGCCAACTTCACACATTTGGGGTTCTTAGAGGTCCACAAATGGATGCCCTCATACTAGGAACAAAGTATATTGACAAGGGCCTATTGTAATGTCCCAAGCAAGACTTGGAGGGGAGGCGGTTCAGTTTTGCACAAAAAAGCATGACTCCAAGTTGCCCCTCAGCGCCAAGTATGGGACCCTCTCTACCCGCACTTCTCCCCGAATCGCTTGCATGGCCCAGTAAAATCATGCATCTCGACTACCGTCCCAGACTTACATACGATATGTTCAATCGCGAACGGTATCCAATGTGGACAAGGGCCCGAGCAGTGAGCGCACGTGAAACCCAAGCTCCGTCGCCGCCAACTCCGAGGCCAGCTGAGCTTTCGACTTCTTGTTCGACTCGGATGGCAAATTCGCCTAGCCAAGTCATCCTAGATAGTGAAGCTAGGTGGGCACTATGTGCCCTATTGATGTGCCAAGGTGTTGCAGCACCGGAGCTTTTGTTACTCAAGTAACCGCGCTGCTCCCGGGCAACGGGTAGTGTACGGCAACAGAGCTGGGCCCCTCCGGCTCCATGCTTGTGACACGTGCTTGCGCATATGCGATAGTAAATTCGTCAATGGTTGCAACCGTGCTACTTGCACGTGGCACTGGTCCGACAAGCATGGGATTGGAGATATAAATGATTGGACAGCATGCATTCACGGACAGCGGACATGCACTAAAGTCTTACCTCAAGTGCATAAAGACACAGGCACACACCCACACGCATGCGCGCGCGCACGCACCACACACAAAACAGCTCACGTCTGTGAAGTTGCGGAGTCACTCACGTGGCGTACTGGCTCGCAGGCGTGTCCTCCACGTTGAACTCGGCCACCGCTCCTCCAAACGCACGCACCTCCCGTATGTAGCCCGCAGAGGGCTGCCCCAGTGGCCGAGCTTATGAGGCGTGAGAGCGAGAATTAAACAGCAGCGAATCGTAATTGACATCTTGCAGCAGGGGACTGGCATGCCCGCTGAGGATGGGGGAGAGAGAGCGCCGTGCCGCCCCACGTGCTGGCACGCTTGCGGGAATGCAGCCGTGCTGCTGACCTGGCAAGCTGATCCAGCTGGCAGAAGCTCGAGATCTCCTAGAGGTTGCGCAAGGCGTTTTGTGCTCGTGCATAGTGACACGCTTGGAAGGATGCAAAAGATGAACTCCACACACTCAACAGCCACAAAAAGCACAAATACACGCTCGCTCACACACACACGCACACACACACACACACTTAAACACGCACATGCACACACGCACACACAGAGACCCACACACGGACACATGCATGCACTGTGTGTGACTATTGATCATTGCCTGGCCCTCAAAGACCAGGCAGTGAGAGAGCAAGCGCGCGCGCGTGTGCGTGTGTGCGCGCGCGCGCACGCTGCGCACTCTCGCGTGTCTGGGGACTGCACTGGCTTACGTAGACAACAGCAGAAGTCCCGACGACCAGCAACAGGTGGCAATCACGCAGCGCCTCGTTGGCTCGCAGAACGACTTCCGCATCCAGGCTCTCGCCGAACCACACCACGTCAGGCCTGAGCAGAGCGCGGCACTGGGCGCATCGCGGCAGCTCCTGCAGGGGTATCCTTGCATCAGTGGCCGCCGGGTCCGGTGCGCCCTGCATTGACACCAACAAGGCGAAACGCAGGAACCGTTGGACAGCACGGACTATCAAAAGAGGAGCGTATGCAAGTATTCGACGCAAGTATTTGATGCAAGAGACTGGATGCGGCGTACAAATACCGGCAAGTCGACAGATGAGCAAGGAAGTAGGGAACTTGATGAAAGCATGTGTGTGTAATGTGCATTTGGGTCGCAGGGATGTGATGTGCGCAGAAGGTGCACGCACACGCACTCGCACGCAGGCGCGCGCGGGTACGTACACCTCGAGATGAAAGTGGAGGCATACAAGTGCGCAACTTTTGAGAAGGGGAGGCAATGGATTGGATAGGAGAGGAGAGGAGAGGAGAGGAGAGCTTTGCAGGGAGTCAATCAGCACAACCCCCGGCCCCTGCTCCGCTCACAGGATGGCACCAAACAATAGCTCTACCCGAATGATGACCCTCACGACCAGTCCAGGCACCCGCCCGCGGGAATGCACCAATCAGCTCTGAGTTTCGCACGGGTCTCTGGGACTTCCTCTCCGTCGTTGCGGGGCCACGCTCTCTCCCTCGCGCTATCAAGTCTAAGTGACTGGCTGGCCGGTGGTCTGCCAAGACGGATCTGGCTGTGCTCTCTGCGAATGCCCGTCATGCGCACCCACCCAACCCCAGCTCTGAATTTCCTTTCAAGGTGTGATGGCTGTGGCGATCTCCATCCTCCCACAGTAAAAGAGAGCAAGAGAGAAAGGGAGAGAGAGGAGAGAGAGAGCAAGAGAGAGAGGGAGAGAGAGAAAGAGAGAGGGAGAGGGAGCACGCGGCAGCACGGTGGAGCGTCTGCTGCATGCTGCAGCTCCAGCAGGGGGAGCAGGTGTGCGCAGACGGCAGTCTGACCTTCCCCAGAAGGGCTGTGCAGATGGGCATGGCCCGGTTTTCCGCCACGTGGCGGCACCTGGTGCAGCGCGTCCGCCACAGCGAGCCGTGGAGCTCCACGACGCCCTCGCTCCCCGCGGCTGCATGGAGGCCGTCGATGTTCTGCACTCGTCCCCCCCCCCNAACCCTCGCGCCTGGCCGAGAGGCACGCGCACTGCGTGTGCGCGCGTGTGTGTGAGTGTTTGTGTGTGTGCGCACGTACCTTCTTGTCAATGTTGGTGCAGTAGATGGTGCGCCCGCACATCTCCCTCTCGTCCTCCGACTGCACACCCACCGGCCAATCACACAAACGCACGCACACACCCGCACGCACGCCCGCAACGCGAGTGCTCAGCCTCACACATCAGCCATCGCCGGTACAATGCCACTCCCCGACGATTCGGCTGTGGCATGCGCATGCCACCCGGGGTCACTCAAGAGACGCCAGAGACACCTGTCGTGTGCTCGATGCCCGCTGAAAGCGAGGGGCACCTCTCAAGTCATCTCGGTGACACCTGCCCCTGACGTCGACCAGGCCTGCAAAGCATTGTGAGAAACCCGTGCATGCGGAGAGGGGGCAAGGGGGGGAGAAGAGAAAGAAGAAGGCATAGGGGGGAGAAAGGGGGAGGGGGGGGGAGGCGAAAGAGAGCCCACGAGCTGGAAGAAGGAGAAAGGAGGGGGAAAAGAGGAAAGGCACGGGAAGAGGGAACAGGAGGGAGAGAGGGTAGGAGAGGGAGAAGAAAGGGAGCGAGTGCTGCCCCTCACACAGCAAAAGACTGGAAGAGAGGAAAAACAGCAGTGGAGCAGAGAGAGAGGGAAGGAGAGGGAGAAGAAGAAAGGGAGCCGGTGCTGCCCCTCATGCGGCGCAAGACGGCGAGAGAGGAAAAACATGACAGGGAAATGGGGAGAGAGGGAAGGAGAGAGCGAGGAAGAGCAAGGAAAGTGCGTGCTGCCGCTCACGCGGGGCAGGAAGGCGGGAGATAAAAGGGCAGGGGAGAGGGGAGAGAGCAAAGGATAGCAAAGGGAATGCGTGGTGCTGTGGCTCACGCGGGGCAGGAAGGTGGGGTTGACGGGCACGATGGCCGTCTTGGAGGGCAGCACGCGCACGGGGTAAAAGCCCAACACCGTCCCCGCCAGGCTGAGCGCCGCCTGCGCACCCTCTGCAACCCCCCCCCCCCAAGCAGCCGCGCTTGCACGCGCGCACGCGTGCGTCAGGCCCACGCCCGCCACACACGTGTTCACACACACAGGCACGCATGCACTACACACGCGCGCGCACACGCATGCACGCACAGAGCACCCAAAGACACAGACACACAAACGCGCAACCGCACAGACAACCACGCGGGCAAGCACACAGGCAAACACACAGACACACGCACACAAACACATGCGCGCACACAGGCATGCATTCATTCACATTCGGTCACATCAAGTCAACGGCCCTCCTCCCAGCTCCCCGCTCCCGCTCCACCTCTACTGTTCCACGCAACCCTCTCTACCCCCCCCTTTCCCCTCCCCTTTGCCTCCCCACCCCATCTGGTTTTTTACAAAATGGAGGAGCTCTTTTCACCCGCATGTGTCTTTGCCTGTGAAAAAAATGTAAGGCCCGAATGTGTACCTCTCGCAGCAGCAAGGGGCGCCCGTTTCATGTATGGCAAGGGAATGAAAACGAAGGGCACGCACGCAGCGATCATGTGAGTGACTTCTGAAGTGTCAATTTACCTTCCTGTGTGCCATCACCGTGGGAAACAGCAACCATGAGCCCAGCAGAACTCCTGCCCGCTACTGAGGCGCTTCTGCTCTCCCAGAAGTGTGAGCAGACAGACACCAACATGTCTTACACCCACACACGGACACCTAGGCACACACACGCACGCAGGCACGCAAGCACACACGCATTTACGCAGGCACACAACACAAGGGGACAGAGGGAGGCGCGTGCACAACTTGGTAGGATCAGTGGGGTGGCAAGCCCAAGCAGAGGCGCAACCCCCAGCACCTGCGTGAGGAGGGTGAAGGTCTTCCCCTCGCGGCGACATGTGTCCTGCAGAGCTGCTATCGCCAGATGCCCTGCATTCGGGCTCGCTCGGGAAACCACCTCCCTGCGCCACCACACCCACCAGTCGCGTCACAGGCCCAACGGTGATAGCTGGCGCCGATTCTCGAAGAGAGCCCGTCTGGAGCTCCTCATCCGCCTGCTTTTGCTTTTGAGATGCAAGCACCTACTACGCCGTGTGCATGTCTCGTGTATGTGTCAGCGTGCGCGCGTCCGCAAGCACGCGCGCGCGCGACTCTGTGTGTGGTTTTTTGCGGGCCCAAGTGTGTGCGGGTGTGTGCGCGTGCGCGTGTGCGCGCGCGCATGCGTGAGGGCATGAGTGTAACCGTACGTGCATGCAACCTGCTGAGAGAGCGCGCCCGCACCCCGACCAGCGGTCAGGAAGGGACAGGGGGGCGGAGGACGAGCACAGTGGTCGCATCCTCCTTCATTGGGCGACTCGGAACCACTTTCATGTCAAGGCGCCTGTGAGGGCAAGGCCGCTTTCAAGGGGTGCCAAAGCAAAGCATGCAGGAAAGCAAGTGCGCGAGTGTGAGAGAAGTTGCCGCACCCAGCCCCTCCCCCCCCC
>WELA01011653.1:0-23521 GCA_009602735.1 Mesotaenium endlicherianum
GTTCAAAGATCCTTGTCTTGAATAGATAAAGTATTCTGTTTTACTAAGTACTTTATCTATCTGTTTCACTACAGCAGAGCTTGAGGAAAATGGTTTTATTTCTCCCAGTAAATTTCTCCCGTATGGCGCACCCATCCTATTTGTTAAGAAAAAGGATGGCAGTATGCAGATGTGTGTGGATTACAGAGCCCTGAACAGAATTACAGTAAAGAACAAGTATGCTTCACCTAGAATCGAGGACTTGCTGGATACCCTGTCGGGCGCTAAGGTGTTCAGTAAGATAGATCTCAAGAGTGGTTATCATCAAATCAGAATTGCTGAGGGAGATGAACACAAGACTGCTTTCCGCACATGTTATGGACTCTATGAGTTCAACGTGATGCCATTTGGACTGACTAATGCTGCTGCTACCTTCATGGGTGCTATGAATGACATTTTCAGACCATATTTCGATAAGTTTGTGCAAGTTTTCCTGGATGATATTTTAATTTTCTCTGAAGATGAAGCTCAGCACACTGAACACTTAAAGAAAGTTCTGGACACTCTGCGGAAAAATCACTTGTATGCTAAAATGAGCAAGTGTGATTTCTTTAAGGAAAGTATTGAATTCTTAGGCCACGTTGTCAGTAAAGAAGGCATCAGTGTGGATCCTAAGAAAGTCCAGACCACAAGGGACTGGCCAGTACCACAGTCTGTCTCTGAAATTAGATCCTTCCTCGGGTTGGCTAACTACTATAGGAGATTTATTGAGAATTATTCCACAAAGGCCAGTAAACTGACTGACCTTACTAAGAAAGACATCGGGTATGTGTAAGGGGAAGAGCAGCAGGCTGCCTTCCAGACCCTTGAAGATGCCCTTTGTTTTGCCCCAGTGCTAGCCATGTATGACCCCAGCAAACCGGTGCAGGTGGTTACTGATGCCTCTGACTTTGCCATGGGTGCTATTTTGTTGCAGCCTGCTGACAAAACCACAAAGGATGGTAAGGTACGGCAGGAGTGGCACCCTGTGTTGTATGAGTCTATGAAATTTAATCCAGCGAAAATTAATTATTCAGTGCATGATAAAGAGCTGCTAGCTATCATTCATGTACTCAAACAGTGGAGAGCATACTTACATGGTAAAGCTTTTAAGGTGATTACATATCATCTAGCTCTGACCCACTTTCAGAAGAAGTCCAAGCTGTCGAGGAGGGAGAACCGCTGGAGCCAGATGCTGGAGCAATTCCAAGTCCAGATCGACTACAAACCAGGGAAGTTGAATCCTGCTGATGCACTCTCTAGAAGACCTGACTTGCAAGAAAGGAACTTTAGTCAGCATGCTGTAGATAAAGTCCTGTGTGCACTCACTTCACTAAAGGTGAAAAAGTCCTTCCGAGAACAACTTAGGAAAGCCTACCTTTCTCACCCAACATTTGAGCCCAGCCCCACAGATGGTTTGTGTCCTGCTACTGCACTCAGGTATAAGCTTAAGGGAGGGGTCTGGTTCACTGAAACCACTTTAGGCAGGCTGAAGCTGGTCATTCCTAATAACTTGGAAATAAGGTCTCTCTTATTGAGTCAAGCTCATGACAGTCTCCTGGGTGGACATTTGGGGCAGGCCAAAACTGTTGGCAAACTGGCAAAACATTATCATTGGGAGGGGTTACCCCGGGAGGTCTTGAAATATGTCAAGTCCTGTGACCAGTGTCAGAGAAATAAGTCTCGGCACACACCACCCGGAGGTCTCTTGCAACCGCTGCCCATCCCAGCGGGACGCTGGGAAACTATATCCATGGACTGGGTGGTCTCACTACCAAGAACTGCCAATGGGCATGATTCAATACTGGTAGTCGTGGATAAACTAACAAAAATGGTCATTTTTATCCCCACAACTGTCAAAGTGACTGCACTCGAAACAGCGAGACAGTTTTACAACCATGTAATATGCCAACATGGCCTCCCTTCTAATATTCTCTCAGACAGAGACTCAAAATTCACCTCTAAGTTCTGGAGAGCTTTAATGGGGTTAATGGGAGTAAAACAGCTGCTCAGCATAGCAAACCACCCTCAGACTGATGGGCAGACTGAAAGAACTAACTGAGTTCTACAAGAGGTGCTGAGAGCATAAATTAACCAAAAACAAGATAATTGGGATGACCTGTTGCCTCAAATTCAGTTTGCGGTCAACAGTGCGGTGCACGTGTCAACGGGCAAGACTCCTTTTTAACTCAGCCTGGGTAGAGTCCAGAAGTCTCCTCTAGATGTGCTAGGGGAATCTCTAATTCACCCTGAAGGGATTGACAACCCGGTCTCCCTCCAGTTAACTAAGGAATTTGCTGACACTCTTTCAGAAGTCCAACGAAACTTGCACAAGGCCCAAGAAAACCAACAAAACTACGCTAATCAACACCGTCGGGAACTGACATTTTCCAAGGGGGATTTAGTCAAACTGCATTCTCAGCACCTGTACCTCCCTGGTGTGGTCAAGAAAAAGCTTGGCCCTGTCTGGGTCGGTCCATATTCGGTGGTCCGTCGTGTCGGTCAGAATGCTTACAAACTGAACATGTCAGCTGAATACAAGGGGCACCCGGTCTTTAATGTCTCCTTCCTGGAACCGTACATCAAAGGTGATACACTGTTCACAGGTCGGTTCCCTGTCCAACCGGGACCGGTCCCCGCTGTCCGGGACGGCGACCCTGAGGAATATGAGGTCGATGAGATTTTAGACGCTCGCTCGGTCCGTCGATCGTCTAAATATGTCATGAAATACCTCATTCGATGGAAGGGTTACGATGCCTCTGGGGACACTTGGGAGTTTAAGGACCACTTGACCAATGCCAAAGGGGCGTTGACACGGTTCCACCTTCGGGCCGCTGGAGTCCCTCCATAACTGTCATTTCAGTTGACACGGGAAGGTGACAGGCGGTCCTGTCTCCATTTAAGTTGGAGGGGAAAATATATGACAGTTAGTGAGCGAGAGCGATAAAAACACACTCATACGTTTATGTGTAGCGCATCGCAACTACGTCAACTTTTAGCAATCATCCTGTAAGGTAAACAGCAGCGAAGCCACTATACTAAATACTAACATACTTCCTGCAATCCCTATGACAAAGGTCCATATCCTACTAACTTGTGCCCTGGTTACATGTGCAGGATGGCGCCCACCACACAAAAGGAGGACAGAAAGCGCAAGGCAGAAGAAGCCAGGAGGACAATGGAGCAATACCAGAAGGAGCTGGCGGCGACGTCCCTCACCAGGAGAGAACAAGAAAGGGTCCGCAAACAACAAGAGGCGGCAGAAGAGGCACAGAGGAAGAAGGATCAGGAAGCGGAAAACCTCAGGAAGGCTGAGGAGGAGAGACAGAAGAAACAGCAAGAAGAAGCGGCAGCGGCAGAAGAGGAGAAAAGAAAAAAGATTGAAGCGGACAGACAGAAGAGCTTGGCCACTTACAGGTATACTGTGGTGGGTGGCCAAAACTTCGATAACCTGAAGGAAGCATTGCTGGCAGCCCAGGAGATCAACAGGCTGGAACAGACAACACTGCTACAGAAGGAAGGAGCTACAGCACTGGACAGGTACATCGAGACACACACCGGCGTGGTCCTTTACGAAGATTATGCTAAGATGGTGGGCTATACAGCAGAGCAGGCCCGGTATCTCGCAGATGATTCAGAGGACAAGCCGGTCCCCATACCGGGAATAGTGGGAGATCAGAGACTCATCCGGATGGTGAGCATGCGGCCCGATAGCTTTAAGGATACGGTATTCTACCTCACACTCCTGCCAGCTTACAATGAAGTTGAGAGAAGGAGCTGGGAGTACTTGGCCAGGGAAGCAGGACAGCAGATGTTCTCTCCCCACTGGTTCCCGTGTAAACTGAGGAAGGCTGAGCACGGACCCCAGTACTACCAGCAGCCAACAGACTGGAGGTGGATGACCGTCACAAATAAGAAGCAGGAGTGTGACCGAGCCCAACCGGATGACTTCCACTATGGCCTAGACGGCTATCTCATCCTACCACCTCACATTGCCCCTTGGGACCCCAGGCTGAATGGATGCCTGAGCAATATGAATGCAGAGACCAAGGAACATAGGAGGAGGGGAAGAGACTACTTCTCTAAGGGAAAGCATGCCTTTGTCAAATGGGCAAAGAATGCAGGCCGGATAGATATCAGTAGGCTGAAGGCCAAGCAACCTCCAGCGCGCCCTAAGAAAGGGAGGTCGGTAGACTACTCCATGTCTACTAGGGAGCAGGACGACTTAGTGGACGAGACCCCTACTCTCTCCGAGGAGGAGGATGAGGAGGATGAGGAAGAAGAACAAGGCAGAGGAGAAGCATCAGCAGCAGGTACTCAGGATACCCAGGGACAGGCAGGGGCGCCTCCTAAAGAACCACGATCAGGTATTTGGAATGTGATCCCCGTTATGGCGACAATCGGACCCCGCGCTCGCTCCCCCAGTCCTCCTGCCCAAGCAGGGGAAGAAGCTGATCTGACTGTACTGGGCAGCAGACACAGGCAGAAATCCCCAGAGGACAGGGGTGCCAGAAGAGGGACACGCGGGGGGGCCAGAGGTGTGCCGGCCTCCCCCTTCGCTCAGGGACATGTGCTTCTTGCCAGTGTGTTTCAGCATCCTACTGGAATGCCTGTCTATGTGGGGATCAACACCCTAGTGGTTGAAGAGCAGGCTACCATCCTTCGTTCTCCTCGAGGTCCAACTTTAGAGCAAATAGGGTTCTTTAGAAGGCCAGCTGACAGACCTAGAGGGCTGTCCAGATCTAGGTCTAGATCTCCGTCTCTTGACCCTGAAGCCCCAGGAACAACCCCTTAAGGTGACAGGCTAAAAATACAATCAGTAGGGGAGGCTGGTCAAGGTCAGTCCCTTTATTTAAGGCTTTGCAGTATAATGTTGTCGAGGCGACAACAAGTTAAGTTGGAGAAATTGTAATGAATCAGTATATTAGTAGATATAATATTCATTCAAATGTAATAGTTAATTAAGTTCAGCAGGCTGAACTTTAGTTAATAGTCAGTCTGCTGGACTTTACATAATTATCAATTTAATGACTCAGCCGAAAGCAGCAGGCTGAAGTCCATATAAGTCAGCTTGCTGGCACATTCTTTGACAGCCAGCTGACTTCCGTACTCGGTAGCAGCGAACTGCCTTGATATGCATCTAAGTACGATATGCTAGATGAATGGCCAGATGACATCCCTATGATGGATGGCCATTCGGGATGATGGGAGATGGCGGTGGATTTGGTTAACCGAGGTCCTACCAACGTGGTTAACTCCCGGGTAGGCGGTGCCATCGCACTAACCGTTGAACAGTAAACTCATTCCATGTATATATGCTAGGCATTGCTCTCGAGTTCGGCATTCGGACACGAGGCCAACTCTCTTGTATAGCTTACTGAGAGAGATCTGAATCCAAGGCGAGAAGCCATTGATACGCACTGTCTTCTAACCTTGCTTATGTATGAGTTTACTGAAATGCATCATTGATGCTAGTTTACTCGCATTTGACTTACGAGTATTATTCACTGCTAGTGTATTGTCCTTTGCCGTTAAACCAATTAACGGAAATACCATAAAGATTACTTGCTGATATAAAGATCTTTATTAATTGTTAATCGCCTATTTGGTAAGTCGATTCATTTCAACCGCCATCTCCCATCATTTCGAAGAGCCATCCATCCTAGGGATGTTCTCTGGCCTTTCATCTAGCATATCACACTTAGATGCATGGCTAGGCAGTTTGCTGCTACCGAGTACGGAAGTCAGCTGGCTGACAAAGAATGTGTCGACAAGCTGACCAAAGTCAACTCTAGCCTGCTGCTCTTGGCTGAGTCATTTTCCTAAATAATTATAAAAGTCCAGCAGACTTAATATTATCTAAAGTCTAGCAGGTTGAACTTAATTGTCTCCTGTATCTAGAGGAATGTTATATCTAACGATATACTGATTCATTACACATCCCCCCTTTCTTCATAGAATGGAGGATGAACAAGTCAGGATAGAAAACACTTCCTTCAAAATTTTCATTTTTAATCTTAAGTAGGAAGGGGCATGTTGTGCTGGCTCCTGATAATCAGATCTATGACACACTAGTTTGAAAAGCACCTCACAACATAGACACTAGCACTCATATTCACGACAGGCTAGTTGACTACTATCATAAGATGCTTGCGTGTGGACTTCGTGTCAAAGATTCCATGATAGAGGCTGCAAAAATAGGAAGAGCAAGCCTTGTACAAAAGGAACAAGAGAGATTTTCCGAGAGAACGAGAACTTCAAGGAAAGCTTGTGAATTGCATGAAGTTGCTGCCTTTGCAGCTCGTGAGTGAAGCATGCGTAGGAATTAGGATATGTGCACACCTGCACAAGTCAATGCAGACTTTGATGTTGCCATTCAACCTCTGCCTCTGTCTAATTCTAAAGTAGCTAGACAAGCTGCTATACAAGTCATGAGAGATGCTAGAGTAAAAATTGCAAAGCAAGTTAGGCATCTGCAGGTGCACAGAGTAGAGGAGGACAGATTGCAAGCGGAGCGACAAAAGGAGAGTGCGCGAGCGGCACCAAAGTTATTTGTTCCAGGTGAGAACATGACAGGGCGAGAGCTCATGAAGAGAGCTCAGGAAATAGCTGCCTGCACAAGGAAGCTACCACCTTTGGAGGTGAGCTGCCTATAACTATAACTTAATTTTTTATCTAGCGCTACTTCTATTGTTTGGCTACAGCAGATGCTTCTGCTATGGTTTCACTACAATTGCCAATTTGTGTCCCTCTTGTTCTTGTTACCAATGTCGTGCATTATGGGGTCGGGCGCGTCCAATCGGCATAAGCAACGCAAAAGTAGACAAGCAGGCTTTGCTACAATAGAAACGGAAATGCAGGTGACCTTAAGGTAAAAAAGAAGGTCAACTGTCGAATGTTTTAATTCCGCCCAAGAACTAAGCGTGCTAGATCTGCCACAATCCTGGCCAGGAGGCCAAAATGGTGCTCTGCAACAATTGCGACCTCGGCTTCCACATTGGCTGCCTCAAAACACCGCTTGCCCTTGTGCCAACTGAAGATTGTTTTTGCTGTAGCTCCGCTGAGCAAGCACTAGGCAGTGATTACAACTTATTAGCTGGAGGCTAAGAGCTCGGGGGGGAATTAAAACATTTGACAGTTGACCTTCTTTTTGGCCTTAAGGTCACCTGCATTTCCGTTTCTATTGTAGCAAAGCCTGCTTCTCTACTTTTGTGTTGCTTATGCCGATTGGACGCGCCCGACCCCATAATGCACGACAGCTGTCATGACTCATTAGGTCGGGGTCGTTGCACTAAGCCGAGTTACACGTGTGTGAACCATCAACCTAGGAAGGCCAACTTTGACTTAAATTTACGCATCCATATATTGACCTTTTCTAGATTTGCAAATTGCTAAAGTATAGCGCGTTGAGTCAGCTTCCATATGGCACCAATTTCGCGTCATTTGGTCAAGTATCGAGCAAGATATTAGCGACCTAATGTGCCACCTGCAGGCCCCTAGCGGAATTTCACCAAGGGCCAACTTGTGATTTCAATGTGCCCAAAGGTCACATTGTTGGCTATTCGTGACTCCAAGGACCCCTAGCTTTGTGCGCACAAACTCTCTAGTTCCTTAGCACACATATACCTTGCATTTTAATAGTAAATGTGCACCATAGAAACTATATCTTGGTGACTGCATCACCCATCCCTCGAGGAAGCTTCCTCAAGCTTCAGATCTACCTTTGAGGCTTTATCTAGGTAGCATTGGTCTAAGTAAGCTCCACCAACGAGAAGCAATTAGCATATTCTTATATCTAGCTTTTGATTTGATTGAGTAGTTACTAGCCTATTGGAGCGCTAGCATAATAGGTACATGTGTGTGTGTGCAAAGGTAGATCTTAGATGAAGACCACATGCATTGAATACGCGCCTAACCCGTTGGGTTCTCATGAGTATAAGCATTAGAGATGTCCTTAGCGAGACATCTTTTTAAAAGTCCCATTATGCCAGTTGTAAGTAACAAAGGTATCAGTAAAGCTTACACTTTAGTCTCTTGTGTTTTCAAGACCACTTAGTCTCTCTCTCTTGTGAAGAGCAAGCCCTCTTGGCTTTAAGTCACTTGAAGAACTTAACAAGTGGTGAGCAAAGTCACAGCTTAAATTCCTGCCATAGGACCACTCTTGAAGATCATGATGTGCTTTCAGTGATCTTTTGGGCCATACTTCATTAGTTGTATTCCTACCAGTTCACAGTCTTGAGGTGCTCACTCTGGAGAGTACACACCCCTTTGATTCCCCTTCAAGCTCTCATCCTCTAGCTGATGAGCTGTAATCGCTGCCTAGTGCTTGCTCAGCGCAGCCACTGCAAAACCAGTCTTCAGTTGGCACGAGGGCCAGCGGTGGGTCAAGGCAGCCGATGTGGAAGCCAAGGTTGCAGCTGTTGTAGAGCAGCATCTTGGCCTCCTGGCTAGGATTGTGGCAGACCTTGCACGCTTAGTTCTTGGGCGGCCGCGCGTTGCGGGGACGAACTTGCAAGTCAAGGTTTGGAAGGTGGCGTAGGCCACAGTTCTTTGTGTGCTTCTTGTGAAGATGTCAATCTGCGCCTACCATTATGTGTCCCCCCCAGCTTCCAAGTAGGGACAGCTGAAGTCACCTCTTGCCCTGCTGCTGGGGTCTCTTGCACTGCGGCGGGCACCATCCGCCCTGCTGCTGCAAGCCACATTGGACCTCCAACCTGTCTCATAGTGGCTTGATCTGTTGGTGTAAGATGCAGCTCTGATCTGGATAGCTCTGGCTTTTCGTCCCGGACTGCAGCAGATTTGCATTGGTGGTCACGTCGTCGTCAGATGCCATGAAGCCATAGAGTGCAGTGGCAACGAGACGTCTGTCCACGATGTCGAGCGGCAAAGAGGCACTGCGGCTACCTCCAGTGCGCCACTCTGGCCAATAGTTAACACGCTCTGTCCAATTATTAATGGCGGCACTGATGGGGAAGAGAACGTCCTGCCTCAATAGTACGTCAAAGGTCTTGGAGCGAATGACGAGTGCATGTCGATAAATGGTCGTCTCATCCGCAGTCCCTGGGCGAAAAGTGAAGCGGAGTGCTAGTCGCGTGCGCCCAACGACGGACTTTGAAGTGCCCGCCGCAATGTTGATCCGCGTGGGCAACTCCTCCAGGTCGGCGGTCGAGAGACCCAGCTGACAAAAGTAGCTAAGGCTGATGAGGACTGGCTGCGCACCGGTGTCAAACATGATGCGCTGCGATGCCCGCGTGTTGACGAGGACAATACCTTGCGCGTTATCCAAAAAGGCGGCATTGGGACTGATGATCATCTTGCGCTTGTGCGGAGGGCGTGCGGACGCGGGGAGTACAGCGGCGGCAGCGTCAAACGCTGGCCTGCCGGAAGCGGTGCGTAGATCAGCACCGCGTGGCTGTAGCAGCAGCTGAACTGCCTGCCTGGCTGTCTCCTGCGTCACTTTGAGGTCGGCAAAGGAGACCGCTGGCAGGCAATGCAACGCAAGCGAGATGACCTCAGCGCTGAGCTGCAGCGTTGTCATTGGCAAGGCAAGTGCTTGAGGCGTGGACGCAGCCGGCGCTACTGGTGTCTTTAGCACGCGAAAGGAGCGGGAAAGGCGCAGTGCCTCCTCGGTGCGGCGTCCCTGGTCTGATTGAAAGGGGGAAGGGTGCGGGGAGTGCGCCCATACACACTCACGCACCCTCACCCGCGAGTGGAAGCGTGCACGAGGACCTTTCCTAGTTGCATACACAAGGTGGAGTGGCCTGGTGGTATGCCACTCTTGCAAGAGTTAGAGGGCTACATGAGAGAGGAGTGGAAAAGAACTCACTTTATTAAGAAAAGTCGTGTGCAAGATAAGAAGGTTAGACTAGACTAAGCCCCCTTTACTTCCTTATGCTTCCCATTTATCCTTTAACTCTAAGTGTCCTCTCTAGCAAGGTACCTCCAGAACCTTCTCCTATGGCTCCTTCCATGTACTTGACCTTGCCTAGTTGGACAAGCTAGCACACTCACACGCACACAATCACACTCTAGAATATTCTACTACACAATCCACTAACTCCTCACGGAGTTTCTAGAAATTCCACGATCACTTTGGCACTCTACGTAATTGTACGTACTTTCTGGAACCCTCATGTTTCAATGTCCTACTTTCTGGACTCCAACCGAAATTTTCGTCACTGGACCTGTCCTTGTCACTAAATAGAATCTGTGACATTAAAAACTCACTAAAAACTTCCAAAATTGATAACTATCTCAATACTTGTCCAAATGACGTGAAATAAAGGCCAAAGTTCTTCTAAAATCACACTCTATGCATATAAAATGCTAGAAAGAAACAAACTACACTTTCATAACCTTACACTGATCCCTTGCGCTTGTGCGCAATCGCTGGCCATCCTACCGCTACTACGAGCGTGCGCTTGCGGGATGCGCTGACAACTCCTGGACTGCTGCCAAGTGGTAGCGTGCTGGCGCGGCAGGCGAGAGTAGTTGCAAGAAGCGGCGGGGGTGATGGCCGTGGCAAGAATGCCGTCGCCAAGACGCAGAGCAAGTCCAGGCCAAACTTGCGCCGGTCCTCGGACGCACCTGCTGCCAACCGGCCCGGGCCTGTGCCTAGCCGGACCTGTGCTTAGCCTGCGGAGCCCGACGTGTGGCGACTACGGAGCCGCACACGCGAAGTGCTAGCGCTGGCGTTGGCGCACCTGGTGCTGGCGCTGCAAGTGACACTGGCGCTGCGGGTGGTGCTGGCGCTGGCACTGCAAGTAGCACTGGCGCTGGCGCTGCGAGTGGCACTGGTGCTGGCGCACCTGGCGCTGGTGCTGGCGGTGACGCACCTGGCGTTGGCGTAGTTGTGGCGCCGTCGCTATACCCCACCCTCTGCGCTGGTTGCGCAGATGCTGAATCGGCCGCGCGTACACAATCGCGTCTTGCACGGCTTTGCATAGCGTCCGAGGCTGCTGCAAGGCTGCCAAGTGGCGCCCCGAGGTAGCTCCCGAGGTAGACGGGTTGTAATGCATGTCCGTCGGTGACGTGGAGTGCGGCTGGCCCGGGCGAAGCTTGTGGCGCCCCCCCCTTGATGCGTGTGCTCGTCACGACCCCAGCAGCGCGAATTGCGTGTGCACTAAGGGCTTTGTGCGCAGCCAGGGTTTATGCCCTGGTTGTACGCAGCCGTAAGCGCGTTGTCAAAGCTCCGACCGCGATTGGGTTGCGTAGCGCAGTCGAGGATGCCCCCCCTTGCACGGGACTGCCGGTCGCGACCGCCGGATGGCATCTGGCCGTGCCGGGGCTTGTGCGCATAACACGTGTCGACGTGTGCGCAGCTGCTGCGAGCACTATGCTGATGCGGGGGTGCTGACCAGCAACGCATGCTGGAGCGGCGTTGTTGACGCGCTCGTCCGGCTGCGTTGTTTGCGCAAACGCTCTACCAGCAGCGCGTGCGCAAATGTGCCTGGCGTTGCTGCGCGCAATTTGCGGCGCTGCTGCTGGGTTGCCACGTGGCGCCTCCAGGTCGCTCTTGGCACCCCCTGGACGTGACACAGATCTGTTGAGCGCGTAGGGTGCAACTGCCCCAAACAAAGCTCGTGGCACCCCCTCCTTGGCGCGTGCGCACGTTGCGAACCTGGAATCGCAAGTCGCGCGTGCGCCCGGGTTTTGTGCGCAGCCAGGGTTTGAGCCCCGGTTGTGCGCAGGCCTGGGTGTGTCGTTGGGGATGCGTACGGGAATCAAATTGCACAACGCAGTCCGGGGTGCCGCTGTTGACGCGGGAACGATGGTCGCGCTTGCTCGTTTGCGTCCTACTGTGCTGCGCCGTGTGCGCGTGCCATGCGTTCGACATGAGCACGTAGCTGCTCTGCGCAGCTGCTGCCGGACCTAGGCCGATTGCGCTGTCGAGCGCTGCGTTTGCTGTGCGTGCGCCAGATGGCGCTGCGCTGCTGCCAAGTGGCGCTACGTTGTCCCAAGGATGATGGCTTGCGCAGGCCGCAATCGCGGGACCATCGTTGCGCTCCTCTGGCCGCGCTGGTCGCGCAGATGCACCTGCACAGATGCGCATTGGCTGCTGTGCGCAGCGTTCTGCGTTACTGCTGTGCCGCCAAGTGGCGCCTCTAAGTTGCCCCTGACGCATACTGGCCGTGAGGTTGGTTTGTCAAGGGCGCGGATCGCTTTTGTCCCAGTTGAATCTCGTGGTGCCCCCCCTTTGGCGCGTGCGTTCGTCGTGACCTCGGCAGCGCAACTTGCGCTTGCGCTAGGATTTTGTGCGCAGCCAGGGTGTAAACTCTGGCTGTGCGCCATCCTGGGTGCGTCATTGAGGCTCCAAATTGCAATTTGGCTATGCGACGCAGTCCAAGATGCCTTCCCCCCATGCGGCTATCCCGGTCGCGGTCTCTTGGGCGCACCTTGCTGTGCCGGGCTGCGTGCGCGTGTCATGTGGCAGCGCGTGTGTGCAGCTGTCGTGCGCAGCTGCTGTCGGAGCTGAGCCGGCTGCGCTGCTGTCAAACGCGCGCAGCGTAGTTTGTGGCGCCGGCCTAGATGGGCGTGTGCGCTTGGCCATGCCGCTGGCAAAGGTTGGCGCTTTGGCCAGCGTGTGCGCGACTCGTGGCGGCAACTGCAGCGGGCGACTGTCTTGTTGCTGCGTGCTCGTGCGCAACACTTCGCACGTCTGCGCGGCCATAATTTGCACAATTGCTTAGGCTCCAGCCAAAAGGGCCAATTGGCGGACTTGTGCCAGAGCGCCACTAGTCGCTGCACAAGCGCTGTGCAACCTTGCCGGAGCTAGAAGGACAGCGCATGCAAGGGGCGCATGTATTGGCGCCAGCGCGGGCTGCGCTGGCTGCTGCGGGGACCCGTCGGTGGGCCCCATCGCAGCTTTGGCTGTCCGGATTGCGCGGGCCTGGGACTTGCCACCTGTCAACCTCTTGAGGCCTGCCCTGTTGCTGCTGACAGGTGTTTAGGCAGGGCGCATTGGGTCTGCAGACGCGTCGTTGTCGGCGTGTGGAGCCCTCGTCATGAGGGCTCTGTCGTCACGCGAACGTGAGCGTAGCTACAGCGTCGACCCGACAGCGGAGCTGTGCGCAGCGTAAGCTGCCAAAGTTGCGCAAGCTTGGGGCCCTCCATTTGTCAACGTGTCATGGCTTGCCCTGTCCCTGCTGACAGGTGTCAACGCGGGGCATATCGGGCCTGCAGACGCGTCGCTGAAAGCGCCGGCAGCCTTTGTCGTGGACGCTCCGTCGTCGTGTGGACGTGCGCATGGCGGCTTCATTGACCCGATAGCGGGGCCGTGCCTAGCGCAGGCTGGCAGATCTGCGCCGACCTGGGGCCTACCATTTGTCAGTGCGTCTGAGCTCGGCGGATCAGTGCTGACGGGTGTTAGCATGAGGCAAGCTGGGCCTGCCGGGGTGTCAATGTTGGTGCCTGCGGCCTCCGTCTTGTGCGCTCCATCGTTGTGCGGATGTGCGCGCAGCGCGTGCTGGTGGACTCGTTGATGAGCCTGCTTGCAACGTTGACTTACAGAGCTGCGTAGGCTTTGGGCTTGCCATTTGTCTGTGTGTCGGCACGTACCCTTTTGCTGCTGGCAGGTGTCAGCGCGGAGTGCGCTAGGATTGCAGACGGGAAGCTGTTGGCGCCTGCAGCTCCCGTTGGCGCATTGTTGTCATAAGAACGTTCGCGTGGCTGCAGTGCAGCTGTTGCGCCGTGAGGCAAGCACAAGGGCTGCCAGGTGTCGATGTTGGGCGTGCGCGCAGAGGCTGCGCTACCGCCTGCTCTGTTGCTGCTGACAGGTGTCATTGCGAGGCGCGTCGGGTCTGCAGGGGCGTTGATGTCGGCATTTGCAGCTCCTATCGTAGGCGTTCCGTCGTCGTGCAGACGAGCGCGTGATTGCAATGTTGGTGTTGCGCCACGTGGCCAGCACTAACGTAGCCAAATGTCAGCGCTAGACGTGCGCGCGCGTGTTGCGCCATTGCCATGTGGCAGCGCCACAATGTCGGCCGGGGGTGCGTGTGCGTACAACGCCTCGTAGGCGTCGTAGCTGTCGGTGGCTAAGAGGGCGTGGAGTTGCGCGTTCTCTGCCTCGAACGCAACTAGCGCCTCGCTGAGGGCGTCGTAGCTGAAGATGTCTTCCTCAAGGGTCAGCGCGGCGTTTGTCATAGCTGTGGGTGCCGTGATCGCGGGACGTTCGCTAGTGCGAGGGTTTTGCATCCCTCGCTAGCCGGAAGAGGGCGCTGGACCCTCATGGGCGCGTCCTGACTCTGTGTCACGCTGCTTCTGCAAGCACACGACCTGCAGGTGACCGGCACCGGCCCTACTGCAGTACTTGCAATTGCCGGGCTTGCCATTCTGCGCAATAGGGCAGTCGCGGCGTGTGTGGCCCGTCATCCCGCACGACTAGCAGGGGTCGCTCGTAGTGGCGGCCATGGAGATGCGGCCGCATGGAGCGTTGTGCTGCTGCGTTTGTGCAGGCAGTTGCGGTTGCTGCTGGTGGTGCTGGCGGGTAGGAACAGCGCGTGATGTTGACAATGGCAGCATTGACACCTCCTAACGCACGCCGGTGGATGCACGCCGGTGGATGCCAGGCCCACACGATCGCTAATGTTGCTCCGCGCGGTAGCTAGCCTTTGACGCTCTACGGCTTTGTAGGCATCCTCCAGCGTGCAGTTGACGCCGAAGCGGTCAATGAGGGGGACAATGGCTCTCTCCCGCAGACGCGGCTCAATAGCCCGCAAGAAGATCTCCGCAGCCTCTTGGCCGGTGACAGTGCCTACGTTGCGTCGTAGGTGAGTCAAGCGCCAGTTCATCATGCAGATTGTCTTGTCCTTGCGGCGGAAGAAATGGTGCAGCTCGTACACCTTCTCTTCAGTGGTGGACTGGAGATCCTGTTTGAGGACGGCCCAGAAGGCCTCGACAGGATCAGCTAGCAAAATAGCCACGCCATCCACCTGCTTTGTGCGTGTGAGGATCTCGGCTGCCTTCTCACGATAGGTGTCACATGCCTCGTAGAGGAGGTAACGCATAAGCGTGCGAAACACCTGGCGCTTAGTGAGCGCGGGACTCTTGAGTTTAGCGTTCTCAAATTCAACCTCAACATTCTGAGATAGTGTCGTCCTAATCGCAGGCGCCTGGCCTTCCTGAAATAAATTGACCGATAGGCAATTAATAATAAATGAAGATCTTTATATCAACAAGCAATCTTTATGGTACTTCTGTTAACTGAGTAAACAGCAAGGACGAAGTACTAGCAGTACATGTTACTCATAAATCAAATACAAGTTAACGAGCATCAGTCATGCCACCCGTAAACGCATACATAAGCCAGGTTAGAAGACAATTAGCATCAATGGCATCTCGCCTTGGATTCAGATCTCTCTCAGTAAGCTCTACAAGAGAGTTGGCCTCGTTTCCAAATGCCGAACTCGAGAGCAATCCTAGCATATGTACATGGAATGAGTTTACTGTTCAACGGCAAGTGCGAGGGCACCGCCTACCTGGGAATTAACTACGTTGGTAGGACCTCGGTTAACCAAATCCACCGCCATCTTCCATCATCTCGTATCGCCATCCATCCTAGGGATGTCCTCTGGCCATGCATCTACAATATCGCAATTAGATGCATAACTAGGCAGTTTGCTGCTAGTGAGTACGGAAGTCAGCTGGTTGTCAAAGGATGTGTCAGCAAGCTGACCTAAGTTGACTTCAGCCTGCTGCTCTTGGCTAAGTCATTATACTAAAGTTCAGAGTGAATATTAACTAAAGTCCAACAGGCTGAACATAATTAATTATTATATTTAAATGTTGACAGGCACATACTCTGGCATGCCGGAGGGGTGCTGCATGAAATGGGATAAGGGCACATGTCCTCTGTGAGAAGGGGATGCTGGCTGCCCACTGGCTGCCTCATTAGCAGCCACCCTGTCTGCTCGGTCTGACTGAGTCTTCCTCCTTGAGGTGGCACTCTCCCTGTTGAAACTTCCCAGGCACTGGAAATCTGGATCTCTTGGTGGGCTAGTATCCCCAAGTTGCTGCAAGGCTGCCTGTGCAAAGGACCTCCCAGTCTGCTCCATAGTGGGGGATGTAGCAGGGGTCTGTGCCTCAACAGGGTCAGAATCCTCTCCGTCGTCTTCCTCATGTTGATGGTCATCCAGCGCCAGTTCGTAGCCTGTAGAAAGAAAGCAAGGTCCGCCCTCTTCAGGGTGCATGGATACCACTGCCCTGAGAAATTTAATGGCTGGTCTCTCTTGCTAAGAACTCCCAGCTTCTTCTCTCCACCTCCTTGTACATGGCATTGAACCGGCTGTGGGCAGTGGCATCCTTGAAGCTGTCTGATTGCATAAGGATCAACCTGATGACCCTGTATGTGCCCCAGATGCCCGGTATTGGCACAGCTTCAAACTCGTTTATCTGGGCTAGTGCTTTGGCCTCTCGGGTAGTATATTTCACCATCCTGGCATAGTCATGGTATAGTAGGATCTCTGTGCTGACATCTGTGTACTTCCAATCACCTCCGGTCAGTCTCTCTTCAATTGGCCCTTTCTTGCACACTAAATGTCATTTACTTCTTGTCACCTCCTGTTAGTCTGCCACTAACGGGCCCTTTCTCGCACACTAACTGTCACTTTCTGGCACATTTTCCCTCCAACATAAATGGAGACAGGACCTCCTGTCACCTTCCCAAGTCAACTGAAATGACAATTAGAGGGGTGCTCCCGCCGTCCACAGGTGGAACCATTTCGACGCCCCTTCGGCATAGGTCAGCTGGTCCTTAAATTCCCATGTGTCCTCAGAGGCATTGTAATCCTTCCATTTGACTACACATTTCATGACATATTTAGATGATCGACGGACAAAGCCAATGGCTAAAATCTCCTCGATCTCATATTCCTCAGGGTCACCATCCCTGACAACTGGGATCGGTCCCGGCTGGACAGGTAACCGACCTGTGAAGATTGTGTCACCTTTGATGTAAGGCTCTAGGAAGGAGGCATCAAAGACTGGGTGCCCCTTGTATTCCGCTGACATGTTAAGTTTGTATGCATTCTTATCAACTCAGCGGACCACCAAATAAGGACCGACCCAAACTAAACCAAGCTTTTTCTTGACGACTCCAGGCAAGTACAGGTGTTGAGAGTGCAATTTGACCAAATTGCCCTTAGAAATTGTCAGCTCTTCACGGTGTTCACGAGCATATTTTTGTTGGGTTTCTTGGGCTTTGTGCAGGTTCGTTTGATCTGATGACAAGGTGTCGGCGAATTCCTGAGTCAACTGAAGCAACATTGGGTGGTCATGTTGAAGATCTTCATCTGTCATTGCTTACTCGTTCTATAGCAATACAAATACTTCACTTGCAGCTCATACACAACACATATAAGCATGCACACGACACCAAGAGGAGCACTCTCTTTCTCGGGGGCTCAACTCTTTCTTACTCAAATGTGTCCCTCACAAGTTTCTCTGCCTTTCTACATTCACATTTGCGGCTGCTAACCTACCTTGAACTAATTGACAGTCCTAGTCATCAGAAGCCCTACACATCGACACTCTCAGCCAACATTAGCTGGACTCGATCGACCACAAACTTCAGTCAACCTCCACACATGTGAACGCACATGCTAAGCAATTAGAGCTAGGATTGCTTATCTTCTACACTCCCTCTCAGTTCTAATCTATTTGCTCACTATCTCTTTTAGTCCTAGCATCTCAGCACACCATTGGTGCTTTACTCTAGGAACAGCCTTTGTCAAGGCATCAGCCACCATCTTATCAGTTCTAACAAACTTGAACTCTACACTACCATCAAGCACACACTCCCTGCACTTATGATATTGAATATCTATATGTTTACTCCTAGCATGCTCAACGGGGTTCTTCCCTAATGCAATGCAGCTCTGACTATCACTCAGAATAACAGTGGGCCTCTTCGGCTCCTAGCCCAGGTCCTCCAGAAGTCTTCTCAGCCACAGTGCCTCTCTCACTGCCTGTGAGGCTGCCATATACTCTGCCTCCATGGACGACAAGGCCACCACCTTTTGTCTCTTGCTCTTCCAGGTCACAGCACCCTTAGCCAGAGAGAATGCATAACCTGTTGTAGACTTCCGAGTGTCTATGTCTCCTCCCCAATCAGCATCACTGCACCCTTCTAACCTCACACTATCACTTCCTCCAAGGTGCAACCACAGGTTTGGTGTCCCCTTGAGATATCTCAGGATCCTCTTCATAGCCTCCCAGTGTGCAGGGCCTGGATTCTCCATGAACTAACTCACTATCCTGACTGCGTTAGCAATATCAGGACGTGTGCACACCATCAGATACATGATACTACCTGCAACCTTCCTCATGGGCACCTGAGACATCATCTCCCACTCATGCTCATCCTTAGCACACATACTCGAGCTCAGCTTGTGCTTAGGATCAAGGGGCACACTGACAGGCTTACAGCCCATCATATCAAACCTCTCCAGCACTGTCTGTAAGTAGGCTGGCTGACCCAGCATTACAATCCTCTTGGCCCTATCTCTCTTCACCTAAATGCCAAGCAGGAACTGTACCTCTCCCAAGTCCTTCATATCGAAGGCACGACTCAGGGCATCCTTCACCTTCTGCACCTCCACCATCTTCTTGCCAACGAGCAGCAGGTCATCAACATATAGTACCAGCATCACCCTGTCATCACCTGCTCCCTTCATATTCAAACTGCTGTCAGCATTGGACTTCACAAATCCCTCACCATGAAGAAAGGAGTCTATCTTCTGGTTCCACATTCTTGGAGACTGCTTCAGTCCAGGGACTTCTTCAGCTTGAACACCTTCTTCGGGAACTTCTCATCAATGAATCTCTCTGGCTGCTCCATGTAGACCTCCTCCTCCAGCTCTCCATGCAGTCTTCACGTCCATCTGATGCATCTCCATATCCTCCACTGCGGCAATCTGTGCCACGACTCTCACTGTGGCAATCTTGGCAACTGGTGCAAAAGTCTCATGATAGTCTTCTTCCTCTGTCTAGGAGTAGCCCTTCGCCACAAACCGCGCCTTGTATCTGTCCACTGATCCATCTGCCTTCCTCTTCTTCCTGTAGATCCACCTGCCCCCCACAACCTTCTTACCAGGTGGCAGCTCTGCCAGGTCCCATGTCTCATTCTTTGCCAGTGACTCCATCTCTTCCTCAGAAGCCTTTCTCCACTTAGCTACTTCCTCTGTTTGCATCGCAGCCTCAAAGGTCTTGGGCTCTGAGTCATCTACCATGTAGACCACCTCACTCTCTACAGCATCCTCCTCAGCCATCGACTCAGCCACACTTACATACTCATCAAAGCCAAATCTAGCAGGTGGCACACTCTCTCTTTTTGAGTGTCTAGATGAGCCATGACTCTCTCCACTAGTGGACGCTTCTCGTCCTGCAGGTGATCTGGAGCTCCTCTCAGCTCCCTCTATTGCTTCTGGCCCCCTGCCTGCTAGTCTCCTTGATCTTCTCTCCTCTGGTGCTGTCGCTCCCTGAGGTCGTGGACTTGTTCTCTTCCTCTCCTGTGCTGCTCCCTCTGAGAGTCTAGGTCCTGTTCTCTCCCCAATGAACTCGACCTCGTCCTCAGAATCAGAGGCTGCTCCCTCTTGCTCATCACTCCTTGATTCAGGCTCCTCCTGAGCTTCAATGCCTGGTTGCGGCATCTCTAGCAGTGCATGAGCTCCAGCAGCAGGGGCAGCTCTTGCAGCAGCTTGAAGCCGAGTCTCAACTCTGCTCTGCTCTTCTTCCTTTGGTACAAACTCTTCATAGAGTCTAGAGCTCCCAGGGTCCAGCACCTTCTCGTTGAAGATCACATCTCTGCTCACGATCACTTCTCCTGTTCTCACTTTCACCAGCCTGTACCCACCAAGTGCAAACTCAACTTGAAGAACCTGGTCCATTACAGATAGAGCAATCTCAGTTTGGCACTGGATTTTAAACAAGCTACCTTGAACACTTGACTTCACAGCCTTCATTACCACATCACCGTCCGAGTCCATGACTCGCCACTCACTTCCTTCAAACACCATTGTGTTTCCAAGGGCTGTGGTCTTTGGCACTGAAAACAGATTCTTCACTAGTCCCGGACAGTGAAGCACATCCTGCATCGTAAACTTGTGCCTCCTCTTGCCTAGCTGTGTCATGACTACCACCTTTCCAATTCCATTCCCTTGCAGCAGCATGCCATCACCAACTCTGACTGGCACTGGACTGCACGACTTGTAGTCGAGCATGATCTCTCTCCTGGGAGTGGCATGTCTTGAAGCTCCTGAGTCAACAAACCAGGCATCCTCATCCTGCTTGCTGCACACCAGTGACTCCTCTATAGTAACAGCATTGGCATTTTCTTCAGCATCGTGAAGGGAAGTACCTTCTCTCTTCTGGCTGCAATCCCTGGCCAGATGTCCCTTCTTGTTGCACGTGAAGCACACTGCATCCTCGCAGCTTGGTGCAGAATGTCCTGTCTTCCCACAAATGAAGCATCTCCCTTTCTTGCTTCCACCTCCTTTGCCTTGATAGCCTCCTCTATGAGATCCTGACCTCCTTTCTCCCCATCCTTCTCCTTGCCGACTGGAACTGGCCACGCTAAGCTCTTCCATCTGCTCCACTAGCTGATTGCCCACCAGACGAAACTTCCTGTCTCCAAACATGAGTAGAGCCTGCTTAGTGGATGAGCTTGCCTTTTCTTTGGTCTCCAACTGAACCTCCTTAATGAGCAACTTGGATTCAATGTTCTCCATGGTGAGTTCAGCAGTTGTCAGCACTGACAGGGATTCTCTAAAGGTCTCAAACTTTGAATCCAATCCATTCGGAGCTTGAATCACCTGATCTTCTTAATTCACCTCGGCATCCAAGGCTTTTAATTCCTCACACACTTCTCTGATGCGGGAGAAGTAAGACTGCACGCTCTCTCCCTCTTCTTGCTTCAACAGAGCAAACTTCTTCTTTAAGGTGCCTCTGTTAGCAACACTATACTGCTGGTGCAGGTTCTTCAACGACTCCCACATCGCTGTGCTGGTCTCTAAATTCAGCACTCTCATGTAGGTCTCCTGACCCAAGCTCTTTGTAAGCAGATCAAATGCATGTGCCTCCCTCTTTCGCCATGCAACTCTAGCTGCTCCATTCGCAACATACGCTTCTCTGGTTGCTGCATCAGCATTTGCAGCGGGCACTTGGAGTGGATCTGGGATCTTTTTATTTCCAAGCACTATCTCCTTGAGATCATGTCTGGCTAACTGTGCACACACTCTTTGCGACCACACAAGATACCTAGTACCCTTCCCATCAAAGTGCGGGAGCCGAGAGTTAGAACCTGCTCCGATACCATGTTGAAAATCTTCATCTGTCATTGCTTACTCGTTCTATAGCAAGACAAATACTTCACTTGCAGCTCATACACAACACATATAAGCATGCACACGACACCAAGAGGAGCACTCTCTTTCTCGGGGGCTCAACTCTTTCTTACTCAAGTGTGTTCCTTACAAGTTTCTCTGCCCTTCTATATTCACATTTGCGGCTGCTAACCTACCTTGAACTAATCAACAGTCCTAGTCATCAGAAGCCCTACACATCGACACTCTCAGCCAACATTAGCTGGACTCGATCGACCACAAACTTCAGTCAACCTCCACACATGTGAACGCACATGCTAAGCAATTAGAGCTAGGACTGCTTATTTCCTACAGGGCCTAGTAAGCCTAAGCCAAAATCTCCTCAGGACTATGAACCTGAGGAAAGCAAAAAGTACTACCTGATCAAGTTTCTTGCTAATGTTGAGCAGTGGCTGGAGAACTACCCAGAACTACAGTACAACGAGAAGGTCAGGCACACTGGTGCTAAGTCAAGAGAACAATGCAAAAGTCAAGAAAAGTCAATCCCCCCTAGCATACTGCATTGTATGATTGCAGGTAGGAAGGTGAGGGCATTTGTTGACGGAGGGGCGTCACATACTTTTATCCATAAGGACACAGTCAAGCGGCTAAGGCTGCCTACTGTCACCCAAAGGAATATAAAAATATTCCTTGGAGATGCCTCAAGTATCCCGGGAGGAGTTATAACCAAGCCGATTAAGGTCCAGTTAAGTTTCGGCATTGCAATTCTAACTGATACGCTTACATTTGAGGTACTCAACAGTGGCTTTTATGATCTTGTGCTAGGCAGGTTCTTGCTTAACAGACATCGAGCTGAAGTGTGTTGGTTTTCCTTGTAAAAGGCAGTGCAGCAAACAAGTGACTGTATTGAAAAGGCGAGCGTAAATGAAATCAATCGACTTACCAAATAGGCGATCGAACAATTAATGAAGATCTTTATATCAGCAAGTGGTCTTTATGGTGTTTTCTGTTAATTGATTTAACAGCAGAAGACAACACACTAGCAGTGGACAATGCTCGCAAGTCAAAATGCAAGCAAACTAGCATCAATAGTGCAATCAGTAAACTTATACATAAGCAAGGCTAGAAGACAGTGCATATCAATGACTTCTTGCCTTGGATTCAGATATCCCTCAATAAACTGTACAAGAGAGTTGGCCTCATTTCCAAATGCCGAACTCGAGAGCAATCCTTGCATATGTACATGGAATGAGTTTACTGTTCAACGGCAAGTGCGATGGCACCGCCTACCCACGAGTTAACCACTTTGGTAGGACCTCGGTTAACAAAATCCACCTCCATCTCCCTTCATCCCGAATCGCCATCCATCCCAAGGATGTTATCTGGCCGTTTATCTAGCATACCGCATTTAGATGCATATCTAGACAACTCGCTGCCACCGAGTACGGAAGTCAATTGGCTGCCAAAGAATGTGTCAGCAAACTGTCCTATGTTGACTTCAGCCTGCTGCTCTCGGCTGAGTCATTAAATTGATAATTATATCAAGCCAGCAGACTGAATGCTGACTAAAGTTCAGCAGGCTGAACTTAATTAACTGTTATATATAAATGAACATTATATCTACCAATATATTGATTCATTACAATCCCTCCAACTTAACTTGTTGTCGCCTTGACAACACTAAATTGTAAAATTAGCTGGTCAGGGAACTAACAGAACTAACCCCCTACCGCCTGCCTCTTCAACACTGTTTCCTAGTTGTGGGGCTTCAGGGTTAGGAGACGGAGATCTGGACCTAGATCTGGACAGCCCTCTAGGTCTGTCAGCTGGCCTTCTAAAGAACCCTGTTTGCTCTAAAGTTGGCCCTCGAGGAGAACGGAGGATGGTGGCCTGCTCTTCAACCACTTGGGTGTTGATTCCCACATAGACAGGCATTCCAGTAGGATGCTGAAATACATTGGCTAGAGGTACATGCCCTTGAGCGGAGGGGGAGGCTGGCATACCTCTGGCCCACCCGCGTGTCCCTCTTCTGGCACCCCTGTCCTCTGGGGATCTCTGTCTGTGTCTGCTGCCCAGTACAGTCACATCAGCTTCTTCCCCTGCTTGGGCAGGTGGGCTGGGGGAGCGAGCGCGGGGTCCAGTTGTCGCCATAACGGGGATCACATTCCACACANTGTGGTTCTTTA
>WELA01011653.1:23533-46416 GCA_009602735.1 Mesotaenium endlicherianum
CTGGGTATCCTCAGTACCTGCTGCTGATGCTTCTCCTCTGCCTTGTTCTTCTTCCTCATCCTCCTCATCCTCCTCCTCAGAGAGAGTAGGGGTCTCGTCCACTAAGTCGTCCTGCTCCCTAGTAGACATGGAGTAGTCTACCGACCTCCCTTTCTTAGGGCGCGCTGGAGATTGCTTGGCCTTCAGGCTACTGATATCTATCCGGCATGCATTCTTTGCCCATTTGACAAAGGCATGCTTTCCCTTAGAGAAGTACTCTCTTCCCCTCCTCCTATGTTCCTTGGTCTCTGCATTCATATTGCTCAGGCATCCATTCAGCCTGGGGTCCCAAGGGGCAATGTGAGGTGGTAGGATGAGATAGCCGTCTAGGCCATAGTGGAAGTCATCCGGTTGGGCTCGGTCACACTCCTGCTTCTTATTTGTGACGGTCATCCACCTCCAGTCTGTTGGCTGCTGGTAGTACTGGGGTCCGTGCTCAGCCTTCCTCAGTTTACACGGGAACCAGTGGGGAGAGAACATCTGCTGTCCTGCTTCCCTGGCCAAGTACTCCCAGCTCCTTCTCTCAACTTCATTGTAAGCTGGCAGTAGTGTGAGGTAGAATACCGTATCCTTAAAGCTATCGGGCCGCATGCTCACCATCCGGATGAGTCTCTGATCTCCCACTATTCCCGGTATGGGGACCGGCTTGTCCTCTGAATCGTCTGCGAGATACCGGGTCTGCTCTGCTGTATATCCCACCAGTTTAGCATAATCTTCGTAAAGCACCACGCCGGTGTGTGTCTCGATGTACCTATCCAGTGCTGTAGCTCCTTCCTTCTGTAGCAGTGTTGTCTGTTCCAGCCTGTTGATCTCCTGGGCTGCCAGCAATGCTTCCTTCAGGTTATCGAAGTTTTGGCCACCCACCACAGTATACCTGTAAGTGGCCAAGCTCTTCTGTCTGTCCGCTTCAATCTTTTTTCTTTTCTCCTCTTCTGCCGCTGCCGCTTCTTCTTGCTGTTTCTTCTGTCTCTCCTCCTCAGCCTTCCTGAGGTTTTCCGCTTCCTGATCCTTCTTCCTCTGTGCCTCTTCTGCCGCCTCTTGTTGTTTGCGGACCCTTTCTTGTTCTCTCCTGGTGAGAGACGTCGCCGCCAGCTCCTTCTGGTATTGCTCCATTGTCCTCCTGGCTTCTTCTGCCTTGCGCTTTCTGTCCTCCTTTTGTGTGGTGGGCGCCATCCTGCACATGTAACCAGGGCACAAGTTAGTAGGATATGGACCTTTGTCATAGGGATTGCAAGAAGTATGTTAGTATTTAGTATAGTGGCTTCGCTGCTGTTTACCTTATAGGATGATTGCTAAAATTTGACGTAGTTGCGATGTGCTACACATGAGTGTGTTTTTATCGCTCCCGCTCACTAATTGTCATATATTTTCCCCTCCAACTTAAATGGAGACAAGACCGCCTGTCACCTTCCCGTGTCAACTGAAATGACAATTATGGAGGGACTCCAGCGGCCCGAAGGTGGAACCGTGTCAACGCCCCTTTGGCATTGGTCAAGTGGTCCTTAAACTCCCAAGTGTCCCCAGAGGCATCGTAACCCTTCCATCGAATGAGGTATTTCATGACATATTTAGACGATCGACGGACCGAGCGAGCGTCTAAAATCTCATCGACCTCATATTCCTCAGGGTCGCCGTCCCGGACAGCGGGGACCGGTCCCGGTTGGACAGGGAACCGACCTGTGAACAGTGTATCACCTTTGATGTACGGTTCCAGGAAGGAGACATTAAAGACCGGGTGCCCCTTGTATTCAGCTGACATGTTCAGTTTGTAAGCATTCTGACCGACACGACGGACCACCGAATATGGACCGACCCAGACAGGGCCAAGCTTTTTCTTGACCACACCAGGGAGGTACAGGTGCTGAGAATGCAGTTTGACTAAATCCCCCTTGGAAAATGTCAGTTCCCGACGGTGTTGATTAGCGTATTTTTGTTGGTTTTCTTGGGCCGTGTGCAAGTTTCGTTGGACTTCTGACAGGGTGTCAGCAAACTCCTGAGTTAACTGGAGGGAGACCGGGTTGTCAATCCCTTCAGGGTGAGTTAAAGATTCCCCTAGCACATCTAGAGGAGACTTAGGGACTCTACCCAGGCTGAGTTCAAAAGGAGTTTTGCCCGTTGACGCGTGCACCGCACTGTTGACCGCAAACTGAATTTGAGGCAACAGGTCATCCCAATTATCTTGTTTTTGGTTAATATATGCTCTCAGCACCTCCTGCAGAACTCGGTTAGTTCTTTCAGTCTGCCCATCAGTCTGAGGGTGGTTTGCTGTGCTGAGCAGCTGTTTGACTCCCATTAACCCCATTAAAGCTCTCCAGAACTTAGAGGTGAATTTTGAGTCTCTGTCTGAGATGATATTAGAAGGGAGCCCATGTTGGCATACTACATGGTTGTAAAACTGTCTCGCTGTTTCGAGTGCAGTCACTTTGACAGTTGTGGGGATAAAAATGACCATTTTTGTCAGTTTATCCACGACTACCAGTATTGAATCATGCCCGTTGGCAGTTCTTGGTAGTGAGACCACCCAGTCCATGGATATAGTTTCCCAGCGTCCCGCTGGGATGGGTAGCGGTTGCAAGAGACCTCCGGGTGGTGTGTGCCGAGACTTATTTCTCTGACACTGGTCACAGGACTTGACATATTTCAAGACCTCCCGGGGTAACCCCTCCCAATGATAATGTTTTGCCAGTTTGCCAACAGTTTTGGCCTGCCCCAAATGTCCACCCAGGAGACTGTCATGAGCTTGACTCAGTAAGAGAGACCTTATTTCCAAGTTATTAGGAATGACCAGCTTCAGCCTGCCTGAAGTGGTTTCAGTCACCCAGACCCCTCCCTTGAGCTTATACCCGAGTGCAGTAGCACGACACATACCAGTAGTGGGGCTGGGCTCAAATGTTGGGTCAGAAAGGTAGGCTTTCCTAAGTTGTTCAAGGAAGGACTTTTTCACCTTTAGTGAAGTGAGTGCACACAGGACTTTATCTACAGCATGCTGACTAAAGTTCCTTTCTTGCAAGTCAGGTCTTCTAGAGAGTGCATCAGCAGGATTCAACTTCCCTGGTTTGTAGTCGATCTGGACTTGGAACTGCTCCAGCATCTGGCTCCAGCGGTTCTCCCTCCTCGACAGCTTGGACTTCTTCTGAAAGTGGGTCAGAGCTAGATGATCTGTAATCACCTTAAAAGCTTTACCATGTAAGTATGCTCTCCACTGTTTGAGTACATGAATGATAGCTAGCAGCTCTTTATCATGCACTGAGTAATTAATCTCCGCTGGATTAAATTTCATAGACTCATACAACACAGGATGCCACTCCTGCCGTACCTTACCATCCTTTGTGGTTTTGTCAGCAGGCTGCAACAAAATAGCACCCATGGCAAAATCAGAGGCATCAGTAACCACCTGCACCGGTTTGCTGGGGTCATACACGGCTAGCACTGGGGCAGAACAAAGGGCATCTTTAAGGGTCTGGAAGGCAGCCTGCTGCTCTTCCCCCCACACATACCCGATGTCTTTCTTAGTAAGGTCAGTCAGTTTACTGGCCTTTGTGGAATAATTCTCAATAAATCTCCTATAGTAGTTAGCCAACCCGAGGAAGGATCTAACTTCAGAGACAGACTGTGGTACTGGCCAGTCCCTTATGGTCTGGACTTTCTTAGGATCCACACTGATGCCCTCTTTACTGACAACGTGGCCTAAGAATTCAATACTTTCCTTAAAGAAATCACACTTGCTCATTTTAGCATACAAGTGATTTTTCCGCAGAGTGTCCAGCACTTTCTTTAAGTGTTCAGTGTGCTGAGCTTCATCTTTAGAGAAAATTAAAATATCATCCAGGAAAACTTGCACAAACTTATCCAAATAAGGTCTGAAAATGTCATTCATAGCACCCATAAAGGTAGCAGGAGCATTAGTCAGTCCAAATGGCATCACGTTGAACTCATAGTGTCCATAACGTGTGCGGAAAGCAGTCTTGTGTTCATCCCCCTCAGCAATTCTGATTTGATGATAACCACTCTTGAGATCTATCTTACTGAACACCTTAGCGCCAGACAGGGTATCAAGCAAGTCCTCGATTCTGGGTAAAGCATACTTGTTCTTTACTGTAATTCTGTTCAGGGCTCTGTAATCCACACACATCCGCATACTGCCATCCTTTTTCTTAACAAATAGGATAGGTGCGCCGTACGGTGATTTACTGGGAGAAATGTAACCATTTTCCTCCAGCTCTGCAATCTGTGTTTTCAACTCCTCGCTCTCCAAATAAGACAAGCCATAAGTGCGTTGCCAGGGTGGCTGGCTACCAGGTAATAGATCAATCCTATGATCTACTTCCCTTTTAGGGGGTAGTCCTGGAGGCATGTTAAACACATCAGTGTACTGAGCAACAATTTTTGCAGCAGTAGGGTGCTCCGGAGGGCTTACCTTTTTCTCAACCACTTCTTCAGGTTGAGGAGGTACCTCTCTTAGCAGCAGACAGAACATTCTGTCTTCCTTCTGGTTCCAGCTTTTGACGAACTCCATTGCATTCAGCAACTTGCATCCTTCTGGAAGCCTCTTCTTTTCCTTCATTTGCCATCCACACAGGACAAGAGGAAGAGCACTGGTGGGTGCCAAGTCAGTCTGCCCATCACTGGCTCCTCTCACTTTAACTGTACCTCTGCTCCAACACACTTCAGCTTGATGTCTATTAAGCCAGGACCTGCCTAGCACGAGATCATAAAAGCCAGTGTTGAGTACCTCAAATGTAAGCGTTTCAGTTAGAACTGCAATGCCAGAACCTAACTGGACCTCAATAGGCTTGGTTATAACTCCTCCCGGGATACTTGAGGCATCTCCAAGGAATATTTTTCTATTCCCTTGGGTGACAGTAGGCAGCCTTAGCCGCTTAACTAAGTCCTTGTGAATAAAAGTATGTGACGCCCCTCCGTCAACAAATGCCCTCACCTTCCTACCTGCAATCATGCAATGCAGTAGGATAGGGGGGACTGTCTTTTCCTGACTTTCGCATTGTTCTCCTGACGTAGCAAAGAAATGTTGGACATCAGGTGGAACAAGAGCATCCAGAGTGTGCACTCTCTGGACGTCTATATTACTGATGGTCTCCTTTATCTGTTTGTCAGGCATGCATAGTGAATCCAGTTCAGCAGGACCCATAATACCTGCTACGAGGGCAGCTAGTGACGACTCACTATCTCTAGCATCCTCACAGTCAGTAGACTGGATTACTGACTGTTGCTGTCTTTTAAAGGCTGGTCTTTTCTCTCGACCTTAGGCAGGTGCTTGACCGGACACTGTTCTCTGTAGTGGCCTTTCTGCTGACAATGGTAGCAAGTAGATTTTGCTGAGGCTGGTCTCGGCTTAGTCCTACCACCACCCCTTCCATAGCCACCTCGAGAGGGACCACCTCTACCTCTAGACTGAATAGCATTGTACTCATACTCATATTCATCACCCTGATTATCCTCAGCCTGGTCTCCTTCAACTGCATTGTAGGAACCGTGGGGCTTTTTGACAATCTTAGACACCAAAGCGTTACTCTGGCGCTTGTGATTGAACTGCTGCTGATCCCAGGCGTCAGCATCCTGGATCAAGTCAGCCAGTTTCTCATACTTTTTCTCAGCAAAATGACCAGAGACCTCGGATTTCAAGCCATACCTGAAGTATGCTATCCTATACCGTTCTGGCAAATCAGGCTGCTTCATCATGTTCTCTTGGAACTTTTGAGCAAACTCAGCAACTGAAGTGGTCTGCTTCAGTGTCAGGGAGATCATCGCATAGATAGCTTTCTCCTGCTGGTTGATGACATCAAACTTCTCATGCAACTTCTCGACAAACTCTACCCACGTAGGGTCACCGAGTTGCCGAGCCTTACGCTCTTCCTTCCAGTAAAGCCACCAGTCTGCGGCACTGCCTTTCAGTAGCGCACCGGTGTGCCTGACCTTCTCGTAATCTTGCAGTTCTGGGTAGTTCTCCAGCCACTGCTCAACATCCGCGAGAAACTTGATCAGGTAATATTTTCTGTTTCCCTCAGGATCATAGTCCTGGGGAGGTTTCGGCTTGGGCTTACTAGGCCCTCGGCCACCACCACTAGTGGTGTGAGACCCCAGTTGGTCTCTGTCCCGGAGTAGGGACATTATGATTCTTTTGTCCTCCTGCTGGGACTGATACATGGTCGCCATTTGCGACTGCATCTGAACGAACAATGCTCCCAAGTCTACATTTTGGGGTGGTAGATTAGCAAATGCAGCAGCAGCATTGGCATCTACTCGCTGAGTAGTGTCCTCAACAATCCCTCTTGCTCCTGCAGCAGCAATTCCTGCCGCATTCAGCCGGTCACGTATTTGACCTAGGGGTACATTGAGTTGTACGGCAGGAGGTGGGTTCAGAACATTGGCCCTTGATGCCATAAGTTCTTCAACAGTGCGCTCGTCAGCTGGCTGTCCTTCCCTCCTTTGTATATCTTCAGCGGCCTTTGCTACTTGTTCAGCTTCTAGTCTGGCTATCTCCTCCTCAGCTTGCTGAGCTGCGACTGAGGCAATAGCAGCTGCCTCATCTGCAGCCTCCCTAGCTGCAGTATCCGCTACTGCTTCCGAATAGGTACGGTTTCCCGCTACATGGCTTTCCGCCTGGTTTTCGACATTCTCGTTATCCTGGTTCTCCATGTCTCGGGAGTTGCTAGTTTGAGACCTTGTCCTTACCATACAAAGAAGACTGTGATAACTGCTCCGATACCACTGAAATGAATCGACTTACCAAATAGGCGATTAACAATTAATAAAGATCTTTATATCAGCAAGTAATCTTTATGGTATTTTCCGTTAACTGGTTAAACGGCAAAGGACAACACACTAGCAGTGAATAATACTCGTAAGTCAAATGCGAGTAAACTAGCATCAATAATGCAAATCAGTAAACTCATACATAAGCAAGGTTAGAAGACAGTGCGTATCAATGGCTTCTCGCCTTGGATTCAGATCTCTCTCAGTAAGCTGTACAAGAGAGTTGGCCTCGTTTCCGAATGCCGAACTCGAGAGCAATGCCTAGCATATGTACATGGAATGAGTTTACTGTTCAACGGTCAGTGCGATGGCACCGCCTACCCGGGAGTTAACCACGTTGGTAGGACCTCGGTTAACCAAATCCACCGCCATCTCCCATCATCCCGAATAGCCATCCATCATAGGGATGTCATCTGGCTATTCATCTAGCATATCGCACTTAGATGCATATCAAGGCAGTTCGCTGCTACCGAGTACGGAAGTCAGCTTGCTGTCAAAGAATGTGTCAGCAAGCTGACTTACATGGACTTTCAGCCTGCTGCTTTCGACTGAGTCAGCAAACTGATAATTATATAAAGTCCAGCAGACTGACTATTAACTAAAGTTCAGCAGGCTGAACTTAATTAACTATTATATTTAAATGAATATTATATCGACTAATATACTGATTCATTACACTGCCAAACTTATGGCAACGGAGGAGCAAGCTGCAAAGCCTGCTACCCCACCTCCTAAGAATCAGGCAGAAAAGCCTGAGAGCCAGAATTAGGCAGAAAAGCCTAAGGGCCAGGATGAGGGCGGAAAGTCCCCACCTGCACCTAAGGAGTAGCAACTACTGGATGCCTTTGTTGGGGAGAAGCAACCTGAAACTGAGACTTTTGCCATTGGGAAAATGGTCTCAGCCCAGCAGAGAGCACAAGTAGAAAGGTTGCTAAAGAAACACCGCAAGGTATTTGCTTTCACTAAGGAGGAGATTGGTAGAACCACTGCCAGTGTGTGTGATATCACACTAACTACTGATAACCCAGTCAGACTAGGGCCGTATAAGCTTAGTCAGACAGAATGGGACTGTGTGGAGAAAACTTGTGAAGAGCTGCATAAGCTCCACATGATTGAAAAATCTACCTCAGTACATGGGGCTCTTACAGTAGTAGTCGCTAAAAAGAACGATGTCGGCAATTACACTGCCACTCGTATGTGTGGAGATTACAGGCGACTGAATCTCTACACGGAGCCAGATAGCTATGTGATGCTTACGCCGGAAAGGATCTTTGCAAAGCCACCACCGGAAAGGTGTTCAACAACATCGATCTGCGCCAAGGCTTCAACCAAATCCCTGTGAAAACAAAAGATCGAGGTAAGACTGCTTTCTGGGCTCAAAGGGAACTTTGGCAATGGACAGTAATGCCATTTGGGCTGAAAAATGCCCCAGCCATATTTCATAGGACTATGGATAAAGTGCTGGAGGGGCTGGATTTCGCTAAGCCATACATTGACAATGTGGTAGTATTCAGCAAGTCCATAGAGGAGCACCTCGAGCACTTGGAACAAGTGTTCCAGCGCTTGGAGAAATTCCAGATGAAGCTGCATCCTGGGAAGTGCAGATTCTTTGAGGCACACGTGCCTTATCTAGGACATGAGATTGGGAACAATGCTATGTCCCCTCAGGCTGTGAAGACTGAGGCTATTCACAAGATACCTGCACCTGCGAATGTGTCTAAGCTAAAAGCTCTGTTAGGGCTAAGCGGATACTATCGTAAGTTTGTGAAGGATTATAGCGAAATTGCTAAACCCTTGACGGAACTCCTGAAAAAGGATGTACCTTTTGTGTGGACAGAATCTCAGGAGAAAGCCATGAACGAGCTTAAGGAGCGACTGGTAACAGCCCCAGTCTTGCAAACGCCTGACTACCCCAAACCGTTCAATCTGCACACTGACTGGAGCCGTGTGGGAATTGGCGCAGTACTCACTCAGGCCACAAGCCCTAGAGAAGAGTATGTCATTGCCTATGCCTCACGCTCTAACAATCGAGCGGAGAGCAACTACTCGTCCTATGAAGGAGAGCTGCTGGCAGTGGTTTGGGCGGTCACACACTTCAGAGAGTATCTGTGGGGAAGACCCTTCACACTGATCACTGATCACTTACCATTACTATGGCTGATGAAGAATGGAGACTTCACTGGTAAGTTGGCTCGCTGGGCTCTTAAGCTGCAAGAGTACCAAATGACGGTGGTGCACAGAGCAGGAGTGCTCAACAACGATGCCGATGGACTCAGCAGGAACCCAGACCCATCTTCAGATGACAAAACAGGAGCTCAAGAGGACGAAGACCCGAGCAGCCCAGCAGAGTTGGTGGCTTGCCTAGCCAAAATGGCTGGAATAGTACCATCAGGTGAAGCTGAGCCTCTACCCCTGTTCAGTCCAGAGATCTGGAAAGATCAAGCTACTATGCACTGGCTGAAGACGGGAACTCACTTGGAAGGACTATCAATTAAGGAGAAGGACCAGGTAAGCCATCGAGCTAAAAGGTTTTGCTGGAAATGCAACAACCTCTTCAAAATTGAAGAAACTGGTCAAGTGAAGTTAGTGCCAGAACCCATCAAGATACGAGCCCTTGTGCAGGAAATGCACGAGAACACTGGACACTATGGTGTCAAGAAGACATATAGTCTTTTGGAGCTGTCTTACTAGTGGAGGGGCATGAAGCAGCAGTGTGAAGATGTGATCAAGGCCTGCCAAAGCTGTGATCGCGTCAAGGCTGGTTTTACACAGCAACATCCACACTTGCAACCTTTGCCAATCATGGGCCTAGGCTACCGTTGGAGCTGCGATCTTGCAGGTGAGCTACCGCTGTCTAAGCAAGGTAACAAGTATATCATGGTCATGATTGAGCATTTCTCTAAGTGGATAGAGGTTGTCCCTCTGATTGCTAAGGAGAGTCTAGGGACCGCGAAAGCGTTCCTCAATGGTGTGATTGTGCGTCATGGAGCTCCAGCAGAAGTGCTGACAGACCAAGGGTCTGAGTTCCAAGGGTCTTTTCAGAAACTCTTGGACAGATGCTTCATTGATCATCGCACTACGTCTAGAGATCATCCGCAAGCTGATGGTCTGGCAGAAAGGATGGTGCAAACCATTAAGTCTGCTTTGCGCAAGTTTTGCCTTGAGCATGACAAGCGTGACTGGGATCTAGCCCTGCCATGGCTGGTTATGGGTTACAGAATTAGCAAGCAGGCTGCCTTGGCAAATTACTCGCCATATCAGATATTGTTTGGCAGAAGTCCAGTAGGGCCTTAGCAGCATCAAGCAGGAGATTGAACAGGTGAAAGACCTGGACAGCCCTGATGAATTGTTAAAAGTGATGGTGCGCCGCAAGGCGCTATTTGAGCGCATAATACCGGCTGCACTAGACAATCTGAAAATTGTACAGAAAAGAGATACGCAACGTTACGCCAGGACGCGAGACGGGAGCTACCGCCTGCAGATGACGCGGATTCAAGAAGAAGATTTTGTCTACCGCAAGCGCCACACCAAGACCACCATCGACACCAGTTCAGGTGCAAAGATCTTGCGCGTGAAACATGCGTTTGACAATGGTGTGTTAGAACTGGAAGGTTCTGATGGTAAAACCATGAGAGACCACGTGCAAAATTGCTCGCTATGCCATTTGCCGAATATTGATCCCACAGTTAGGGTTGTGCCCGAGGAATTGGTGCCGGCCACGCCTTGTGCCAGCTGCAAAGTGCTGGACGATCAGGAAGCAATGGAAATTTGCGATAAGTGTGGTGCCCGTTGGCACACTTTCTGCATTGGCGAGGAAGAAATTATGGCAGGACATGGGAATGTCCTGATTGCCTTCCTAAAACCCCTAGCCGCAGGGCTGGAAAATAATAGCTTTCAGCAGGAAAGGCAGGGACGCCTCAGTTGAAAGGGAGGGGTGTAAGAGGAATGAAGGCAAGGCAAGTATTTTAAATTTTCTGCTAAAGTCTTAGCATAAGCAGATGATGTGAGCCGGGTGACAGAGAACGTCACCCTAAGTGTTGGTCAAGGCTGCATGGTGCAAGTTCAGGAACCCAGGGATGCGTTAACCCTGGTAAGGCTTGTCACCGACACACATGCAAAGGTCAATCAACCATGTCTGCCACACGTGAGGAGGGCCACCGACACATCAACCAGGCCGAAGGCACGCGTGCTGGAAGGCTACGCACGTGCCAAGGGACCGACACTGTTAGGCACGACAGTTGTCGCGACTATTATCCGTTGGCGGTGTCGCACGCGCAGCGCAAGCTACGGCCACCTAATGCTGAAAGTCAACGTTGACTCACCGACCACTTGACTGACTACATCGCAGTCAGCGGTTATGGCGGCGTCAAGACCACTGGCAAGGGGTCAATGTCAGTGTGCTCCACACCCAGGGATGGGGGAGGTTTTGACAAGACAGTCGCGAGGCTAGGAGCTGGGGATCAGCAATGAGCCGCCCAGCAAGTACCAGGTCAGGTACTGTGTGACTGGCAGATTAAGCCAGGTCATGGCCGCAATGCCAAGATAGATTACGGCCGCCCGGTTGGGAAAACTTGAGCAAGTGGCATTTGCTTGCACGCCGTTCAGGAATTCTTAGCCATGAGCCAATTAGGCATGACTGCCAGCTGAGAAGCTAAGCAGCCACGCGCGACGATCACAAGGTGTGCATGCAGCTGAGTGACTACGAGTTTGAGTTGAGCATGGCTAGGCAGAGGCGACATGCAGCTAAGTTGTGTGACTAAGCACGGCATTCTCGAAAGATGACGCTGTGTGGTGCCTGCGAAAGGCACGAATCTTGCTTGAGACATGTCATTCACTCTCACGCACCTTTGCCAAGAAGCAGAAGGAAAGAGAAGAAGGGCGCGGAGAGGAAGAAGGAGTTCCCAAGGCCATTGGAGGGCCAAAGCTCCACGCTTTTGACGACGCTGAAGATTCTTCTGTGTATCATAGATAAGTTAGGATTGTAGGAGTTCCCAAGAGGGAATCTCACGGTTGAAGAAGGAGAACTGCATAATAGAATCTGCTAGGAGATTAGCACAGAGTCAGCCGAACGCCACAAGTGTCTGTGTGAAGCAGCCTTAAAATGGTGAGTTGTGTGTTGATTTCCAAGTTCTCGGGAGTCGCATTCGCATCTCGAAGAGAGAGAGTAGTATTGACAAATAAAGCTCTTAGTGAAGAACTGAGTGAGCCCAGCCTGGCAGTGAAGAGCTGTTAAGGCGCGGTGTTAAGTGAAGAGCTTGACCTAGGCCAGCATAGACGTAGTTTCAGAGTTTTGTAAGCTGACTTGTGAAAGTTAAGCGAAAGCCTGAAGGGCGATTTTCTCTGAATCTAACGTTGCATGTCAAGCTATTTAGAGTGTGATTTCTGCAAACTACAATTTGCTCACCTGTGAACCCAAGAATCTTAAGGCATAAAGCCTATGTGGAAGTAAGAGACTTCCGTCCTTGTAAGAGGAAATAAGGCAAAGCAAGTATTTTTAAATTTTCTGCTAAAGTCTTAGGATAAGCAGATGGTGAGAGCCGGGTGACAGAGAACGTCACCCTGAGTGTTGGTCAAGGCTGCATGGTGCAAGTTCAGGAACCTAGGGATGGGTTAACCCTGGTAAGGCTTGTCACCGACACACGTGCAAAGGTCAATCAACCATGTCTGCCACACGTGAGGAGGGCAACCGACACATCAACCAGGCCGAAGGCACGCGTGCTGGAAGGCTACGCACGTGCCAAGGGACCGACACTGTTAGGCACGACAGTGGTCAAAAATGGGTTCAAATAATATTTTTGCAATTTTGATTAATTGTAACATTTTAAATATAAAAATCATCTGCGTTTTTTGATAAATAAATTATGTGAACATGTAGAGTTAATATTTACCTACATATCAAAAATATGGCACATAATGAAATGCACATGTAATAAGACATATGAAGGTATGCGTACTAAGATGTCAGTTTTTTTGCGGACACACATTTTATTAAACTTCAAAAAATTGCTCAAGTCTCAATCCACCTTCATATTTCAAAGTTGAAAATGTTATGCAATCCTCTTGCATAGAATAACAATCATCCAAAGTTTTAGCAATGCCAGGTTTTTAAACATATACCACCGAACAAATGCATTAGAAATAGTCAACTTTGAAGGAGTAGACGACTTATCGCCTACTTTTGTATGAGTAACTCATGGGCCTTATCTTAGGCTATGGTGCTGAGAATGGGCTCAAACTTCACAAGGAGCACTATGGGGGGGTGCAGAATCTAGTAAACTCATTTTCAAATCCGTAGTCCTAGTGGGTCTGGATTGTACAGAGTGGCACGCTTCATATGTGCAAGAAACTCCACATGTCACAATTTGGAGGCCCACAACCTGGTGTGTTTGGATCCAAACTGGATTTTCTTTTTGTTTCATGTTTACCCAGATGGTTTCTTCATGCTTCCTCAAAATTTGGGGGGAATCAAGAAAGTGGAGTACAAATTATGGCCATCTGTATGAAGTGAAAAACTGGTGCAACGTGTAACATTATTTAAATTATCACTCACTTTTGCATATCTAAGTTTGTGTGCTATTCTTGGATCTCACTCAATGGAATGACCCAAAACTTCGCCAGTAGCTCTATGGGGGTATGAAAAATTCAGTAATTTTTTTTTGCAGATTTTTGCTACAAGTACACCGCATTTTACGGACTGCCACAATTCACATGTGTGAAAAGCGCTACAAGGCACACTTTGGAGGCCCATAACTTGAAGTGATTTTATGAAATTTAATTTTATCTTTATTTCCTGGCTATCTATGAGGGTCCTTAGTAGGCTCTCAAAAAGTGGAGTCAATCAGGAAGTTTTTGGACAATTGATGGTTATTTGTTTGAAGCAGCAAGAATGAGAGAGTGACAATTTTTGTCGACAAACTCTGCGATTTCGCTATAAGTGCAATAACTTAAGAATACGTTAGCTGTGTCTGAAACTTTCGAGAGGTTTATATATAAGAGTTATCTAGCAGTATCTTAAATTTCAGACCATTTCGACATAACGCCGCAAGTGGCGCTAGAAGGTACCTAAGTGTCCAAAAAATGGGCATTGGGCTCATGTGTAGGTTGGCAAACAGGTCCTCACTCCTGCTACTGCAAACAAATTTCAATTCAGCGTACACATTTTATATGTTGGCCAGCACAACTCAAAAGAAAAAATTAAGATCGAGCTCTGCATTGTCCTAGCGCTTCGACAACTGAAGTGGAACACATAACACATACGGCCGGGCTGTTGCAAGAATGGCCACACATAACTTTTGCTGTGACATATGGTCTTCAATGGCCTCTGATCACGAAGTGCCACGTATGCATGCAGGTCACATGTATGTGTGCACGTATATGAATCCATACTTCTCTATAAGCAGTAGTACACGCTTGGGGTGCATCCTAAACAATGCCGGTGCTTGGAATCACGGGCATTGCTATTGACTGGCCAAATATAGAAGGATGATTTTGAGACATACTAGCACGCGCATTGATACCACTTCATAAGCATGAAAATTATATATGCAATACAAGTATGAGTCAAGTATAAATATTGTCAAGGTTATTCAAAACTACATAATCTATAGACCTCCCCATCAAGTATGTACAATAAGTTTGTCATATAGCCCGGCTGCTGCCTGCCGAACTGAATTTCAAAATATATAATGGATACTATTACACAATTCACCTACCGTTTTCCCTACTTGAGTGGTCATGGTCATGCCTGCAAGACCTCTACTGCTGGCCTGCACACGGCATTCCATCTGCTTGGTAAATCCACACAACTTTTTTTTGCTACTGACCAAGCATCTTGGAACAGGCAGACAGACCTGCCACCTTTTCAGGCTGAGCAACTTGAGATTGTTAGACAATCAGCCATCAGATGCCAAATCTGCATGAGCGCCAGCCTGTAGAACTGTGGGCGTTCAAGCGGCACCTTAAGTAAGCCCCCCCCTCTTGATGGACACCTGGCTGTGCACGACGTCGCCCAGGTGGCTGTCGGTGCCGATGCGGCTGCCCATGAAGATGTCGACGCCCTCCACGGACTTCTTGTTCTCGTCGTGCGCCATGCAGCCCATGAAGCCAAGGTCCGCCACCTGGACCCGCGCGCACGTGTTGGGGCACCCAGTCCAGTGCATGCGCACCGGGCACGTGAAGTTCATCGTCTCCGCCAGCGCCTCCGTCAGCTGCGCATGAACGCATGCACACGCACGCAATGTGACGGGGGCGGAAGGTGTAGCCCCCTGGTGCCCCTCCAGTTGCAACAACACCCTACGCACCGACACATACTGAGGCAGATTCTGCTTCTTGACGCCTCCCACGCTAAACACGGTCCTTTCCCCAAATTTCTCGCCAATGCTCATGATCCTCTGCGTGTCCTTGCCCACTCCTTACCGCAAAGAAGAATTGACCGTCCCATAATGAGCTTAGGCCATCGAGGGAGCATCAGGAAGCTAAGTCAGCCGAACAGAGCCAGCCAAGCCAGTCAGCCAGCCAATGGCAGCCTGCGCCGTACTTATCGGCGATGCGCGCAAATTGAAACATGTCATTTGCCTGCTATAGCGAGCACGTGTGCAGGCACGTGTGCGCAAGCACCACCATCACACGTAGACGATTAAGTCAGCAATTCCCCCAATCCCCCCCACTCATTCTGAGATGAAAGCAGCCGCTTGATGCTCATTCCCATTTAGCAGATGGCTCAAGCTCTTGAACATAACCTGTTGAGTCAAGTAATTAATGAACTAGATACATTTTTATTTCCAAAAGAAGTGTGTACATGTGCAAGGGTCAACCTTACTGACCAGGTCCAATCACCGCTTCGCTTGACTATCACTGACTACTCGAGTCCACTAGTCACTTACCAAGACTAAGTGATTCACGCTAGCCTGGACTAGCCTAGCATTGACTGCCTCACAAACTATAACTTGCTAGAAGTCACTTGTCAAGTCAAACACTGTATGCTTTACAAGCTTCCAAGCTGTGATCCTTTCTAACAAACAGAAATATACCAAACTCCTGAGTATGCTACAGCACCAGCCATGGCTGACAATCAGGCTGGTTAGCTCTCCTAGAGCTCAAAATGGTACCGGACCAGTCAGTTGTCGTTGTTGTGGCATGTGCCTTTGGCGCATCTGCACTTACAGTGTGTAGCATGTGCATGAGGTCGATGTGCGCGTAGCACACCACTTGGATAGGACAGCGTTCGTTGTATTGGCGTTCAATTCCTCAATTATCCAAGGATACTGGTCTCCTGTGTTGCAGACACAAGTCCAGTTCCTCTTGTTCTGATATATATCATAGTATATATTCCATCCATCACTGCACGCAAAATTCTTCGCCACACCTGCTGGCACAGGTCGTGGGTCGGCGATATAGGCCAGCAACTCGCAGGTTTGTTGGGCGCTGTTCACTGTCGTCTCTGAGTATTTCCCCTTCCCCTTATCGCAGGCATCAAACAAGAGGTTGAACCTGTTTCCGTAACGGCATGACGGGATCGGGGGTGGAAGCATTGCTTTCCCCACCTTGTTGGCACGGAGAGGCAACAAGCACCGTTGCACGGCACTGTCCGGTAGGTTCTCCATACCATTATTGGCAGCTGCAGCACATACACTGTTGCTAGTTGCAGTAATATTGTATGGTCCTCCGAAAATACACGAGACTGCCTTGCAAATTGTGGGTGAAGGATATCCGTTAGTGTCATCTATGCAAGTGGCTACAAATTGCATGCCACCATTGATATACTGTGCTGATGCTTGCATCGCCAATGGTGTCAACACTATCGCCCATAGCAGGAAGCCAAAAGTTCGCAAACCCAACACTCCTAAAAAACCTTTCATGGTGAGCAAGAGGTCCTTTCTTCCCGGTCCTAGCCTCGTTTCGGAAGAGAGAGAGAGAGAGTAAAGCAGTATTGGTGACAGAAACGCACGACTAGAGTAGCACTCGAAGAAGTACAAGTGCAAAATTGAGATACATTTCGAGCTGGAGAATGCTTATCAAGCAGAGGCGTGATTGAGAGGGGTGCGTAGAGCAAAGTCAGGCATTCACTGACCGACGATCAAACTAATCCGAGGGCGCCTACGTGCTGAAACAAAATGGGTTGAAAGCCGGCAAAGAAAATAGGCCGTAAAATATGGAAGTTAGTGACGAGCTTATCGACAAAGAAAACGTTGGCGACAATGCAACCGCCATGCAATTTGTACCCTGTCCTCAAGTCACGAATCACAATAATACTGCCGATGACCACAAATAAGGCCCTATTGGGCCCTACACTAGTAACTAGTCGACAGTGGATACAAGTCGATATGCTCTCTAGCCTCGTGGTTCTCGCTCTATGTGCTTTGTGGCTTTGTGAGCTTACAAAGACATCGTTGTCGACAATGCGGTCCATCGCAAGTTGCACCCTCGCCTGACAACGAGAATACTTGTCGATATGTTTACAAAAGCCACGGTAATTGACAGCAGTCAGATACGATCAGATTTGTCGGGTTCTGGAGTGGTTTCAAGCTGGCCGCAAATATTCTTTGCTACGTGTTGAAGCTGTGAAAGCTTGACGATAAGTCAGAATAGGTGATGACAATATCGAGCTTGTATTGCCGGAAAGAGACTGTCATTAGCTGTCTTTACACGATTTTTGACACGACTTAAGTCTGACTTGGTCTGACTTTAGTTGGGGCCATTTGGCGTATTTTGTCGAGGGGGTCTGAACCAGATTTCCTAACAGTGCATTTTTTGCTACGATGAGGGGATCGACGTCTCTCATGAGCTCTATCGCTGAGAAATGATGGCGTCATGTCTCATAAGATGTAACTCGTAAGAGCTCGCAATCCGGGAAACGATAGTGCACGAGAAGCACTGTGCTACAAGGCCCGCCGCTTACGACAAGGACAAGCCGGCCTTTCTTCTGACACCTCGCGGCTCGTGCCCTTTCCACGAACTCCGGACAACAAGACTCACATCTTGGCTCGGTACACCGCAAAAAATAATTCTCATAACACATGAAATCCTTTGCCGATGATTGGCGGACAAGGGGGGGTAACTGCCCCTAGGAGAATGGGGCAGTTAGCGCCGAAAATTGGAAGGTTTTTCGATAGCGCACTTTATTCAAATTTCCAGCGAAAAAGGCAAAATAACTACATAGCGAATTTTTCAAGGGCCGACAATCATAACTCAGATTTTGAGGGTTTTTATCAATATTTAAGTTTCTCTGGCTCGAAATTCAAACTTATAGATCCGTTGTCATGAAAAATCTAATGGCTCCTGGTTTAGCCCTTTGTTTTCAAAACCCGCAATTTATTGTCCTGGTTTTCAAAATATTTGGAAGGTGCGTGACTTCATTTTAGCCGGCCTAGTATCTGCTTGTTTTACCGCTTTTTATGAGTTGTTTTCCAGTTGTAAATTGGTCAATTCGTAACAAGAAATTTATGTACTTTGTACTATTTTGGCGAGTAGCCCCGGTCGCGACTGCTCGCGACTGGTCAAGGCTGGTCGCGACTGGTCGCCATGGGTCGCAATTCGTCGCCACACAGGCTAAATCTTGCACATTTATTTCAATCATGCAGTCTCGTGTGACTGCACGTGTGTGCCTACGACTTAGGCTCGATAAGGTGCGATCAGGGCTCGATCCAGGCTCAATCTTGATGTGTCTCGACGTGGGTCATTGTCAGTCGCGTAATGTGGCGTGACTAGGCGCTGCTAGGCGCAATTACCATCAATTGCTGATCGATTGCCATCAATTGCCATTGATGAGCTCAACGCAGCTCAAAGTGGCTCAACTTTGCTCAGGCTGGCTCAGATTGGCTTGGGCTGGCTTAGGCCAGCTTAGGTGGTGTAAATTGCTAGACGATTTTGATTACATATTCTTGTTTTTGATCAAATCTCAGCCGTGACCGAGCCTGCCCAAAACATACCAGTCTTGTCTGGAACAGTCTACAACCCACTGAAAACTGCTAGAAACCACTGGAAATCACTAGAAACCACTAGAAACTGCTAGAAACGAACTAAAATCTAACCGTACTGATCCGAACTTGTCCGAACCTACTAAAAATATCTCGAACTTGTCCGAACCTACTAAAAATATCTCAAACCTGACTGCAGACTACTTCAGACTGCTGTGCATGGCTGAGCATGTGCGTTCATGTGCCACAACGTATTGCTATCTTTGGTTCCTCTCAGTCCCTCTTCCACCATTTTACTCTCTCTTTCGTGCTCTTTCGTGCTCCTTAGTGCTCCTTCGTAGCATTATCGCCTTCTCTCATATGGCGCTTGCTAGCACTTAGTTGTATTTTTGCTTGTGCCTCACTCTTGTGTTCACCGCCATTGTGTAGGGTGATAGTGGGGTTGGTAGCAAGTGTTGGAGGTGTAGTGATTTGAGTTATAATATATTAGTTTGCATGTATTTTAATGCTTTTGAATATATTGAGTAGTATTGTGTGGGGTCAAGTGTGAATAGATACTCTAGTGACTTGGTTCATGTCCTTTGAACCTTCTAAGGCATTTTCGAAGTTAGAGGAAGGACTTAGAAGAACTCCATGTGGCAAAAGTCAAATGTGCCATTTTTAGGTCAAAAGGACAAGTGTACATTGTTCTAAAAAGAGGTGGCAAGTTTTGGGATGTGTTGGGTGCCAACACATCAACATGCACCTTCCTAGAAACTACTCATGTAGCAAGTATATAAACAAGAGCTAGAACATAGAAAGACATTTGAGAATCACTCTTGTACTTGCCAAATTCCAGAATATATTAACTATCAAGAAGCCATCTCTCTTTCAAGAAGCTACCACTTGTGTTCATAGATCCTTGTCTTGAATAGGTAAAGTATTATATTTCACTAAGTACTTTATCTATCTGTTTCACTACAGGAGGTCTTATATTATTAGCAAGGCCTTCAGTATATTAGCACTTAGATTGTTTGTAGTTTTTTTCCCTCTCCCCAAAAATCCTGCAATGTATGGCCTCCAATTTCGTGTTCATTTTGGCATGAAGCCTCTTGTGTTTCCATTGAAATCCGAGAATGTGACTCAAACTATTGGTTGACTCATACAAACTTTGAAGTCGAAATAATTGCGAGCCCTCAAAGTTCCCTCTGAAAAAGTAAAAACTGCTATCGATGCAGGGGACATGGTGGTTGAAGGTGACCTCGTCCACCTTGATGATGATATCCTAGACACTGAAGACACCATTGATGATGCCATAGGTACACATAATGTTAATCTTGGTATTGTATTTTGCTACAATGGAGCCCGCTATGAGCTCAGCTCCCCCGAAGAAGGAAAGAGGACATCCTCTGTGGTGCCAACCTGATTCTCCCTCAAGCTTTAACGCCTGTCATGCGAGAGGGCGTCTTCAGGGCCCAAGCGCGACGCCTTTGACAATCTATTCAATGGCACTTTCAAGAAACCTTGCAGGGAAGAGGTAGACCCCTCCGTTGTGTGGGAGCAACTGAAAGATGCTAGGAGGTTATTTGTAGTAAAACAGATAGATAAAGTACTTAGTAAAATAGAATACTTTTTCTATTCAAGACAAAGATCTATGAACACAAGTGGTAGCTTCTTGAAAGGAAAATGGCGTCTTGATAGTTAATATATTTCTGGAATTTGGCAAGTACAAGAGTGGTCCCCCCCTTCTTTTTATGTTCTAGCTCTTGTTTATATACTTGCTACATAAGTAATTTTTAGGAAGGTGTATGTTGATGTGCTGGCACCCAACACATCCCAAAACTTGCCACCTCTTTCTAGAATAATGTACACATGTTCTTTTGACCTAAAAATGGCACATTTGACTTTCGCCACATGGAGTTCTTCTAGGTCCTTCCTCTAACTTCGAAAATGCCTTAGAAGGTTCAAAAGATATGAACCAAGTCACTAGAGTACCTATTCACGCTTGAATCCACACAATGCTACTCCAAATATATTTGAAAATATTAAAATATATGCAAACTAACATATTATAACTCAAATCACTACATCACCCCCCCGATAGGAAAAGCGACGTCTCGGCGCGTCAAGTCAGGTCTTACACATGTGGAGCAAATTAGTCAACAGTTTCAAGTCAGATGCCACACATGTGAAGAGGACTAGTCAAAGGCGCCAAGTCAGGCGCTACACATGTAAGGTAGACTAGACAAGGTCGTAGGTGGTGTGACCTTATTGGCTAGCCTACTCCTTGATGATAAAGAAAATTGTACAAGTTGGCCCAGAATCTGCCACGAAGTCAAAAAATCATAGCGGCCACAAAACTGATCCAAATCCAAAAATTTCAATGCCAGACAACGCGCGTCGAAGAACTCTATTGGGTCACCAGATTTGAGAGCATTCTAATTTTTGGAGGGTTGTTGAGAGTTGAGAGAGTAGGCATTCCTCCAAATCTGTGCAGAAACTTCTGAAAATCATGAGTCCTTCTATGCTTTTCCAAATTTTGCAAACTAAGTCTCGAATTTGGCGCTGTAAGATGTTCTACTAGAGTCTTGAGTTTCAAAGCATTCCAAGTTCAGGGGAGGGCACAATGTCAGAAGGCATATTCTGCCCTAACAATGCCAGCAGCCTGACCCCCTGCTACTTAGAGCATCATATCTCTCACACCAGTGCTCCAGATTGAGCAAACTTAAACTCTAAATGACTGGCTACTCATGAACTACAGCCAAGTAAAGTTTCAAAATTTATTATGCAAAGACCTATCACCAGTAACAGTTTTAGTTTTCTGTTCAGAAATTGCGAGAAGAGAAGAGTGTCTACGGTCAATTTTTCCTCGTTCTTGTTCTTGGAGGCTGCCTCAAAGGGGTCTTCTGCTGCTTGTTGATGGTGGCAGGCAGGCCTGTTGTTTAGGGAAATATTCCTGGATGATAGTAACACGTTGTCACCCACTTTGTACGTAATTCCTCTTCTGGATCTGTTTGCCACTCTTGCTTGAGCATCTTGCGCGTGTTGTAGAGCTTTCTCGCTGTAAAGGCCGCTTCTAATGTCTCCCTAAAATGTGTGGCTGCAGGTACTTCATCATGGCCAACCGTGAAGCTCAGTTGCGTGGTCGGATGGAAGCCATAGTTGACGAAAAATGGGGACTCTTGGGTAGAGGCCTGCGTAGTGTTGTTGTAGGCAAACTCAAGGGGGGTCAAGTACATGTTCCAGTCTTGCTCCAGGGTAGACACGTAGGCCTTTAGAGAGGTCTTTAAGGTACGATTTATACGCTCGGTTTGCCCATCTGATTGTGGGTGGTAGGCGGTACCCATATCCAGCGATGTACCCAAGTTCTTGAAGAGATTTTTTTAGAAATGGCTTGTGATTCTTGGATCCTTATCTGACACAATTCTTGATGGTAGTCCACGGAGTCGGAAGATGCTGTCAAAGATGAGTCTTGCAAGTTGTGGTGCTGTAGCCTTAATCGTCATGGGAATAAAATGAGCCATCTTGGTAAGTCTGTCCACCACCGTGAGTATTGCGTTATGGCCTCGATGTGTCACGGGTAGGTCCACGATAAGGTCCATTGAAATGTCCCTCCATTGTCTTTCGGGGATTGGTAGTGGTTGGAGGAATCCTCCCGCCTTTTGCGATGATGGCTTGATTCTTTGGCATGTGTCACAGCTCCTGCAGTACTCCTTGACTTGCTTAGACATGCCTGGCCAATAATAAGTCTTGGCTAGAACGCCCGTGGTCTTTAGGATTCCAAAGTGTCCTCCAAGAGGGTTGTCGTGTGCTTCTCGTAGAAGCAAGAGCCGGAGGTCTAAGTCATCAGGAACACATCTTTGGCCCGTGTCCTGCCTCACCCAATAATTGTCTTCTAGCTTCTTCTATGGGTCCAAGGCTGCTTCTCCGTTTTTGTAATAAGGTCTCTTTCATAGGTGGCTAAAAATCGAGCTTTCAGATCTGTCTTCAACGATGTCATAGCTGCGTTTAATTGCAGTCTTGAGAGGGGGTCAGCCGGGTTTGTCTTGCCAGGCTGGTACTGAATCGTGATGTTGTATTGTTGCAAGTATCCGCTCCATCTTGCTTGTCTCCTTGAGAGATACGGCTGCGTTTGGAGGTGCTTTAACGCCTCGTGGTCCGTGGTGACCAGTACTT
>WELA01011736.1:0-60321 GCA_009602735.1 Mesotaenium endlicherianum
TTGTTGGGAATGGGCAGCAACGCATGCATAATACGCGGCCCCATATCCCTGGCAGGATTAATGGCATAGCCTGTAGGGCCACCCAAACTGAGACCGATGCCCAATACCACCAATCCTACGGGCAATGCATCCAATGCACCTAAACTTGCAGCAGGCGCGGCCATATACAACACAGCGAACACCAGCGCAAAAGTGCCGATGATCTCCGTTGCAAGGTTGGCCGTTGTGTTGGGTATGGCAGGCGAATTANTACAAAAAACACCCAGTTTAGCCGCTGCATTGTCTGTTGCTCCAAAATGTTTGTAGTAAGACAACCATGCCAGCGTAGCGCCAATCATAGCACCCAGGAACTGGCCCGCAATATAAACAGGCGCCTGCGACCATTCTATCTTATGCAACCAGGCAAATGCAAGGGTTACAGCCGGATTGAGGTGCGCGCCACTTCCTTTGGCTGCAACAAAAACACCTACGAACACAGCCACACCCCAGCCAAATGCAATCACAATCCATCCACTGTTGTTTCCTTTGGTTTGATTGAGCACCACATTGGCCACTACGCCACAGCCTAAAAGGACCAGCATGGCTGTTCCTGCCATTTCAGATAAAAAAATCGACATAGATAAAATCATTATAGGGTTAAAGGAATAAGATTCTTAATCGTGTGTTACATAGGAAGCCGTTGCATGCACCGCCTGTTTCCATCCGGCTGCTTTTCTTTGCGCTTCTTCATCTGCCATTTGCGGATGAAAAGTGCGGTCCATCTGCCAGTATTTTTCCATCTCCTCCATGCTCTTCCAGTATTGCACTGCAAGTCCCGCAAGATAGGCCGCTCCTAATGCTGTGGTCTCAGTAATCACAGGGCGTACAACTGTAGTGCGCAACAGATCACTCTGGAATTGCAACAACTGGTTGTTCACCGTAGCGCCTCCGTCTACCCGCAGCTCGCTGATCTTTACACCTGCATCCGCTTCCATAGCAACCAGCACATCCATGGTTTGATAAGCGATACTCTCTACGGCCGCTCTTCCGATATGACCGGCCGTAGTGCCCCTGGTAATCCCTACAATGGTGCCTTTGGCGTGCTGGTTCCAGTAAGGCGCCCCCAGTCCTGCAAACGCAGGAACCATATACACACCGCCATTATCAGCTACTGAATTAGCGAGCGCTTCTATATCGGCCGATGTTTTAATAATGCCCAACCCATCACGTAACCATTGCACAACAGCGCCGGCAATGAACACACTTCCTTCCAATGCATAATGCACCGTGCCATTGATTTTCCAGGCAATGGTAGTAATGAGGTTATTTTTTGAAGCGATGGGTTTGGTGCCCGTATTCATGAGCATAAAGCACCCTGTGCCGTAAGTATTCTTTACCATGCCGGGATGCAAACACATTTGTCCAAATAAGGCCGACTGCTGATCACCCGCCACACCTGCAATGGGAATATTCGCGCCCGTCAACACTTCCTGTGTATGACCAAATACTTCACTGCTCGAACGCACTTCGGGCAATACCGATGCCGGGATATCGAACAGGTCCAGCAACCAGGGATCCCATTCCAACGTATGAATATTGAACAACATGGTACGCGATGCATTGCTCATATCCGTTGCATGCACTTTACCATTGGTGAGCTTCCAGATAAGCCAGGAATCGATGGTACCAAAACATAACTCGCCTCTCACCGCCTGCTCTCTTGCACCTTCTATATGATCCAGTATCCATTTCAGTTTTGTAGCAGAAAAATACGCGTCGAGTATCAGCCCCGTGCGCTCTTGTATAGACACGTGTTTACCCGCAGCCCGCAACGTATCGCAATAAGCAGCGGTACGTTTATCCTGCCACACAATGGCATTGTAAACAGGCTCACCGGTTTTGCGATTCCATACCACCGTTGTTTCGCGCTGGTTGGTAATGCCAATGGCTGCAATATCACGCAAAGTGAGTCCGGCCTTGAGCACCGCTTCTGTTGCTACCGATAACTGTGTGTACCATATCTCCGCAGCATCGTGCTCTACCCATCCTGCCTGCGGAAATATTTGTGTGAACTCTTTTTGCGCAACGGCTACTACTTCGCTTTTCTTATTGAAAACAATGGCGCGGGAACTGGTGGTTCCCTGGTCAAAAGCAAGAATGAATGTTGACATAGGCTATCTAAGCAATCTGATTAAAAATACGGTTATTCTATTGGTTTTTTCAATCACGCAGTTTATACGATGCAGCCAGTTGACTGAATGTTGCCACCTGGTCTTCCACCCACTGCGCATCTTTCTGCATTTGCTTTGCCATCAGTTCCGCTACCGGCCTTGCCATACGCATACTCTCGCCCGCATCGAGCAACAGCGCCCTCGTTCTGCGCGACAATACATCTTCTACTGTTCTGGCCATTTCCTCCTGTACCGCCCATGCCACCTGCGCTTCATGGATATGCAATTTTTCACTGATCCACTTGCCGGCATCATTCATCTTTTGTTGCAAAGCCATTGCATCGGCCCCGTAGAAATACAAAGGATCATCCCAGTTTATGCCCGTAGTATATCCATGTATAAGAAGTGTTTTGGTAACCGACTGTTTAGGCATCCATCCCAATTCTTTTTCTATACGGTTGACCAGGTCCTCACCCATTCTCCGGTAAGTAGTCCATTTACCGCCCAGGATGGTGAAGAGCTTCGATGCGCTCACCATGATCTTATGACTTCTCGATATCTCTTTTGTTTTCTGTGCACCATTCGCTGGTATAGCCAGTGGCCGCAGTCCCGCGAACACGCTTAGCACATCGGCACGTGCAGGCTTGCGGGTTAAATAGCTACCGGCCGTATCCAGTATAAATCCTATCTCTGCTTCCAGCGCAACCGGCTCCAGGCTGGCTGCATCTACCGGTGTATCGGTGGTACCAACGATCAGCTTGTTGTGCCAGGGTACTACAAAGAGTACCCGGCCATCGGCTGTTTCAGGTATCATCAAAGCGCTGGTGGAAGGATGAAAGGTTTTATCGAGCACTACATGCACACCCTGACTCGCGCAAATACTTTTCGCTGCAGTGGGATCATCCATTTGCAGGATATCGTCTGCAAACACACCAGTGGCATTGATCACTGCTTTTGCTTTGAGGGAATAATGCATTCCTGTTTCTTCATCGCGGGCGGTTACTCCCCGCACATGTAATCCTTCTTTGATCAACCCGGTAACTTTCATGTAGTTGATCGCAAACCCGCCTTTTTCAAAAAGGGTCTGTACCAGGTTGATGGCCAGGCGTGCATCATCAAATTGCCCATCGTGGTATCGAACGCCGCCAAGCAGTCCTTCTGTTTTGATATTGGGTAACTGCTCCAGCGTTTCTTTCCGGGAAATATGTACGGACCGCCCCAGGCTCAGTCTGCCCGAGATCCAATCGTACAGCTTCAATCCAATAGTATACTTGATGCTATCCCAAAAATCATACAGCGGTATTACAAATCCCAGGTTCTTTACCAGGTGAGGGGCATTGCGGCAAAGCAATCCTCTTTCAATACTCGCTTCACGCACCAGTCCAACGTTTCCCTGCGCCAGGTAACGAACACCGCCATGCACCAGCTTGGTGCTTTTACTGGAAGTGGATTTGGCAAAGTCGGCCTGCTCCAGCAATAAAACCCGGTAACCCCTGGCAGCGGCATCGAGCGCTGTGCCCAGTCCTGTAGCGCCTCCGCCGATCACAACGATATCCCATTCTGTAGTGTTTGATAAAGCCGCTATGGCCTGTGCTCTTTTTTCAACTGTTTCGCTCATGGTGGTAGTTACCGGCATTGGTTTGTCTTCCAAATTATCTTATTTTGTTAAAATGGAAGATTATTTATTAGAGAAGTCCCACGAATACTTCATGCAACAGGCATTAAAAGAAGCGCAGCTGGCCTATGATGCAGATGAAGTGCCCGTTGGCGCCGTGGTGGTCATGAACAACAAGATCATTGCCCGTGGCCATAACCAGGTTGAAATGCTGAACGATTCCACCGCCCATGCCGAAATACTGGCGCTTACTTCTGCCTTTAATATGCTCGGCGCTAAATACCTGCCCGAAGCCACCCTTTATGTAACCCTGGAACCCTGCCTTATGTGTTGTGGCGCTTTGTACTGGAGCAAGATCGGCCGTATCGTTTACGGGGCTTCGGATGAAAAGAACGGGTTCAAACGTACTACAGGGGAGAACTGGCCCTTTCATCCCAAAACAGAACTCATCAAAGGCATCATGGAAGAAGATTGCGCCCGCCTGATAAAAGCGTTTTTCAAAAGCAAACGTTGAGACTTTTCGATTTCAGAAAGAAATCCATCGGTTGACGCGTTATCGACCGAACAACAGTAAATTTGTTCTCCATCAAGATCCTAAAACAAAAATCAAATTATATGGCATTTACACTCGCACCGCTGCCCTATGCACACGACGCATTGGAGCCTCATATCGACACTACTACCATGCAAATACACCATGGCAAGCACCACCAGGCTTATGTTGACAACCTCAACAAAGCGATTGCCGGTACACCTAACGAAGGAAAATCACTGGAACAACTGGTGGCAGCTGCAGGATCTATCAGTCCGGCTGTTCGCAACAACGGCGGCGGTCACTGGAACCATACTTTTTTCTGGGAAAGCCTGGCTCCTAAAGCAGGCGGCGCGCCCTCTGGTGCACTGGCCGACGCCATCAACAGCGCTTTCGGTTCTTTTGATGCATTCAAAGAAAAATTTGCGCAGGCTGGCATGACCCGCTTCGGTAGCGGCTGGGCATGGCTGATCGTTAAAGACGGTAAGCTGGAAGTTTCTTCTACACCCAACCAGGACAATCCCCTGATGGATGTAGCCGAAGTAAAAGGCACGCCATTGCTGGGTGCCGATGTGTGGGAACACGCTTATTACCTTAAATACCAGAACCGCAGGGCCGATTACCTGGCTGCTTTCTGGAACGTAGTGAACTGGAACAAAGTAGCCGAACGTTTCGCAGCAGCTAAATAAGGTTTTGGAAAATAGTATTATTTTGAGGTCCCGCTACAACATAGCGGGACTTTTCATTAAACATGTCATTATGAAAAAACTACTCTTCGGTTTATCAACGCTTGCATTACTCAGCGCTTGTTCCAGTAACAACAAGCGGCTCATCGTCATGAGCAAGGGCGCTGCAGATGTGAATACAGATACCCGAACCATTACAGCCAAAGATGGCGCCGGACACGATGAAAAAACCATCGACATCGCCGGTCAAAAGCTCAGTTTCCAGCTCAGCTCTCCCGCAGGTAACAGCAGTGTTGACATCACCGATAACGGCCTCTATGTAATTAATGTAAAGAACGATACCATTGTAGGCGGCTACCAGCCTTATGCAGATCCTAAAACATTGAAGCAGGTGTTTTCTCAGGATGATGTGAAGAAGCGGATCGATTCACTGGTTCAGGTAACAGAAGGGAAGAACATCAGCGCAGCCAACCGTAATTTCTTTTTACTTCCCAATACCGCTACAAAAATCAGCGCCAATATAGACGCGATAGTTGTAGGCCCTTATCATAAAATGACTTCTGCCGAAAAAGTAGGCGATAAAGACCCCGAAGTATACCGTTTCTTCAGCATCAAAGAAGTACGGGAAGAAATTGCCAGGTTACAGGCAATGACCGTTCCGGTAAAAAAGTAATAACGCATCAGGGAACAGGATCGTAACCACTGCCGCCTCCGGGATGGCATTTGCTGATACGCTTGATGGCCAGCAAAGTTCCTTTGATCAGCCCGTGTTTTTGCAAAGCAGTGATGGCATACTGCGAGCAGGTGGGCGTGAACCGGCATTTGGGGCCGATGGCAGGGGAGATCACGTACTGGTATATTTTAACCAGCAGTATCAGCGGCCAGCTCAGTATCTGAAGTAGGCGTTTCATGTAATGCTTTGATCAGCTTATTTACCAGCAGGGGCATTTTTTTTTGCAGCAGGTCTATAGATGGCAGGGTTTTATCAATATACAGGAAAAAAACAGCCAGTTGCTGTTTGCGTGCCTCCATACAATCGTAAAGCGGTTGTTTATGCAGGCGGTATGTTTCGCGCAGTAAACGTTTAACACGATTGCGGTCCACCGCTTTTTTGAAATGGCGTGCACTGACGCCAACACCCGCTTTTACCGGCTGCACTTCCTTTGTATCAACAGGCAGGTAAAATACTTTCACCGGGAATACCAGGAAACTGCGCCCTTTTGCGAACAATCCATCGATCTGTTTACGGCTCTTGAGCTTTTCCTTTTTATTGTATGAAAATGAGGCGGACATTCTTACACTAAACTAAAAAAGTCCCGCGATCGCGGGACTTATATTTTCAATACCTGGCTCCCGGAAGAGCCCCGGTTTTATTTTAAACCTTTCTCGCTTGAAACAGTGAGTTTCTTACGACCCTTTGCACGACGGCTTGCCAGCACTTTGCGGCCATTGGCAGTTTGCATGCGCTTGCGGAATCCGTGAACGGATTTGCGACGACGTTTGTGCGGTTGAAATGTACGTTTCATAATGACGTTGTTTAACTAACCCGGAAATTTTGTTTCATTTCATGCTGCAGTCACCATACTGCCGCCTGTGAAAGGACGGCGAAGGTAGGGAAAAGTTGTTAGTTGTTGGTTGTCAGTTGTTAGATTTTTTAGGGATCAACATTTAAATAATTGGAGATCAAGGTGTTTTGATGTAACCGGTTTGCCAAAGAAACGGGTGGCATGGTTGTCAAAATCAGCAGGAGAATCGGTAGTATAAAATTGTAACTGTCCGCCAGTGGTGCATTTTGCCGCCATTTCAGGGTGGTTGGCCAGGTATTTTTCAAGACTGGGCGCTACAATGGCTCCCTGGGAAAGAATGGTCATTCCTTGCGGAGCAAATTGCCGGATCTTATCAATGAGCAGCGGATAATGAGTGCAGGCCAGCAATAAAGTATCTATCCTGGGCGATTGTTCCAGTAGCCTGTTGATGTGCTGCCTGATGAAATAATCCGCTCCCGGCTTATCATACTCATCATTTTCTACCAGCGGCACCCACATAGGACAAGCTTCCTGGTACACTTTCAGGCCTGGAAAGAATTTAGCTATTTCAATAGGATAACTTTCACTCTGCACGGTTCCCACGGTTCCCATAATACCCACTTCACCCGAATGCGAATAATTGCCTACCACTTCTGTTGTAGGCCTGATAACACCCAACACTCTCCTGGAAGGATCTATGCGGGGCAGGTCTTTCTGTTGAATGGTGCGCAAAGCTTTGGCGGATGCTGTATTGCACGCCAGCACTACCAGCTCGCATCCCTGTGCGAAAAACCACTGAACACACTCAAGCGTATAATGATAAATGGTTTCAAAAGAACGCGGACCGTAAGGCGCACGGGCATTATCGCCCATATAGATATAATCGTATTGCGGTAAACGCTGAACAATCTCCTTCAGCACGGTTAAACCGCCATAGCCGCTGTCGAAAACACCAATGGGACCTTTTCCTTGCATGGCTCAAAAATAAGAACCCCGTTGGTATAACGGGGTTCGAAGTATCATTGATTTTATCAATTATCCTTTGGGTTTTACAGCACCGCCGGAAGGCCTGTTGCTGGGAGCGCCACCGCCTGACTGGCGTTTCCATTCTTCTTCGAGTTCTTTGGGGATGGCCAACTTCAGTTTCATGGCTACACGGATGGTAAGATTATCCAACAACGGGGGTTGAACATAAGGATACAATGCATCCTGCTTTAAAACATACGCGTATTTCTGCTCTACCACCACATCGTGCAAAGCATCTACTATTTTCTTCATGAAAGGAGCCAGCAGCTCTTCTTTTTTCTGCTCAGCCAGGTTGTTGGAATATTCCTGCCACCTGATCAATTTGATCTTAAGGGTATTCAGGTCACGCTGGGCCAGTTCCCTGGCTTTGGCAGGCATGGTAGCTGAATCTTTTTTCCAAACGCTGTCCTGGCGCATGTACATGCCCAATGTATAATCATACTCTTGTCTGAGTGAATCTTCGCTGAAACTTCTCAGGAGCGTATCCACTTTCTGGATACCCGGCATCAGGGGTAAGATAGACTGCTCATCAAAATACCCGATCTTAACCTGCTGTGCACTCGACTGGTTGGCAAACAGGAAACCTGCTCCAATAGCAACACACACAATTAAAAACTTCTTCATTGTAGTGAGAATTTATGTTTGTTTTTGTTTTAGACTAATTTTTGATCCCCAGTTCCCTTAACACATCTTCACTCTTGTCTAGTTTGGGGTCGGCAAATATAACGGTAATTCCTTCACTTTTATCGAGTACGAAATCGTAGGCTTTGGCTATTGCCATCTTCTGAACGGCGGTATATACCTTGTCCTGCACAGGTTTAACAAGTCTTTGTCTTTCTTTGAAAAGATCCCCTTCAAAACCGAAGCGTTTTTTCTGCAGGTCGCGTATCTCTTTCTCCATCACAAACAATTCATCCTCTCTTTTCTTCTTCAGCGCATCGCTCAACATAAACTGTTCAGCCTCATAGCTTTTATACATTTTATCGAGTTGCGCCTGTTTATCGTCGATCTCTTTCTGCCATTGGTCGCCGATTTGTTTTAACTTTTTATCGGCGTCTTTGTATTCAGGAATTTTCTCCAGGATATACCGTGTATCGATAATGGCATAACGCTGCTGTGCAACTGCGGTATGGGCCAGGGCCATCCATATAACGGCAACAAAGAATAGCTTTTTCATAATATTGGTTTAGTTAAGGGTTGTCCTATTCCGGTTCAAATCCTAACATGAAGGTAAACCTGGCAGCATCTTTCAAAGAACCGCCGGGCGTGAACCTGTCTAATCCTATACCATAATCAAATCCAAGTAAGCCAAACATCGGCAGGAAAAAGCGCATACCCAAACCTACCGAACGCCTTAACTGGAAAGGATTATAATCTTTCATGGAATACCAGCCGTTGGCCGCTTCAAAGAAACCCAAAGCATAGATGGTGCTGCTGGGACTCAAACTGAGCGGGTAACGCAGTTCCATGGTATACTTATTGAATATGGTAAAGTACTGGCTGGCCACTTGCTTATCGGGGTTGATCTTCGGATTCGAATTATCATACACAGGATAACCTCTGTGCGCAATGATATCGTAACCCAACAGCGCGAACTGGTTACTCAGACCGGCATCGCCCACCTGAAAACGTTCGAAAGGAGAGATACCCAGGTCTGAATTGAACCTGCCCAGGAAGCCGTATTTGGCCGCCATTTTCAGCACAAACTGCTTGCTCTTGTCTTCACCGTGTGGTTTGCCCAGGGGCACATACCATTCTCCGTTGAAACGCCATTTGTGGTATTCGATCCAGTTATATGGATTGGAAGCCGTCAGGATATTTTTATCAATCGCTGAGTACGGCGGCGTTACCTGCAAGCTCAGCAGGAAAGTAGAACCGCTGGTAGGGAACATCGGCTGGTTCACAGAGTTACGCTGTAAAGCCACCCTGAAGTTCAGGTTGTTCACGATACCATTCTCAAAACCGGGCAGGTTGGTGGGGTCAATGGCATAATTGCTCAACTTATAACGGGTATAATTCACACCCATGGAAAGTGAGAAAAAGTCATCGGGCCATTTCAACTGCTTCGACAGGCTCACGGTGGCGCCGGTAGTAGAAATATACCGGCTGTCGGCTACGTTCGGATTATATGCACCGGTAAGCGGGTCGTAAGTTTGTCCGTATTTGGTATTGAAAATGCTGAAAGTAAGTGCATTCCTTTTTTTACCGCCCAGCCAGGGTTCGGTGAACGAGAAGTTATAAGAGCGGAACGCTTTACCATTACTTTGCACGCGCAAGCTCAGTTTTTGCCCGTCGCCCATTGGTAAGGGATCCCAGGCCGATTTCTTCCAGATATTGCGGATAGAAAAATTATTGAATGTAACGCCCAGTGTTCCTGTTAAGCCAATATAGCCTCCCCATCCCGCACTCAGCTCCAGCTGGTCGCTCGATTTTTCTTCAACAGAATAATTGATGTCTACCGTTCCGTCGTCGGGGTTGGGTACGGGTACGGGGTTGATCTTTTCCTGGTTGAAATAGTTCAGCTGTGCAATCTCACGAACAGAACGCACCAGGTCTCTGCGGCTGAATTTTTCACCGGGGATGGTACGCAGTTCGCGGCGTATCACATACTCTTTGGTACGATCATTACCACTGATGCGCACATTCTTGATCGTGGCTTGCGGACCTTCCATGATCCTGATTTCGTAATCAATGGTATCATTATATACCGCCGTTTCTACGGGGTCAGTGCGGAAGAACAGGTAGCCATCATCCTGATACAGGTTGTTGATATCACCTCCTTCAGGAGTGGAGGTTTTACCCAGTTTGTTGTTCAGCAATTCCAGGTTGTAAATATCTCCCTTCTGAATACCCAATATACCGCTGAGCAATGAATCGGAATATTTGGTATTACCCCGCCAGCTGATGTTACCGAAATAATATTTACGTCCCTCATTCATCTTGATGTCAATGTTGAGGTCGCCATTGGCGTTGTGGTATACGGTATCTTTTTCAATCACTGCATCGCGGTAGCCCAGCGAGTTGTAATAAGTTACCAGGCTCTCTTTGTCTTCATTGTACTTCTTCAAATCGAATTTGGCCGAAGAAAGTTTGATACGGATATAAGGATCGAGTACTTTTTTGGTTTTGCTGAAAGTGAGGAAGCCATTGTCTTTGATGTATTCATCAAATGAATAGCGCTTCACGCTTACGATCTGCCCACTGTCTACAGTAGGATGCAGGGTAAGCCTGGACTGCTCTTTGGTTCCCTTGAGTTGTTTTTTCAACTTGCCGTTATCTACTGTAGTACCGCCGAAGTTGATGTTATTGATATGGACCTTGTGTCCCTTTTCAACCAAAAAGTTTAACACCAGTGAATTATCGAAAGTAGAGTCTTTCGTTTCCGATATGGTTACTTTGGAATCCTGGAAGCCTTTCTCGGCATAGAATTTTTTGATGGCTTCAATAGCGGTGATCTTCATGTTCTCCGTTACCACACGGTTGGGCACGAGACCCGTTTTCCCCTGTAGCTCTTCCGCCTGCCCCTTGCTGATGTTGATGAAATGGAATTTAGACAAGCGCGGCCTTTCCGTTACAGCAATTTCGATATCGATGTTTTTTCCCTGTAGTTTGGTGATATAAATTTCAACATCGCTGAAATAATTCTGTCCCCAGAGCTTGGTAATGGCTTTGGAAAAATTATCGCCACCGGGAATGGTCACTTCATCGCCCACATTGATATTGGCAATGGAGATCAGCAGGTTCTCATCGAAAAAGCGGTTACCTGTTACTTTGATCGCAGACACCTTGTATTTTTTAGGTGTCTTTTGGTTGAAGATATTCAACAAATCGGCATCTATGGATGTGATCGTAGTGTCTACCCCTGTTTTTTGTTGCGCCTTTGCAGAAAAACCCACCATCGAGGTAACGAAAGCCAAGACTAAAAATTTGTACACTTGCTGCATCCGGTTTGGTTTGTTAAGTTGCTGTGCTGAAAGTACTGCAACAGTATCTTCCTGCCATATTTCTGGTTTGATAAGCGGGGCAAATTAACGGGAATTATTAAAAGTGTTTGTTAAATCACCCCGGATAAATTAAGGTATGCGGTTGAGAATGGGATCAGGTCAATGGGGATTCCTCCTTTATTTGCTGACCTGTTTTACCAAATCTGCGTTCCCTGTTCTGGAAGTCGATAATGGCTTCATACAGGTTTTCTTTGCGGAAATCGGGCCAACGGGTGTCGGTGAAATATAATTCGGCATAAGCCAGTTGATACAAAAGGAAATTGCTGATGCGGTATTCCCCACTGGTACGGATCATCAGTTCCGGATCGGGAAAATCACTGGTGGAAAGGTATTGCTCCAGGGTCTCCTGGTTGATGGTCTCCGGGTTGATCCGGCCCGCCTTCACATCGATGCCGATATTCTTTACGGCATTTACCAGTTCCCACCGGCTGCTGTAACTCAACGCCATCACCAGGTTCAGTCCTGTATTGGCTTTGGTCATTTCTAATGACTCTTCGAGTTCCACGCGCGCAAAATCGGGCAGCATATTCAGGTCGCCGATCACATGCAAGCGTATATTGTTCTTATTGAGCGTTGGCACTTCTTTACGAATGGTGTCTACCAATAATGACATCAATCCTTCTACTTCCTGCTGCGGCCGGTCCCAGTTCTCGGTACTGAATGCATACAGCGTAAGATACTGTATACCCAGCTCTGCCGCGCCTTCTACGATATTGCGCACGCTTTCCACCCCATGAAAATGGCCATACAATCGATCCTGTCCTTTCTCCTGGGCCCAGCGCCCGTTGCCATCCATAATGATCGCTATATGCTTGGGTAGTCGGGCTTTATCGATCCCTGCTACAAGGTCTTCCGGCATAGTGCTTCCCTGCGTTTAGGCAGCGAAATTAACGAAATCAGCGGTTTGCGTGATTAATTCTTGCCATTAGGCGAAGGACATTTGTAAGATTGCAGGTTGAAGGAAACACCCACTTTGAGGGTCACAAAAGAATCTTTTCTGGTACTGTTTCCCCTTTGTACCCCCTTGGTTCCTATGCGGGAACCCGTTTCATAGCTCCTATCCTGCAATAAGAAAGCAGGCGAGGGTGACCCGTCAGGCAGAGGCGAGAAGGCATCCGGGGCATAATTGCCGCTCACATCATCGAGGTAATCGGTACTGGTAAAACGGTAAGTAAGCTCGGCGAAGTAGTTCATACGCTCACTGATGGCATATTTGAAGCCCAGGGTAAAGGGGATGCTGATGGCGATGGGACTATAAGGTTTGAGATTGGGATAAGCGGCGCTGCCCTGGCCTTCGGTACCCAGGGGACGCAGGTAGTATTTCTGGCCGTTGAGGTACGCATAAGGGTCGAAAGAAAACACACCGATCCCCAGTCCTACATAAGGTGTATAATTATAGCCTTCGAAAGTGGGATTGAATTTGAAAAAGTTGAAATCACCTGCCAGGGCCAGTTCCCATACATTGGTATTGAAGCTGAGGTTGCGCCTGCGCTGAACAGGGTTATTGCTGTACATATCGGAATAGCCCAGCATGGCAAAATCTCCGGAAATGCGTAATCCTATATACTCGCTGAGTTGCCTCCGGTAAAAGACCCCGGCAGCCATTTTAGGCCTGTTCACCCGCAGGTCGGGGTTCAGATCGCCAAAATAATGGGCGGCTCCCACAGCCACCCCCACTTCGCCCAGGTGCCTGAAACTTTCCATGAGTTGGGCATCCGCTTTTTGCAACGCTAAGGTAGTAAGCAGGAAGGTTAAGGTCTTTCTCAGTATAAATTTAACCGGCATATTAGCATATTGGATACGTAAAATAACACCTATTTTAAATACGATCAAGATTAATTTCTTTTATCGAGGCCCCAGGTAAGTTTGGTCCGGAGGGTCGACAAGAAGCTATTTTCGTTCAAACGCACCAAATTCACCCTGAATTGTTCCTTTTTTACGGCCAATTGGATGGTTTTGTCCACGATTTCCCTCCGGGCATCCAGGGCACAAATGAATTGGTCGGCCCGCCCCTCCACTTCAAACGAAATAACACTGGTATCCGGCACCACGATCGACCGCACATTCAGGTTATGGGGCGCTACCGGCGTGATCACAAAACTGGACGATTCCGGGAACAGGATGGGTCCGTTGCAACTCACATTATATCCGGTGGAGCCGGTGGGCGTACTCACGATCAGCCCGTCGGCCCAGTAGCTGTTCAGGAATTCGCCATTCAGGTAGGTATGTACCTTGATCATGGGCGAAGTATCCCTTTTATGGATGGCGAACTCGTTCAGTGCAAAGGGTGTCTGGTCAAAGAGCGGCTCGTTGGAGTCGAGGTGGATCAGGGTTCTTTTATCCACGACAAACGTATGATTCACCAAAGCATCCACTGCGCTGCCCAGGTCATCGCGACTAATGCTGGCCAGGAATCCCAGGCGGCCGAAATTAATGCCCAGTATGGGTATATTATAGTCTCTCACCAGGGTTACAGCGTCGAGCATGGTACCATCGCCACCCAGGCTTATCAGGCAATCGATATCGGGCGTAAGGTCGCCCGATGTCTGGAACAACACGGTTTTAGCCAGCAAGTGCTGCGGCAGGGAAAACCGGTGCAGTAAAGGTTCGTACAGGTGAACGGTGGTATCGTAACGCGCCAATTCTTCCAGGAGCGCCAATAATGGGTTTTCCTGTTCATAATCGATGCCCCTGCTGTAAATCGCAACCTTCATATCACTTAAAAGTCGTTTCTCGTCTGTAAATATAGTCCATTGCGCCCCAGTTGGTTAAAGCTGTACTCGATTTTAAAGACAAAATCATATATGGAAACAATGTCCATCCCAAGACCCCAGGTGCGTAATAAACCATTATTCAGTGTATTAGTAGGGTTTGGCTGGGTATTGTAACCATAGCCCAGATCGCCATAAGCTTTCAGGAAAATACGGAAAGGTATCCGGTCATGCGTTTTGCTGGGGAAAGGATTTTTGAAAACAAAGCCCAGCAGTTGGTGGTGGATGGTACTCTTCAATATTCCTCCCGCCACGCCATCCACTACATTGTATTCCAACCCGCGCATTTGCGTAAACCCATACCCAATCAGCTTTTCATTGAAGAAATAATTGCTGAAAGGCAGTTTAACGGTTGCGATCGCTTCCCAGTGCAAAAAGGTTTTAGGAGCTATTGGTACGGCATAAACAGCCCGGGTGCTGGCCAGCCATAGATTGGATGTTTTATCGAGACCCCGTTTGTACAAATTGGCTTCTATCTGGAATCCTTTCGAAGGATAAGATACCTGGTCTACATTGTAATATTTGTATTGATAGGCGAAATCAATGTGCTTCATTTCTGTTTTCCCATCCGGGTAATAAAGCGGGTTGATCTGCAGAATGGTATCGGCCACCGATTCGTGGTTATACGATACGCGGAAATAATGCCGCTCTTTTACATTGGGCCGGTAAGAATAAGTAAAATCGGCGCGTGTAACCCTCCGCGCCACTTCCTCCTGTTTATAAAATAGTTGTTTGTTATTGCCCGTTGCGTAGTTCACTTCTTTTTGCGTGGCATACACAAATCCTACATTGAAACCATTCCTAAGCTTACGGTCAAAAAAGGGCAGCTCGTACCGCAGTGTGATCTGTTGTGTATAACCCGTGATGAGCCATACATCTAAATTATCGTTGCGTCCGCTGACATTGTTCTGCGTGAATTTCATTCCGTAATTCACCCTTTCCAGGCTTCGTTTCTGGTCTACCCACCATTGGTTGAAGTTGCGGTCTACCAGTCGGAAATAAGGTAACGGGAACAGGTACCAGCGTTCTTTCAGGTCTACATTGATCCTGACCAGGTTGCCTTTTCTTTCGGCAATGTAGATGGCTACATCTACAAACAACAGGGTATTCATCAGTTGCTGGCGCGCCTGGTTGAACAGGGCGGGCAGGTTGGCGCCGGACAATTCATCGCCTTTTTTAAAAGGCAGTTCCCGCATTACAATGAACAGTTTTGTTTTTTTATTCCCCGAAACAACCACATCTGTTACCAGTAAAGCCATGTTTTTGAGGGAAGCCATTTCCGGCTTTATAGCGCTACTTGTATCGGCAGTGATGGCAGATACCGTATCCTGTGCATCCAGGCAATTAAATGAAAAGAATAAAGCAAGGAGAAGCAATACTGGTAATACTTTCATCTGATAATATTCATTTTTCATTGTCAGATGGAATTCGTCATTTGCAAGGACTCATTTCATCGTGATTACCATTTATATGTTCAGGTAAGCGATCAGGTGATTGTAGTTCTCTTTGAGCTCATTGGCATATTGTTCTTCGCCAAAATAATAGCGAACGATGTATTCATACCGTTGGAAAGAGGCTACGATATCAGATACTTCTACCTTGTTGATCTTGATGGTTACCACTACCAGCCCCGTATCTGCTTCGGTATAAGTATTCAGTTGGGTGATATAGGCATCGTTGGTTTCTACCAGCCGGCTGATCTCTCCAAAAGAAAAATGCCTTTTATCTGTTTCCAGTACAATCACACCGCCCGGTTCATCATTGCCCAGGAAATGCGAGAGATGGCGCAGGAGGTCTTTGGCAGGGATCACACCGGTCAGTTCCGATTGCTCATTGACTACGGGTACCAGTGAAAGCTGGTGTGCGGCGGCCTGTTTCACAGCCAATAAAAAATGTTCTTCGGTCTTAACAGATACTTTAACCAATGAATGCTCCAGTGAAGCCACCAATGCATCTTCATCGGCATCGAACAAATCGTCTTTGGTTACCAGGCCAATGAACTTTTCTTCGCTCAATACCGGCAGGTGCAACACGTCGTAATCTTCCATCAGTTGCAGTGCCAGCGCCACCCTGTCGAAAAGGTTGATGGCGGGAAACCCGGTATGGATCAATTGCGATGCCAGCATGCTGTTCTTTCTTTACTAATACGTAAAAATCTATGCTATGGTTGCGGCAGGTTTTTTCAGTTTATTCAGAAAGCCGGCCAGTATTTCGTTGAACGCTTCCGGCACTTCCATCATGGGTGCATGTCCGCATTTGTCAACAAAATGCAACTCGCTGTTGGGGATCAGCCGGTTGAATTCACGTCCTACAAAAGGAGGCGTAACCGAATCATTATTGCCCCAGATCAGCAAGGTAGGTTGCTTAATTTGGTTGAGTTCTTCACCGAGGTTATTACGGATGGCGCTTTTGGCAAGGGCAATGATCTTGATCACTTTGATCCGGTTATTGGTGATCTCGAACACTTCATCCACCAGTTCTTTGGTAGCGGTGGCGGGATCGTAAAACGTCAACTCCGTTTTCTTTTTGATATAATCATAATCGCCCCGCTTCGGGTAGCTGTCACCCATACCATTCTCAAACAACCCGCTACTGCCGGTAAGGATCAACGACTTGATCCTTTCGGGATGTTTTAAGATATGCAGCAGCGCCACATGTCCGCCCAGCGAATTGCCCAGGAGATGAATTTGCTGGTAGCCCCGCATCTCAATGAACTTATGGACATATTTCTCCAATCCACTTACGGTAGTATGGAAAATATCCAGGTCGAACAGTGGAAGTATGGGAACCACTACTTTGTAATTCCGCTTAAAGTGCTCGATCAGGTCTTCAAAATTGCTCAGTGCGCCGAATAATCCGTGCAGTAGCAACAGGGTTTCTCCCTGGCCTTCTTCAATAAATCTGAACTTATCCTGTTGTTTGATCTCGTAATTCATTACTTCATTTTCATTTTCTTATGCCAGCAGATTGGCTCGGTACAAATAAAAGGAAATCCATTCAATAAAATACGGAAACGTTACAATGCTCCTGTTATATAAATATGATGGATGTATGCTAAAATACTGATTTTAACATTAAAAACAGCAGATTGGCTTCATAAGCGAAACCACACAATCGATCGTATATATAATAATAAGAAAGCTTTACCTGATATGCTTGCCAATGCTTTCAAAGAATTGGGTAAGCTCATCAAAGAGTCCTTTGAAAACGGGGATCACCGCTCCAAAACCATTGATGATCTTACTTCCCCAGGGCGCTACAAAAGGATAGGAACGGGAGGCGGCCAGCGTTTCGGGCTTGATCAGGTGCATGTTCACGGCATAAAAAAGCAGTACGCTGAATACGGTGATATAAAGACAGGCATATAAAACAACACCACACAGTTTATTGACCCATCCCAGGAAAGCCAGTTCAAGTGTGGTTTGAACGATTGTGGCTCCTACCCTTATCAGCAAGGCTACGCCCAGCATTACCAGCAGGAATGAAACGATGGGTAGCCAGGTGGCTGTTAATTGCGTGCTCTCTTTGAGCTTGCCCGCCACAACAGCCGAAAGTTTAAGTGCAGCCGCAAGGCCAATGATAATGCCCAGGAATGAAAAGGCGCCCACAACCAAACCGTTGCGGTAGCCCTTCCAAAGAGCCATAAGCATTAGTATCAGAAATATTGAATCTATGAGCATGAGGTAGATGTCAGTTGTTAGATGTTAGTTGTCAGTTGTCAGATAAGGTTGATTCTAACAACTGACAACTAACAACTATCAACCCAATAAGGTCTTTACTGCTGCCGAAATAGCTTTCCCATCTGTTTTACCGGCCAGTTGTTTTGTAGCTACACCCATTACTTTGCCCATGTCTTGCGGACCGGCAGCTCCTACAGAAGCAATGATGGATTTAAGGGCTTCTTTCAATTCTTCCTCGCTCAATTGTTGGGGAAGGAATTTTTCTATGATCGCTATCTCTTCCTGTTCTTTCTGTGCCAGGTCTGCACGGCCCTGTTGCTGGTAGATATCGAGTGAATCTTTTCTTTGCTTCATCATCTTCTGTAACAACTTCAATTCACCTTCAGCTGTAACCTGTCCGTTCGCACCCGGCTCTGTTTTCGCTTTGATGATCTCTGCCTTGATGGCGCGCAAGCCGCGCAGCATGGCTTCGTCTTTGGACTTCATAGCATCTTTCATGCCAGACATCACTTGTTCTTCTAAGCTCATAACGAATGGTTTATTGGTTTTCTTTCAATTGTGTTTCCCTGAATTTCTTATAAAAATCCTGGGCGAATTTTTTCATATCGGCCGCCAGTTCGGTCTGTTGTGTGGACCGCATATAAGAGTCGGCCATACCCATGAGGGTCTGGTAATAAAAATCAGCCATTTCATCTACCATCATGTCTTTGGTCCAGAGATCGATGCGCAGCGCGCTTTTATCGGCCGCATCCCAGAAAGCCACCATCATGGCTTTAGCGTGCTGCGCCATATCGGCCGTACTATCGGTGGCCGACCAGCTGATCTCCTGCGGCACTTTGTTTTCATCTAAATGAACGTCTATTGAAATCGTTGAAGTATGCATCTGAATTGATTGAGAACCGCAAAAGTACTAGGAATCCCTGAATCGCCCATTTTCATGAAACCAGCAGTTGCCAGAATGCTGCTGCAGTAGTTGCCCAGCTAAATTGTGCAGCCTTTTCTTTTCCTTTTTCGATATATTGTCCGCGCAGGTTTTCATCCTTGTACAGCGCAAGCATTTGTTTGCCGATGGTTTCCGGGTTGGCCGGATCTGCATACAGGACCGCATCGCCACCTGTTTCCGGCAGGTTATTATTTTCTGCTGCAATAACAGGGATACCCGCCTGCATGGCATCCAGCATGATCAGCTCCGATGCACAGGGTGCAGTGGTATGAACCAGCGCATACGCTGCCGTTATCAACCGGGTGTTCACTGCTGCCGGAAGCAAGCCGGTCAATACCACATCTTCCCTGTATTTATAAGTAGCAAGCTTTTCTGCAAGACCGGCGTGTTGTTTGGATACCGTACCGGTAATGATCAGCTTCATATTGCTATGTTGCCATTTTTTGAACTGGGAGAAAGCTTTCAGGAGATTTAATAAAAGCGTATCGTGGTACATGCCTCCGCTGACCAGGAAATATTCCCGCCCATCTGCATAAGCAGCTTTGATGGTTTCTTTCTGCTGCCAGTCGGCCGGCTGCAATAAAGGATCAGGCGCACCGGGCAATACCGCTATCTGTGATGCCGGGATCCGGTATTCATTCACCAGTTTATCTTTTACAAAAGCGGAGAGTGTTATTACCTGTTTTGCTTTGCGCAGTTTCAGCGGCACCAGCCATTTGCGAAAAAAGCTGCCGGGCACCACCCAATCATCGGCAATCAATATTTGTGGTATGGTGGTTCGCATACTGGCATCGGCGAGTTGTTTCACCCACAGACCGGGTTGGGGTTGTGGCGGGTTGTTGTGTTTCTCATCAATAAAAACAAATTCTTCAGCCGGCCGGTCAAGGCTCAACCGCCTGAAGAGTTGTTCAATATAATGATGGTATGTAGCGGGCTGTTGGCCAGCCTGTGAAAAACGGTTAACAGCAATGCGCATACGCAAAATTAGAGCTTCGCAGCCCAGGCATCCATTTTTTTCTCCAGCACATCCAGGGGCATATTACCATCTTTCAGGATATTATCGTGGAAGTCTGAGAGGCTGAATTGATTGCCCAGTTGTTTTTCATACTTTGTACGCAGCTCCCTGATCTTGAGTGCGCCAACCTTATAACCCAATGCCTGCGCCGGTATGGCCATATACCTTTCTATTTCGGCGGTGGCTCCTTCTTCACTGATTGGTTCATTATCCATCATATACTGGATAGCCTGCTCACGTGTCATGCCCTTGGCATGCATGCCTACATCCACCACCAGCCTGATGGCCCGGTGTATCTCATCACCCAGCGCTCCCATGTACTGGTAAGGATCGGTGTACAAGCCCAAGTCTTTTCCCAGGCTCTCGCAGTACAGCGCCCATCCTTCTGCATACGCATTGTTGCCGCCAAAACGCCTGAATTTGGGCAGGCTCTGGTTTTCCTGCTGCAAGCTGATCTGGTAGTGATGCCCCGGAATGGCTTCGTGCAGGAACAGGCTCTCCATACCGCTGGTGGTATTGAATTTGGTAGCGTCGAGAATGGGAATATAAAAGATCCCCGGACGTGTGCCATCGGCACTGCCCTGGTTGTATTCGGCGCTGGCGCTGGCTGCGCGGAAAGCTTCTGTTTGCCTGATCTCGAAAGGTGTTTTGGGCGTATGGCCGAACATCTTTTTCAGGTTCGGCTCCATGGTCTGGTGTATCTTTTCAAATGCAGCCAATATTTCCTGTGGCGTTTTGTAGGGCATGAATTTTTTATCGGTCTTCATGTATTCGAAGAAAGCCTTCAGATCACCATTGAACCCAACTTCCGTTTTGATCCGCTCCATTTCTGTGCGGATGCGTTTCACTTCAGAAAGCCCTGTTTGATAAATTTCATCGGGTGTTTTATTGGTAGTGGTTTGATCTTTGATACGGTACTGGTAGTATTTCAAGCCGTTGGGTATATCGCTGATACCGGTTGTTTTTCTTGCTTTGGGCAGGTATTCCTGTTTCAGAAAATCGGCCAGCCGCTTATAGGCCGGTGTGATCTGTTCGTTGATGAGCTTCACATAATCGTTGGTGAATCTTTTTTTATCGGCCTCGCTGAAACCGGCAGGCAGGTGGGTGATCGGCCCGTAAAACAGGCTGCTCTTCGCATCAGACACTACCATCGATTCCATCTGGGGAATCATTTTGATGACCAATTTTTCCGGTAGTACCGTGTTGGCTGCAATGCCCTTCCTGAAATAAACAATGGCGCTGTCGGCATAGCCGCTGAATGCCGTTGCCCGTTTGATCCAGTCTTCATAATCTTTCACTGTTTTGAAAGGTTGAATCACACTGCCGCTGCCGAACTGGCCAAATACCAGGTGCATGCTTTCGAATTGGTCCATGGGCATCAGGTTGTCGTTGAAGCCAAGGCCTTCCAGGTTGATGTCCATTTCACGCTTGAATATATCATAGCTCAGGCGGTCGTTGTCATTGAGGCTCTCCCTGTTGAAATGCGTGATGTACACAAGGTAGTTGCTGTAAAAATCTTTTAGCTTTTTGCGATAGCTGTCGGTGAAATCGGCGTAGAGCTTGTCGTTATACCGGTTATCACCATCAACAGTGGCTTCTATGGGAAACAATTGCAGGCGCTCTTCGTAATATTTATCGAGCATGGCGGCCAGTTCTTTATTGTCTGCCCCGTTCTGGTTGTTGTTGCTCAACTTGCAGGAGGCAAAAAGGGAAACGATCCCTAATAAACAGGTTATTGTTTTCATATGACGATTGTGTGCTTAAATATATTCATAAAATCCTTTGCCTGTTTTCCGGCCCAGCTCCCCCGCATCTACTTTTGATTTTTGCAAGGGTGAAGGTTGGAGCCTTTCGGGTTTACCCAGCGCTTCCCAAACGATCCGGCTCACGTTGTAATTGATATCCATACCAATCAGGTCCATCAACCTGAATGGCCCCATTTTAAAGCCCGATGCCTCCATAATACTATCTACAGTAGCTATATCGGCCTTGCCGGTCTCCACCAGCCGCATGGCTTCGAGGTAATAATGGCGGGCCATCCGGTTCACAATGAACCCCGGTGCGTCTTTGCATACCACCGGTGTTTTATCCATCTGTTTTGATACGGTCAGTAACTGGTTGATGGTCTCTTCACTAGTCTGTTTTCCTCTCACCACTTCCACCAGTTTCATCAGTGGGGCCGGATTAAAAAAATGCATCCCTGCAAATCTCGCCGGGACTGGTATGGTTGTTGCTACTTCACTTACAGGTATGGAAGAGGTATTGGTAGCCAGTATGCAATCATACTGGTTGATGGCCGCCAATTGACGGAAAAGTGTTGCTTTGGCTTCTCTTTCTTCAATGATGGCTTCAATAATCAGGTCGGCACGGCAATGGTCAATAGATGCAGTGAACAGCATACGATCCAGTATTTTGTTCACTTCATCAGGCGGCAACTTTCCTCTTTCGGATAGTTTCAGCAGATTCTTTTCAATAGAAGCTTTGCTTTTTTCAAGCATGGTTTCGTTGACATCGAAGAGGATGGTGGAAAAGCCTGCTGCGGCCGAAACCTGGGCGATACCACTGCCCATGGTGCCGGCGCCGCATACGCATATCGTTTGGATGGGTGCCATATGGAAGAGATGGATCTTATTGCAAGATACTTAACATTTTTTCCACTTACACGCGGCTGAACAATATGCTGACATTTTGTTGTAGTACTTTTATACCATGCGAAAGAACCTTTTGCAATTAGACATGTTTTCGGCAATGCCGGAAAGTCCTGTGATGGAGGAGGATGTCATGGAAGAACCAGTGACGATAGTACCTATACCGGAAGAGCCAAAAGCCATCCCGAGTGAGCCGGTGATCTTTGCCGATGAGCGGATCGTGGTAAAGCTCAAGCAACAGGCAGCCGTTCCTGTTTCACCGCCGCCTGCTGCTGTTACCAGAACCAAAACGACGGGTAAGAGAGGACGTAAATCTTTCAAGGAGATCGACAGTGAAGTGGATCTCATCAACGTACCGGACGAAGAAGTGCTCAAACAGAAACTCTATTATTCTATCAGCGAAGTAGCTGGCTGGTTCAATGTAAATACATCGCTTTTGCGTTATTGGGAAAACGAGTTCGATATATTGCAACCGCGCAAGACCCGCAAAGGCGATCGTTTATTCCGCGCGGAAGACATCAGGAACCTGCAACTTATTTATTACCTGCTGCGCCAGCGTAAGTTTTCGATTGCCGGTGCGCGTAATTACCTCAAGACCAATAAAAAGAAAGTAGATACCCAAACCCAGTTGGTACAATCACTGACCAAATTCAAATCTTTTTTGCTGGAACTGAAAGCAACCCTTTGATATCAGGCGTTGCTTTTGTTGTTGTGCACCACTACATCGGTTGATGAAGCAGCCAGGCCAATGCCATTCTTTTCCAGCAACCCGATCACTTCCAGGTTCACCTGTTCGCGCATGCGGAAAAAATCTTCTATGGGCTGTTCCATGGTAGAGAAATAATCCACTGCCATGATATGTGCATTCTTGCCCGTATCCATCAGGTACACCACTTTGTTTTCTATTTCGGGCTTTTGCAGGATGTTTTTGATAGCCGGCGTTAGACTTGCCAGTTGATCGGCAGTAGCGCTGAGTTCCAGCTCCAGTCTGAGTTCCACTTTTCTTTGTGTGCGAAGGGTAATATTGTCAATGATGGTGTCTACCATTTGTTTATTAGGCACCGTGATAAAAGTTTTGTCCATGGTGCGGATGCGGGTGCTGCGCAACCCTATTTTCTCAATATTACCGGTAAAGCCGCTCACTTTTACAAGGTCGCCTGTTTTAAAAGGTTTATCAAAGAAGATGATGAAAGAAGCGATCAGGTTCTCCATACTCTCTTTTGTAGCCAGGGCAACCGCGGCACCCACGAGGCTTAAGCCGGTGAGCACGCTGCTGATATTCTGATGAAATGAAGCGCGTACGATGAGTAGTACACCCATGATCACCAGTATGGCTTTCACGAAATCTTTGATAAAACCGATCAGTTGATTATCTGCCTGCCCCGTTGTTTTATGGGTCCTTTCTTTTAATATCAAAGCCAGGAAATCGATGATGCGAAGACATAGCCATATAAAAACACCGATCAGTATCCCGTCGGAAATGGAATCGATCAATTGCCTGGAAGTAACATGAAATATCCTGAAGTCAAGGGCACTTGGAAAGGTTAACTTATCCAATGCAATCATGGAAATGAGTAGTACCAGAAAAGTCTCTAAGGGCCCCACCACCAGGTCGAGGAAGGATTGTGGGCCAACAGCCTTGCCTTCTTTGGCCATTGTCCACCGGTAAATGAGCCTGGCCAGGAATTTGATGATGATCCTTTTGCAAAGCAGCACCAGCAATATCGTACCTGCTACATATAAATAAGCTTCGAAGGTATTGTTCAGGAACTCTTGCTGCAAGAATTTGTTCATACCTGCAAGTTACGAAGAACCGGTCTTAGTGCTTCCATTCGTGCAGTTGCACATCGGTTCCGTCGAAACTGGCATAAGTGAAGGTGCGTATCCAGTCGCCCAGGTTGATGTAACGGCTGGTATCACTCAGCTTAAAATCAATGGGGTAGTGGCGATGCCCGAAGATGAAATAATCAAAATGCTGTTGCCTGAGCACTTCTTTGGAATAAATGATCAGCCATTCGTTGTTTTCACCGAGGAAATGTTGGTCGGCAGAACCCGTCTTCTCACGGCTTTTACGGCTGAAATAATTGGCCAGTCCTATGCCCCAGGTAGGGTGCAGTTGTCCGAATAACCATTGGCACAGCGGACTGCGGAATATTTTTTTGATGAATTTATAGCCTTTGTCGCCCGGTCCCAGTCCGTCGCCATGGCCAATGTAGAATTGCTTGCCGTTGCGTTCGAATACTTTCGGCTCGTGGTATACCGGGATGTTCAGTTCTTTTTCAAAATATCCGCTCATCCACATATCGTGATTGCCAACGAATACATGCACTTTGATACCACTATCGGTCAATTCTGCCAGTTTACCCAACAGGCGTGTATACCCTTTGGGAACCACTGCTTTGTATTCATACCAAAAATCGAAAATATCGCCTACGATGAATATCTCCGCAGCATCCTGTTTGATGCTGTCTAAAAACCCCACTACTTTTTTTTCTCTCACCAGGCTGCCATCAAAATCAGGAGCACCCAAATGAAAATCTGATAAAAAGTATATTTTCTTCCCATTTATATCCATCTATTCACTCTTCGGAAAGTTATTAATAAGGGATTGCACTTTCTGCTTTAACGATGGCAAATCTAATTGTATTGATCTCTCATAGTAACACATAGTCAAGCCCAAAGTATTCGTGAATGATTTTATTCCTTAAATCAGCTGCCTCCCTCCATTCAACCTCCGGATAATTGGCCTTGTATGCTGACGTTACTTGTTTCGACGCTTCTCCTATGATCTCAAAATTCCGTACTACCGCATCTTTGGTCTTTCTGTCATTATAAAAATCATCTTCCGTTAGGTCATGTACATACTCTTCGATAGTTACTATCGCTTCCAGTATGTCATTCAATAAAAGAAGATTATTGCGTTTAGACATAAATCAGATCAGGCTCAATCGCTGCAAAATACTGCGGGCGTATTCCTCTTTTTGAAACCAGGTCTACCTTTTTGTGCAGCAATTTTTCGATATCGTAATTCAAATGAAGGAAACGAAGGCCCAGTGGACCATTGAGTTCTACCATGATGTCCACATCACTGTCTCTTTGTTGATCCCCCCTGCTGTAAGAACCAAATAGGGCCATACTTTTAATGGGGTACTTATTGAAAAGCTCCCTTTTGTGTTGTTGCAGTATTTGAATCACTTCACTCATCTGTGTAAAGCTACGTATTATATTTTATCAGCGTTCTACCAGGAAGCAGAACACTTCTTTCGGACCGTGTACCCCTACCACTAGTGTTTTTTCGATATCGGCGGTACGGCTTGGTCCGCTGGCCAGCGTAATGAGTGATGGCATTTGTGTGTTGTATTTGTGCCGCATTTTTTCTATCGCGTCAGCAATATCGTATACCAACTGATCGGTGTAGGCGATACAAATATGTACCGGGGCGTACACACTTACGGTACGCCCGCTTTGCTGGCCACTGCTCATCAGCAGGCTGCCTGTTCTGGCTACCAGGCATTCACAACCCGTAATGGCCACATCACAGCTTTGCACATCGGGTGCTGTCATGGCCGCAAAACCTGCATCTGTAAGTCTTTTTTTCAAATCGGCTTCCCTGCAATAAACCGACGTCCACTTGCGCTGTATGGCCAGCATACCCAGTTGAGACGCCAGCTCTTTTTCACTCGTGCAAAATGAAAACCGCCCCTGCAGCTTGTTGAAATTCTCTGCAAAGGCAATCTCCAGCTCCTGTTGTTGTGGCTGGAATACGCTGGAACTGCCCGCACTTTCAGGAAAGGGAACAGGCACTGGTTGACCCAGTGCCTGTTTTATTTTTTGCAGTATATTTTTCTTAGCCGTATTTGTCATTATGAGATCACTGTGGTTTCAGGAGGCGCAATGGTTTCACCGGGAATATTCTGCCCGGCATGGCCGTTGCTCTGTTCTGCCGATATTTCCAGCAGTTTCTTTTCTTCAAAAGGTCTTCTTCCGATCAGTTCCTCCACATCACTCTTGTGCAGCACTTCTTTGTCCAGCAGCTCTTTCGCCAGTATCTCTACTTCCTGTTTTTTCTCAGTCAACAATTGCAAAGTGCGCTTATATGCTTCATCAATGATGTTCCTTACTTCTTCGTCGATGATCTTGCCGGTTTCTTCGCTGTATGGTTTGGTGAAGGTATTCTCCTGCGAAGGATCGTAGAAACTTACGTTTCCTACTTTGTTATTCATACCATAAGCCGTTACCATACTGTAAGCGATCTTGGTAATCTGTTGCAGGTCGTTGGCTGCACCGGTAGATATTTTACCAAAGAATATCTCTTCTGCGGCACGGCCACCCAGGGTCATACAGATCTGGTCCATCAATTGATCGGTTGTATAGAGGTATTGCTCTGTAGGCGTGTATTGGGCATATCCCAATGCTGCCGTACCACGCGGTACGATGGTTACTTTCAACAACGGGTAAGCATGTTCCAGGAACCAACCGCAGATAGCATGTCCAGCTTCATGGTACGCGATCACGGCTTTCTCGTTCGGCGCAATGATCTTGTTTTTCTTTTCCAGTCCGCCGATAACCCTGTCGATCGCATCCTGGAAATCGCTCATATCCACCGCTTCTTTATTCTTACGGGCTGCTATCAGCGCCGCTTCATTACATACGTTGGCAATATCCGCGCCTGCGAAACCAGGTGTTTGTTCGGCCAGTTTATGCAGGTCGAGCGTTTCGGAAATTTTGATCGGGGTCAGGTGTACTTTAAAGATCGCTTCCCTCCCTTTTACATCGGGCCTGTCGATCGATATCTGCCTGTCGAAACGGCCGGGGCGCAACAACGCGCTGTCCAGCACATCGGGCCTGTTGGTGGCCGCCAGTATGATGATACCGGTATCGCCGCCAAAACCATCCATCTCTACCAGCAACTGGTTCAATGTATTCTCGCGTTCGTCGTTGCTCATGATGGCATTGCGTCCGCGGGCACGTCCTATGGCGTCGATCTCATCAATGAAAATGATACAGGGCGCTTTTTCGCGGGCCTGTTTGAACAGGTCGCGTACGCGGCTGGCGCCTACGCCCACGAACATTTCCACGAAATCGCTACCACTGAGGCTGAAGAAAGGAACCTGCGCTTCACCCGCCATGGCTTTGGCCAGCAGGGTTTTACCGGTTCCGGGAGGACCCACCAGTAGTGCGCCTTTGGGTATCTTTCCGCCCAGTGAGGTATATTTTTTAGGGTTTTTGAGGAAGTCCACGATCTCCATCACTTCCACTTTGGCTTCATCGAGACCGGCTACATCGGCAAAAGTGATGTTCACTTTGGCGCCTTTGTCGAACAGGGTGGCTTTCGATTTGCCAATGTTGAAAATACCACCCGGACCGCCACCGCCTGCGGGGCCGCCCATCTTACGCATCAACAGTATCCATACAACAATGATAAGGCCGAGAGAGAATACGGCATTGATAACGGGACTGAACCATTCCGCTTCTTCAATCGCATTCTGGGGTACTTCTTCTATTTTGTAGGTCTTATATACATCGGCCAAACCACTCTGGAAAGCGGTCCAATCGGTCACTTTAAACACAAACAAGGGACTCTGCTTTACTTTATCTTTCGTAAGCACCTGCTTGAATTTCTGTACATAGAAATCCTTTGCCAGGCTATCTTGTTTGATATAAATCCTTACCTCGTGTTTATTGGTCACCATATCCAGCTTCTCCACATCGCCCTTGATCAGCATTTTTTGTTTGAACTCCTGCTCCGTGGTTCGGGTGAGGTCGGGCGCAAAACGCATAAACTGCGCCGAAAGCAGGATGATGGCAATGATGGCGTAAACCCAGTAGGGGTTGAATTTGAATCCCTTGCGTGGTCCATCGCCTTTGTCCTGCATGCCCGGCTTCGTATTCTTATTTTCCTGTAACATAACGGTTCTTCTCTCTGGTAATAATAAGGTTTATTGGTGGTAAACGTTCGGCGTTCCCTTTTATTTTAACAATTACAACTCATGTAACTGCGATTCTGCATCGCTCCACATCTCTTCCAGCCTGTAGAACTTCCTCGATTCAGGATGCATAACATGTACTACAATGTTCACATAGTCTATCAGCACCCATTGTAAAGCCTGCTTACCTTCGTGTTTATAGGGAATTTCTTCACATAGGAGTTTTACCTGTTCTTCGATATAATCGCTGATGGCCCTCACCTGTATGCTGCTGGAAGCCTGGCAAACGATGAAAAAATCGGCCGAAGCTTCGGGTATCTTTCGCAGGTCCAGACTCACAATGTTCTCTCCCTTCTTATCTTGTATAGCTTTGATAATGGTCTTGAAGATCTTCGAATTGCGTGAGAGCCTTGTTACGGTATTCTTTTTACGGCTTTTTAAAACAGAAAGTGGTTCCAATCATTATTAAATTAACTTCGTCAAAAATAGTAATTCTTTGTCACCAATGGCTGCTAAACGTCACGTCGGTTTACCATTCGTGGAATTATCTAATACAGACAGTACCAACATCCATGCCATCAGGCAGTTACAGGCAAATATGGCCGCTCATGGCACCGCTTTTTTTGCTTATGCACAGCATGCCGGCAAGGGGCAAAGGGGTAAAGAGTGGGACAGTGAACCCGGAAGCAATATCATTTTATCGGTTGTGCTCGACAGTTCTTTCCTGCTGATTACCCAGCAGTTCTACCTAAGTGCGATGGTAGCCCTGGCCTGTCACGATTTTTACAGCAACTATGCCGGAGAAGAAACCAAAATAAAATGGCCCAACGATCTTTACTGGCGTGACAGAAAGGCAGGGGGCATCCTCATCGAAACCCTTGTGAGAGGCCATAAATGGCAGTGGGCGGTTGTAGGAATGGGCATCAACATCAATCAAACGGTATTCCCGCCACAGGCCCGGCGCGCTGTTTCACTGAAACAGATCACCGGTAAACAATACGATGTTCCCGCATTGGCCCGCGAGCTTTGTGCCTGCCTCGAACGCCGCTACCAGGAGCTCCTCGGAGGACAGTTCGAACCCCTGCTCAATGAGTATAACCGGCTCCTGTTCATGCGCAATGAAACCATGAAATTGAAAAAAGAGAGCGTAAGTTTTCAGTGCACCATCAAAAGTGTGAATCCCGACGGGGCCTTACTGGTAGAAGGGGGAATACAGGACCAGTTCAGGTTCGGTGAAGTAGAATGGATATTTTAACCCTTGCTTCAGAGTAAAGCATCGATCTTTTTAGCAAGTGCATGATCCTTTTCCGTGATCACATCGCCTGCATCATGGGTGTTGAGCCATATCTCTACGCGGTTCCATACGTTGGTCCACAACGGATGATGGTTCATTTTTTCTGCTTCAATGGCCACCCTGGTCATGAAAGCAAAGGCCTCCGAAAAATTCCTGAACTCGAATTTCCGGTACAGGCTGTTGTTTTGTTCAGTCCACATAAGAGTAGATTTCTGATTTGATCGTTTTGTTAAAACACCATGTTCCCTTTGTTCTTAATCTGCTCATTGGTGAGTTCCGCTACCAGTTGAACGCCATTCAGGTTCTTCACCGACTGTTTGATCCAACTACATTTTTCATCGTCCACCCAATCGCCTTTCATCAGCCAAAGAAAGTCCATATGCCTGAACTCGGGCAAAAGGTATTCACCATCGAACTGGTTATGGTACAGGTAATGCGTTAAAAAACTGTTCGGCTCTTTCGACTCATACACTGTAAAATAATAACTGCGGTCTTTTTTCTTCAGGTGCACTTCAATGCCGGGATTCACGCGAAAATCATAACCCAGCAAATGATTCAATTGCAAACAGAACTGGTAATTTTTCAGTGGGGCCGTTATACCCAGCAAACGGGTGTCTTCAAAGAAGTCTTCATTGAGTTCTTCTATGTTCAGGCGCAGTTTCATTCCCGCAAAGTTAGAATTCCATTTGAGTGGATGGAAGTTTTCCCTGTGTATCCGTTGAAAGGATCAGATCGTATACCTGCTTTACCCTGTCTTTTTCTGCTTCGTAATTGATGGGGCCGCTGGAAACCGGGGTTTTTGTAAGCCTGATTATATAGTTTGGGGCAACGGGAAGATTGAGGTGCCCATACAGCGGTTCTTTCTCTCCATTTGCATGGTCCCTGTTCAGGGAGTGCACTACGAGGTAATTATAACGTGGTGTCGCATTCTTTTTCAGTTGCCTGGCAATCTCCATCAGAACAGCCGCATCCGCGCCTGCATCATCTTGTTGACTGAGAGCAGCAAAGAGCAATATGGTAGTTGTTGCATGATGATTGATAAACCCGAGCAGGTTTTTCACATGGTAGGTCCGGGGAGTAAAACCCGTTTTCAATTCTATGGAAAGTGTTGCTGAACGGTCGGGGAAATGATTTTTCAATCCCTGAGCTGTTATATAGATCACCGGGATCTTTGCTGTTGCAGTGGTATCGCGTTTGTTGAAACTGAGGTTATCTGGAATGGATGAACTGTTGTACACGAAGTAAGCACTGGCACCTTTTTTAAAAGCGATGTCTGCCATTTTCCTGATCTCCGCCTCCAGGTTGAACTGCGCATTGTCTTTCTGGTCTTCCAGCAATTCTTTCAGGTCCCTGAACCACGGCTGCCTGTTTTCATTCAACGCCATAGCGGCTTCTCCTTTTATCTGCTTTGAAGCACTGAATGCGAGAGGGGTGTAATCGGTTTGCATATCCAGGAGTTGGCCATCTATTTTCAATTGTGTGGCCGGGTCGATCTGTTTGCCTTCGCTGACATCAAATTCCTGCAAATATCCGTGAACCCCTTTCGGCTCCAGGCCTATTTGCTGGTACTGCTGCACCAGGTATTGCATATTGAGGGGCCATTCCGTTAATTGCCGGGTATATCCTTTCAGGTTCGCAACCATTTCTGCATTGGCCCTTTCTTCGGCCTTTCTTTTCTTTCTTTGGCTTTGGGAATAGGTAACCGCCGGTATCAGCAGTACCATCCATAAAAATTTCTTCATATGTACAGTTAGGATGGCAAAAATAATGCCGTTGTTATTCTGTTCCCAAACTCGTAAGCACGTGCTTTATATTGCAGCTACTTTTGCAAACATTTCAGACTTTGGGAAAGAAATCGGTACATATAGCCCTGGTTGGTAATCCCAACAGCGGAAAAAGCTCTTTATTCAACGCCCTTACCGGCCTGAACCAGAAAGTGGGCAACTTCCCCGGTGTTACGATAGATAAGAAAACGGGTTCGCTCTGGCTGGATGACCAGCAGCAGGCTGAGCTCATCGACCTGCCCGGGACTTACAGCCTCTATCCCCGCCGGGCCGATGAATGGGTGGCTTATAAAGTGCTCATGGGTGCCGATCCCGATATCCAAACCGATGTGGTGTTACTGGTAGCGGATGCCAGCAACCTCAAGCGCAACCTGCTTTTCTGCAGTCAGATCATCGACCTGAAAATACCGGTGGTGATGGCGCTGACCATGAATGATATTGCTGCAAAAAAGAACATCAACATTGATATCAGCGGACTCGAAGCCGAACTGGGTATACCCGTTGTAGCCGTAAACCCGCGCAAGAACAAAGGTATCGGTAACCTGAAAAAAGTATTACAGCAGGTAGCCCGCATCCATGCAGCCACGCATACCCGTGATTTCATCGATACCAAAAAGCTGGCGCCCGAAGCTATTCATGGCGTGCAGCAACTGGCGCCGCAACTGAGCGATTATGCATCGGTGCATTACCTCATCAACCATGAACAGTTTCCGCTGGACAATACTTTACAGGCGGCCATTGAACAGGTAGAGATCGATCACAAATTCAACCCCACCAAAACACAGGCTGAAGAGATCATGCAGCGATACCATCGCATCCGGCAGATCATGCAACAGAATGTGGTGGAGCCTGGTCCGCTGGAGAAAAAACTGTTCACCGACAAACTCGATAACCTGCTCCTGCACCGTACCTGGGGTTATATCATTTTATTGACCGTACTGTTCCTCTTGTTCCAGAGTATCTTCTGGCTGGCACGTTTTCCTATGGATGGTATTGAATGGAGTTTTCAGCAGGCCAGCAGTTGGTTGGGTAATGTGCTGCCGCAAGCCTGGTGGAGCGATCTGTTCATCAACGGTATTGTAGCCGGACTAAGCGGCATATTGGTGTTCGTTCCACAGATCATGATCCTGTTCGGACTCATTACTTTACTGGAAGATACGGGCTATATGGCGCGCATCAGTTTTTTGAGTGATAAGCTCATGCGCAAAGTGGGACTGAACGGTAAAAGTGTGATGCCCATGATCAGTGGCTTTGCCTGTGCCGTCCCTGCCATCATGAGCACCCGCAACATAGAGAATCGCAAAGAGCGGTTGCTGACCATCCTTATCACACCGTTGATGAGTTGCAGTGCGCGTTTGCCTGTATATACCATATTGATCTCTTTGGTGATTGATGATAAATATTATTTCGGTTTTCTCAGCCTGCAAGGATTGGTGATGATGGGTCTCTACCTCCTCGGAACTACTATGGCATTGATTGTGAGCTATGTGATGAAATGGTTCGTGAAGATCCAGGAAAAGAGTTTCTTCATACTGGAATTGCCGGTATACCGGGCTCCGCGCTGGAAAAATGCGGCCATTACCATGGTGGAAAAAGCCAGGATTTTTGTAACCGATGCCGGTAAAGTGATCATGGTAATCAGTTTGTTGCTCTGGTTCCTGAGCAATTACGGACCCGATCACCGGATATCAAAATTGGAAGACAAATATGCGGCGCTGATGCAGCAGATGCCGGCACAAAAAGACTCGTTGCAAAAACACCTGTCTACCGAAAAATTGCAGAACTCTTATGCAGGTATCCTGGGCAAGACGATTGAGCCGGTGATTGCTCCATTGGGTTATGACTGGAAGATCGGCATTGCTCTTATTACTTCTTTTGCCGCCAGGGAAGTATTCGTGGGTACCATGGCCACGCTATATAGTGTGGAAGAATCTGATAATTCTTCTCTGCGTGAAAAACTGCAGTCGGCCCGGCATCCCGATGGCCGGCCTGTATATACGCTGGCTGCCGCTTTATCGTTGATGGTGTTTTATGTACTGGCCATGCAGTGCATGAGTACATTGGCAGTGGTGAAACGTGAAACCAAGTCGTGGAAATGGCCTGTATTCCAGTTCACTTACATGACCATACTGGCTTATTCCATGAGCTTCCTGGTATATCATCTCTTCTAGTTATAATATTCCCATAGCAGCTTCGATAATTTGCGCGTGAGCACCCAGGCTTCGTTGGTAGATTCATCCCAACTGATATCTTTATTATTCTTGGTGCAGATGCAAAAAACATAACTGCATTTCTTTCCGTTCACAAACAACACCTCATTCCGGGTAGCGTCTACCGCACCGCTTTTACTGGCAACAAAAACATCGGACGGTATCTGCGAAATAGCATTCTCATCCCAATAATTCCTGCCCAGCAAGCGCAACATCATCTGGCTGGTGCTGTCGCCGATCACCTGCTTCTTCACAATCATTTCCATGAGCGATGCCATTTCCCTGGGCGATGATTGTCCCCATCCGTACATATTCCTGTTGGCTTCCCTTCCCGGCGTGCGGCTGTTCACCCTGGTTACTTTCAGACCGAGGCTATCCATGAGCTCGTTGATGCGTGTGCCTTTACCTGCCAGGGTTTGTAACCAGAGGCTGGCTGTATTGTCACTCATAGTAAGCATGAGCATCATCACTTTGCTCAGTTCAATCTTTTCGCCGTTCTTGAAAGAACCCAATATGTCTACCCCTTCGTACAGGAGCGAGTCTTTATAAGTGAGTACCTGGTGGTAATCCAGTTCTTTTCTATGAATCTTATCCATGATACCTGTCAGAATAGGCACTTTGACCATGCTGGCCGTAGGAAAAACCGTATCGGCATTGATGGACACTATGCGGTCCCTTTTGAGATCGTGTACATATATGCCAATGTCGCCATTGAATCCTTTCAGCAACTGGGTCACCTGTTGTTGCAGGCGTTGATCTGCTTTCTGTGCAAAACAAGCAATCGTTAATAAAAGGTAACTGAAGAAAACTGTGGTTTGTTTCATGGTAACAGTAGTCTGATGAAACAAGTTAAGCATTTTTAGGCATTAAGAGGACTGTTGAAAAATGAGAGATGAGTCTTGAAGAATTTCTTGAGTCGGATAAAATGCAACAATTATTAGTTGCCAAAACCAACATTTTGAGGGCACTTTTGGCAGGAAATAAATTTATTGGCTGCCAAAACCAGAGTGAATTATTGTCCATCCCAGGCTACGAGTATTTCTTCGGTATGTTTTTTTGAAACCGGTTTTGCGATGATCTTTCTGATGATGCCTTTTTCATCGATCAGGAAAGTAGTGCGTTTGGTGCCGATGATGGTACGGCCCATAAACTGCTTCTCGCCCCATACCTTGTATTGATTTACAATGGTGAGGTCTTCATCAGCAATAAGTGAAAAAGGCAAGCTGTATTTGGTTTCAAATTTCTTGTGCTTTTTCACACTGTCGGTACTCACACCGATCACTTTGAATCCTCGTTTGGTGAGTTCGCTATAATTGTCGCGCAGGTTGCAGGCCTGGTTGGTGCAGGTAGGGGTATCGTCGTGCGGGTAAAAATAGAGTACTACTTTGCTTCCTTTGAAATATTCCAGTGAAATCGCTTTCCCGTTCTGGTCAACCCCTTTGAAAACAGGGGCTTTGCTTCCTTCTTTTAGCATAGTCGTGCTTCTTTATTGAAAGGGTAAAATTAGCTTGTTTGCAGTGTCAAAAAAGCAATATATTGAAGAAAAAATAATATTTTAGGCTTATATAACGAAGGCCTCATCCAGATCGGGTTTTGAGAATCTGTTTAAATTCAAAACTTACTTTTAAAAAGCTAAATTAGTATTGCTTTTTCTCAGAATCGAATTCAATTGCAGAAATCATTCCTCCAAACTAGGCCGCACCAAATTTGTAGTTAAATCCAGGAAAGTATGATACAATTTGAAGGTTTTAAAATCATAGGTCTTACCGTAAGAACAACTAACGAAAATGATCAATCGTCAAAAGATATTGGTCAGCTTTGGGAACAATTTTATGCTAACAATGTACTTGCAAAGATTCCTAATAAAATCAATAACGAAGTTTATTCAATATACACTGACTACACGAGCGATCATACTGGCGAATACACAACTATTATCGGCGCAGCTGTAACCAGTTTGGATAACATTCCCGATAAGCTTATCGGGCGTATATTTCAACCCGACAATTTTGAAGTCTTTACAGCTAAAGGGCAAATGCCCCAAGCTATCATAAACACCTGGTTTAATATTTGGAAACAGGATAATGAATTACAAAGAAAATACAGTTACGATTTTGAAGTTTATGGTGACAATTCACAAAAAGACGACTGTTCGGAAATACAAATTTTTGTAGCGACAAATAAGATGAAATGACGCTTTAAATTCCTAATTCGCTATATGAATCTGTTTTTGGAACCAATTCATATAGGCCTCGAGTTGGGTGGCTAGAAAATATGGCAGGTTCAACAAATAATAGGTCTTTCCCGAAGGAGTAACCAGCTGCGAGATATGAATATTGCCGGCATAGAAACGAATAGCCATATTATGCGGTACCATATCCATAAAAATATGCAATGATTTAAGCTTCCCTGTTGCACCTGATTTTACTTCTATGGGAATCAACTTCCCTTCATAAGGATATAAATAATCTACTTCGGCATTCGAAGTGCTTTTTTCACGCACCCAAAAATAGAGACTGCTTAAGGATAAATATTGGTGTGCCAGTATTTCTTGCCCTACCAGGTGTTCTATCATGGTACCATTATATACGCTGTTTAAATCCTCGCTTTGTATGATATCGGTCTGAATCCCTGCCATATAATTAAGCAATCCTGTATCCAATGCCTGTAACCGCGGCTTCTTTTTTTGATCAGGCATTAGCGGTAACGTAGCATTCGTTTGAGGATAGATAAGTTGGATCAGAAAGGTCTTTTCAAGCATTATCAATGCCTCCTTTACATCACGCGAGCGATAAGAAGAATGTCCAAAACCTTCAAAAGTGATCCGCTTTCCTGCTTCCCCGAAAACAGACCGGATGGCATGCCTGATCAGTTGAACCTGTTGAGAAGTATTGGCATATTTTTCTACATCGTCGGCATACGATGTCAGCAATGAATCATAAATAGATACCAAAGCGGTGAGATCTTTATTATGTGCATAATGACTCACCACTTCGGGCATACCGCCTGTTAAAGCATAAGTATGAAATAAACGCTGAAGTGTATCCTGTGCATAATCGGGTAAGGGTATTTCCTGTAGCTTTTCCAGTGCAACCATTTCGCCATTGGCACCTAGAAATTCGAGGAATGAGGCAGGTCGTAATATTTTGTATTCCACTCGCCCTACCGGAAAATGTATGTTTTTATCGAAGGCCGTTTCCAATGTACTGCCTGCCGCTATCACCGGTAATGCAGGCTCCTGTTCGTACAAATACCTGAGTATATTCAATGCAGGGGGATGTTCCTGTATTTCATCAATGAATAATAAAGTATTTTCTTTTTCAGATAATAACTTATTCTTTAAAAGGAAAACGGTTTGCAGCAATATAGGTACATTGGTAAACTGCTCAAATGGCTTCCTGTCTTCTTCCAGTTCCAGGTTCAGGTAGATAAACTGCTTGCATTGTTTTCCCAACTCCCTGACGACCGTAGTTTTGCCCACCTGCCTGGCCCCCCTAAGAACCAGGGGCTTCCTATCTGGCTTTTCAAGCCATAACTGCAACTCTTTCAATATATTACGATCGAACATGTAATAAAATTAGGGTAATTTTTACTCAATTTTGTAATAAAATTAGGGTAATTTTTACTCAATTTTGTAATAAAATTAGGGTAACTGGACTTAATCGAGCAATTCAAGCGCCTGCATCTGTACGTTTACAGCAATAGCCATAACACGAAAATAATCCCCCATAATTCCCTTATCAGTCCTACATTTGCACAATTTATTTTTTAGCAACCATGCCCAAAGACCTTTCCATCAAATCTGTGCTCATCATCGGTTCTGGCCCCATTGTAATTGGCCAGGCCTGTGAATTCGATTATTCCGGCTCCCAGGCAACCCGCAGCCTGCGTGAAGAAGGCATCAAAGTGATCCTGATCAACAGCAACCCCGCTACTATCATGACCGACCCCATGATGGCCGATAAGGTATACCTGTTGCCCCTCACCGTGGAGAGCATCGAACAGATACTCGACGAGAACCAGATCGATGCCGTACTGCCTACCATGGGTGGTCAAACAGCCCTCAACCTCTGTAAAGAGGCCGACGAGCTGGGTGTTTGGGAAAAATATGGCGTTCGTCTGATAGGGGTAGATGTTGCCGCCATCGATACAGCAGAAGACCGCGAGAAATTCCGCCAGCTGATGGTGAAGATTGGTATGGCTGTGGCTCCCAGCAGGGTGGCCAACAGCTTTTTGGAGGGCAAGGAGTTTGCACAGGAAATCGGGTTCCCCCTCGTAATCCGTCCTTCATTTACCCTCGGCGGTACCGGCGGCGGTTTCGTACACAGCAAAGAAGACCTTGATGCAGCCCTTGATAGAGGTTTGAAAGCCTCGCCCATCCACGAGGTGCTGGTTGAAAAAGCAGTTTTGGGATGGAAAGAATATGAGTTGGAGCTCCTGCGTGACCAGAAGGATAATGTGGTGATCATCTGTACAGTGGAGAACCTCGACCCCATGGGCGTGCACACCGGCGATTCCATCACCGTAGCGCCCGCTATGACCCTCAGCGATACCGCTTTCCAGGAAATGCGCAACAAAGCCATCCTCATGATGCGCTCGCTGGGCAATTTTGCCGGCGGTTGTAACGTGCAGTTCGCGCTTAACCCGGCAACAGAAGAACTCATCGCCGTGGAAATAAACCCCCGCGTGAGCCGCTCTTCCGCCCTCGCTTCCAAAGCAACCGGTTATCCCATTGCCAAGATCGCAGCCAAACTCGCCATCGGTTATTCACTCGATGAACTGAAGAACCAGATCACCCAAACCACTTCGGCTTATTTTGAGCCTGCACTGGATTATGTGATCGTAAAAGTACCCCGCTGGAACTTCGATAAATTCAAAGGCGCCAATGATACCCTTGGTCTGCAAATGAAAAGTGTGGGTGAAGTGATGGCCATCGGCAGAAGTTTTTCAGAAGCTATTCAGAAAGCCTGTCAGAGCCTGGAGAACGATGCAGTGGGATTGGGTTATTATGGTAAAAGCCTTATGAAAAGCGCCGAGCTGGTAGAATACATCAAAACCCCGAAATGGGATCGTATCTTCCGCATCAAAGATGCACTGATGCAAGGTTCTACTGTTAAATCCATCGTGCAGGCAACCGGTATCGACCGCTGGTTCATTTACCAGATACAGCTCATCTGCAATATGGAAAAAGAAATTGCTAAATATTCTATCGCTACCATACCTGATGACCTGTTGAAAGATGCCAAAAAGAACGGCTTCTCCGATGAGCAGATCGCGCGCATCCTGCATGGCGACTGCACAGACGAGCAAGTGTATGAGAAAAGAAAAGCATTGGGTATTACCAGGGTGTACAAGATGGTAGATACCTGCAGTGCCGAGTTCGAAGCCAAAACACCTTATTTCTATAGTACCTTTGAGGGATAGCCCAGTAAACCTGACTGCTAACCCTGTACATGAATAGAGAAACCGCACAAATTTTTCAGACAAACAATGCCTCCCGTTGGCAACGAACCAAATGGGGCAGCCGGCTGGTTCTTTTTTTACTGCTTATTGGCGCTACCGCTTTTGTCATCGCTTATAATTACTCTGCTAACAAACCGCAGCAATTACCTGTTTTTCAGGATGAGATCAAGAAAAAGGTATTGCAGCCCGATAAGCCCACAGAGCCTATCACCAAAGAATACCAGGGCATCCGCAAATTCATCAATGATAAGTGGGCAAAGGGGCTTGGCTGCGGGCAGAACAATCAGGTGATTGACCTTTCCAGTTCGCCATATTTCAACGACAGCGTGGGTATCCGGGCGGCTTTTTACGTAAACTGGGACCCCCAGTCACTCATCTCCCTTCAAAAGAATATTGACAAGATCAATCTCGTAATACCCGAATGGTTTTTCCTGGATACCAAGGGCGACAGCCTGTTGCTGGATATAGACAGGAATGCCCTCGGTATCATGAAAGCAGCGGGTATCAAGATCATGCCGTTGCTCACCAATAACTTTCAGAAGACATGGCATGGTGATGTAGTACACCGCATCATCAATGATCCAGTGAAGAAAAGTAAGCTCATCAACGACATCATACGGGTTTGTAAGATATACGATCTGTCGGGCGTGAACATCGACTTCGAAGCATTGATAGAAGCCAAAAATGAAGTGCTTACCGCTTTCCAGAAAGAACTCTATGAAAAAATGCATGCTGCAGGATTGATGGTATCGCAGGATGTGAGTCCTTTCAACGAAGACTACGACCAGGCGGCATTGGCCAATTACAACGATTACCTGTTCCTGATGGCTTACGATGAACATTCGGCGGACAGCAGGCCGGGCCCCATCAGCAGCCAGCGTTGGGTAGAAAAAGCACTCGATCAGGTTACCAAAAAGATACCACCCGGTAAAGTTGTATTGTGTATGGCCGCGTTTGGATACGACTGGGTGAACGGTGGCGGCTCGGGTTCCACTACCACCCTCGCTTACCGCGATGCGATCACCGTAGCAAGGGAAAGTGAGGGTCAGATACGGTTCGACAACGACACGTATAACCTCAGCTATCTTTATTACGATGAAATCAACGACCTTCACGAAGTGCATTTTACCGATGCAGCCACCAATTTCAATACCCTGCGTTTTGCTACCGAATACCAACTGGCGGGTACGGCCCTGTGGCGGCTGGGGAGTGAAGACCTTCGGCTCTGGCAGTTCTACAACAAATCCATGAACAAAGATGCCCTCCGCCAGTTCGATTTTTCGATCTTCAACAAGATGGCAGGAAGCAACAACGTGGATTATATTGGCAGCGGCGATATCATGAAAGTGATTGCCATGCCCCGCAGTGGTCATATCAGTATCCAAATAGACTCGGCAGCGGGCCTCATTGCAGAAGAAACCTACGATTCACTGCCTTCCATGTTCATGGTAAAACAAATGGGCGCGCCTCAAGGCAAAAAATTAGTGCTCACTTTCGACGACGGGCCAGATCCTAAATACACCGGTAAAGTGCTGGATATTCTTTCACATTACCATGTGCCTGCCGCTTTCTTCCTGGTAGGTATCGAAGCGGAAAAGCATATCCCGTTGGTGCAACGCATCTACCGCGAAGGACATGAAATAGGCAACCACACTTTCACCCATCCTAATATTGCCAAAGTGGGTAAACAGCGGGCCGATCTGGAGATCAATGCCACAAGGCTGCTGATTGAATGCATTACCGGGCACAGCACCATTCTCTTTCGCGCGCCATACAGCGATGCGGATAATGATAACCCGGGCGAGATGGAAGCCTTACTGCCCATCAGCCTTCGCAGAACCAAAGATTACCTCACCATTGGTGAGAACATAGACCCGAAGGACTGGCAAACCGATGCCGACTATACTTTGACAGCCGATACCATTTTCAACAGGGTGGTAAGGCAGAAGGATACCGGCAATATCATCCTGTTGCACGATGCCGGTGGCGACCGCAATGCTACTATTGAAGCATTACCACGCATCATTGAATATTTTCAGAAAAACGGTTATCAGTTTGTGTCCATCGCCAACCTGCTGGGCAGGAAAAAGGATGAAATGATGCCCCCTCTCCCCAAGGGAAGTGGCTACGATCTCATGCAGGTAGACCTTTGGTTGTTCAAAGCCGGCTTTTACGGCGGCAACTTTTTCTCGGGCCTGTTTATCTTATTCCTCGTACTGGGTATTGTGCGCATGCTCATCATCCTGGTATTATCTATACTGCAAAGACGGAAAGACAAACGAACGGTACTGCCTCCGCTGGCGGGCTCTCCACTGGTATCTATTATTGTACCCGCTTATAACGAGGAAGTGAATGCCGTTGGCTCGCTGCACAATCTCCTGCGTTGCGACTATCCCAATTTCAATCTCATTTTTGTAGATGATGGCAGCGGCGACCATACGTTCGACCAGGTGAATGAAGCATTCAAAAACCATCCGTTGGTGAAAGTATTCAGCAAACCTAACGGTGGAAAAGCTTCTGCATTGAATTTCGGCATCAGTCATACCGATGCCGAATATGTGGTTTGTATTGACGCCGATACCAAATTATTACCCAATGCCGTGAGCCTGATGATGCGGCATTTTGCCGATGAGGACGCCGGCGCTGTAGCAGGTAATGTGAAAGTGGGCAATGAAGTGAACATCCTCACACACTGGCAGAGCATTGAATACATTTCAAGCCAGAATATCGACCGCAATGCATTTGCGTATTTCAACGGCATCACCGTTGTTCCAGGCGCCATTGGCGCTTTCCGGAAGCAAGCCATTGAAGACGCAGGCGGGTTTACCACCGATACACTGGCCGAAGATTGTGATCTTACTATTCGTATCCTGCGCTGTGGTTATAATATCAAAAATGAAAACAAAGCCATTGCATATACTGAAGCGCCGGAAACATTGAAACAGTTCATGAAACAACGTTTCCGCTGGACCTTTGGCGTAATGCAGACTTTCTGGAAAAACAGGGATGCGCTCTTCAATTTCAAAACAGGCCGGGTGGGCTGGATTGTTTTACCCGATATGCTGTTGTTCAAATACATTGTGCCTTTTTTAACACCTATTGCCGACCTGCTGATGCTGATTGGTTTATTAACAGGGAATATCGCGCAAATAGGCGCCTATTACCTGCTTTTCCTACTGGTAGACCTGGTCATCGCCATGGTTTCCTTCCGGTACGAGCGTGAAAACATGCTGAAGCTGGTATCGCTCATACCACAACGGATCATTTACCGCTGGCTGATGCTGATTGTACTGCTCCGGGCCTTTAAGCGGGCCATCCAGGGCGAGCTGCAGCATTGGGGCGTTTTAAAAAGAACCGGAAATGTAAAGGAAGTCGTGACGGTCAATTAAGCGGTTTTCCTTTACTTTGCAGCACTTTCAAGCAAACAGCTCCCGATCATGAAGTTAAAAGACATACAGGTACTGAACGAGAAAGAAACCCGTGGCGGTTTCGGTGAAGGCATTTATGAAATTGGCAAAGAAAACGAGAACGTGGTAGTACTCACGGCCGACCTTGCCGGCTCACTCAAACTGGGCCCTTTTATCAAGGATTTCCCCCATCGTTTTGTACAGGTAGGTATTGCCGAAGCCAATATGATTGGCATTGCTGCCGGTATGACGGTAGGCGGCAAGATCCCTTATACCACCACCTTCGCCAACTTCAGCACCGGTCGCGTATACGACCAGATCAGGCAGAGCGTAGCTTACAGCGGTAAGAATGTAAAGATCTGCGCCTCACATGCCGGTTTAACACTGGGTGAAGACGGCGCTACCCACCAGATACTGGAAGATATTGGTTTGATGAAAATGTTACCAGGCATGACGGTGATCGTTCCCTGCGACTTCAACCAGACCAAAGCAGCCACCAAAGCCATCGCCTCTTATGAAGGTCCCGTTTACCTTCGTTTCGGAAGACCCAAATGGCCCAACTTCACCAAAGAAGACGGCAGCGATTTTGTGATTGGCAAAGCACAACAACTGAGCGAAGGAACCGATGTTTCTATTTTCGCCTGCGGTCACATGGTATGGAAAGCCATTGAAGCCGGCAGGATACTGGAAGAAAAAGGTATCAGCGTAGAACTCATTAACATACACACGATCAAACCACTCGATACAGAAGCCATTATCAAGTCTATCAGCAAAACCAAATGTGCTGTTACTGTAGAAGAGCACAATGTTATTGGTGGATTGGGCGATGCTATTGCACAGGTAGCTGCCAAACACCAGCCTGTTCCTATTGAGTACATCGGCACCAACGATACTTTTGGCGAAAGCGGTAAACCCACTGAACTACTTACCAAATACGGCCTCGATACACCTTTCATCGTTGCGGCCGCAGAAAAAGTAATGAGCCGGAAATAATTCGCTGTTACGGCGCCAGCCTTTCTCTTTTCCATTTGTGCGCACCGGAAGCTGTGTATCGTAGCCGGTCGTGCAACCGGCTGCCGCGTCCCTGCCAGAATTCAATAACACTGGGCTTTACGATATAGCCTCCCCAGTTCTCGGGCCTTGGGATGTTTTCGTAACCAAATTGTTGCTCGTATTTGCTGTAATTGGTTTCTATCTCTGTACGGTTAGCCACCACACGGCTTTGAGGGGAGGCCCAGGCGCCGATGCGGCTTCCGGCAGGCCTTGACTCGAAATAATCATCACTTTCTGCAGTACTTGTTTTAGATACCGTGCCTTCTATGCGTACCTGCCTTTCCAATTCTTTCCAGAAGAATACCAGGGCTGCATGCGGGTTCGCTTCCAGTTCCATGCCTTTGCGGCTTTTATAATTGGTGAAAAAAACAAAGCCCTGTTCATCGTATCCTTTGAGCAATACAATGCGCGCGGCCGGAAGACCTTCGGGGGTTACCGTGGCAAGGGTCATTGCATTCACTTCATCAATATGACTGGCAATAGCCTCTTCCCACCAACGGGTGAACTGTGTAATGGGATCGGCGGCGATATCGTTTTCGTCGAGAGATTGTAATTTATAATCACGCCTGATGTCTGCAATAGATGATGCTGCCATAAGCCTAGGGTTTTAGTCCCATAAAGGTATCACAAGCAGGAACATAAAATTGCACTATTCGGTAATATCTACACTCCTGGCCTTGTGCTTACCCGATATGAATGTGTATACAGCCGGTATCACAAACAAGGTAAGGATCAGCGAGAAAAGGATACCTCCTACCACTACGATACCCAGCGGTATACGGCTGGTGGAAGCGGCGCCCAGGCTCAACGCAATTGGCAGGGCTCCCAATGATGTAGCCAAACTGGTCATGATGATGGGCCTCAACCTTTGTGTGGCGGCTTCCACTACCGCCTGCATCTTGGGCAGGCCATTGGCCCTTTTCTGGTTGGCAAATTCTACGATTAAAATACCATTCTTGGTTACCAGTCCTATCAGCATAATCATACCAATCTCCGAGAAAATATTGAGGGTTTGTTTGAATACGAACAAACTCAACAACGCCCCAGCCAGTGCCAGCGGCACGGTGATCATGATGGTAAGCGGGTCGAGGAAGCTTTCAAACTGTGCCGATAATACCAGGTAGATCAGTATCAACGCCAGTATGAAGGCAAACACAATATTGGAAGAACTTTCAGAATAATCACGCGAAGGGCCGCTCAGGGAAGTTTGGAAACTCTGGTCGAGCAATTTGCCGGCAATGGCATTCATTGCGTTGATACCATCTCCAATGGTCTTGCCTTCGGCCAGTGATGCTGAAATGGTTGCCGCTTTGTACCTGTTGAAGTGATAGAGCGTTGAAGGATTACTGCTTTGTTCCAGGTGTACCACCGCATCGAGCGGGATACTCTTTCCTTTGTTGTTTTTTACATAGAGGTTCCTGATATCGTTTGGATTATCGCGATTGCCGCGGTCTACCTGTCCAATTACCTGGTATTGGTAGCCATTCATAATAAAGTAGGCCATCCGCCCTCCACTGAATGCCGCCTGTATAGCCGATACCACATCGGCAGTGCTGAGTCCAAGGTCCTTTATTTTCATACGATCTACCGTCAACTGTACTTCCGGGCGATTGAATTTCAGGTTCACATCTGCATTGGAGAAGGTTTTGTCTTTCCGCACTTCATCCAGGAATTTAGGTATGATCTCCCGCAACTTGTTAATATCCTGGTTTTGCAGGATGAACTGCACGGGCAACGAACCCCGCGAGCCAAGTCCCACCGAAATGGTCTGCTCCTGTATAGCAAACACACGCATCTGGTTAAAACGGCTCAGTTTCTTCTGCAGGTCGTTGGCAATATCGTTCTGGCTCCTGGTTCTCAGTTGAGGGTCTACCAGCCCAATCCTTGGCTGCGTGGTATTTGTACCGCCGAACGACGGAGTACGGGCAAACACAAAATCCCGTTCAGGTACCGAATCATACAGGTAATCGGTGAGGTTATCGGCCAGCTTCTGCATGTAGTTGTAGCTGGTACCTTCTGCCGCTACCACGCTGAAACGTACGCTGCTCCTGTCTTCCAGTGGTGCAATTTCACTTTGCAATCCTTTCATGATCCACCAGATCATGCATCCGCACACCAGCACAATCACCCATGCTATCCATCTCACGCGCATAAAAGCTTTCAGCAAGTTTTTATAGCCGTTCTCCATGCCGGTGAAGAAGGGTTCTGTTTTTTTATAGAACCAGCCTTCGTGCGCATTTTTTGTATTCAGGTAAACGTTGAGCACCGGCGTGATGGTAAGCGAAACGAAGGCGGAGATCAGTACTGCTGCAGCGAGTGTTACACCGAATTCGCGGAACAGCCTGCCCACGAATCCCTGTAAAAAGATCACCGGCAGGAACACTACCGCCAGGGTGATCGATGTAGAGATCACCGCGAAAAAAATCTCACGGCTTCCTTCCAGCGCCGCTTTGCGGATGGGAAGTCCTTCTTCCAGTTTCCGGAATATGTTTTCCGTTACTACAATACCATCGTCTACCACAAGGCCCGTTGCCAGCACAATACCCAGCAGGGTCAATATGTTGATAGAGAACCCGGCAATGTACATGATGAAGAAAGTGGCCACCAATGAAATGGGGATATCTATCAAAGGCCGCAATGCGATCAGCCAGTTGCGGAAGAAGAAGAAGATCACAAGCACTACCAGTCCGAATGAGATCATCAGCGTTTCCTTCACTTCCGAGAGCGATCTTCTGATGATGGTGGTATTATCGATGAGCACATTGAATTCAATGTCCGATCTGTTGGCCGCTTTGATCTGTGCCAGCCTTTTGTCGAACTCATCGGCGATCTCAATATTATTAGCGCCTGGTTGTGGAATGATGGCCAGGCCTACGGCGTTCACACCGTTGTATTTCCATGCCTGCTCCAGTTGTTCTGGTCCCAGTTCTACCTTGGCCACATCGTTCAGGCGAACGATGCCCGATGAATCGGATTTGATGATCAGGTCACGGAATTGTTGTTCGGTGGTGAGGCGCCCCAGTGCCCGGATGATCAGTTCAGTATTGTTGCCATAGATCTTACCGGGTGGCAATTCAATGTTTTCTGTGTTGAGCGCTGTTCTGATATCGGTAAACGCCACATTGTGTGCGCTCATTTTATCGGGGTTCATCCAGATACGCATGGCGTATCGCTTCTGGCCAAAAATGTTCACGGAGCTTACATCCTTGATCGTTTGCAGCTGTTGCTGCAATACGTTCTCTGCATAATCGCTGAGCTCGAGCAGGCTCTTGGTGCGACTCTGCACCGCTAGTATTAAAATGAAGTCGCTGTTGGCATCTGCTTTGGATACTACCGGTGGCGCGTCTATATCCTGTGGCAGGCTTCGCTGCGCCTGGCCTACCTTATCACGCACATCGCTGGCCGCCGCCTCGAGGTCTATCCCCAGGTTGAACTCCACAGTGATCTGCGAGTTGCCGAGTGCGCTGGATGAAGTGATGGTACGAATACCCGGAATACCGTTGATCTGCTTTTCCAGGGGTTCTGTGATCTGGCTCTCGATGATATCGGCATTGGCGCCTGTATAGTTGGTGCTGATGGTGATAATGGGCGGATCGATGGCCGGGTAATCACGTACTGCGAGAAAGCTATATCCCACCACCCCGAACAGGATAATCAGGAGGTTCATTACGGTAGCCAGTACCGGCCGCTTCAACGATAATTCAGAAATATTCATAGGGCTATCGCGCTTAATTCTTGAGCAGTTCCAGTGTTTTTACGCTGCGCACTTTCAGGGGCGATTGGGGTCTTGCAAACAATACGCCGGTTACTACAATCGTATCGCCTTGTTTCACCCCATTGGTGATCTCTACAAAATCTGCCTGCGTAACACCTGTCTCAACCGTTATGAAATTGGCCTTGCCGCTTTTCACCTGTATCAGTTGTTTTCTGCGGTCGTCCTGTATGATGGCGTTGGCAGGTACCATGATGGCTTTGGTATCGGTGCCCGATTGAACAACGACTTTTACAAATGCGCCGGGATTTACCTTGCCTCCATCGAGTAAGGCCCTTACTTTCAGATTGCGGGTATTCTGATCAACCTGCGGCTCGGTAGCAATGATGCGGGCCTTGGTTTTGGTCTGGCGGGTGGCATCTACTGTTACATCTACCGTATTTCCTTTTTGTATCAGCCTGCTGTATTCTTCGGGAAGGGTGAAATCGATCCTGATCTTATCGAGCTGTTGCATGGTGGCTACCGTGATGGCCGGACTCAGATAGGCGCCGAGGCTCACCTGGCGTAATCCGATCATCCCGTCGAAGGGAGCTTTGATTACTGTTTTATCTATGAGTGACTGGGTGTATACCAGGTCGGCCTTGTATCCGTTGACGGTGCTCAGCGCTGCATCATAATCCGACAGGTTCACGCCATTCACTTTCAGCAGCTTGGCCAGCCGCTCTTCATTTTTCTGCGCGAGGTCGAGCAGCACTTTGGTCTTGTTCAGCTGTGCCTGCAGATCGGCATCATTGATACGGGCAATGACCGTTCCTTTTTTTACCAGGTTTCCTTCCGGCACATAGAGGTAAACAAGCCGGCCGCTGGTTTCGGGGCGGAGTTCTACGTATTCGTTGGCTACCACGGTACCGTTTGCCTCTACCTGGCTGGAAATGGTTTGCGATTGCGCTACCATCACATCAACGATGGTTTCGGAAGGGCCTTTTTTCTGTTTATCTGCGGGGGGGTCGCCTTTGCTGTTTTTACAGGATACCATGACCAGCAAGACCAATAAGGAAACAAAATATTTGTTCAAGGGGCTTAAAAATTTAAAGCCGCTAAAGATAAAATTATTTTGATGGCTACCGCAGAACAATATATAAATGGTTGAACGGGCGAATTATTCCTCCCTACGCCACAATGTGCCCTTCCATCCTTTTCGCGGAAGGGCTTTATATTGCTCAAAACATTGCTGAATATAATAGCCCAGTTCGAGGTCGTTGAGGGCCGTCACTACTTCGTATTCGGGCCGGTACCGTTTCATGAAGCTGTCAAGCTCGGGCGATTGCAGTTGGGTAACCTTGTGTACAAACTGCTTACTGAAACGATGGTCAATGTATTTATCGCGCTCCTGTTGCAACAAACGTTCTTGCAGGGTTAATATGCTTCGGTTGTGTTTGGTACGGAACATATTGATGATGGCATCGAGGTCAAAGCCTACCGTAAGGCCACCAGGGTTATAACCGTAGTCTTTGCTCAGGCTGATGGTGGGCTTTTTGAAATCGAAGATCTTGGCGTAATCGCGCCTGTTCATCATAGAATCGTACTTATAGTAGCTATTCCGCACCCTCACTTCGGGCAGTTCGGTCACTCTTATATGGATCATAATATTGAAATTATCCATATTGCTGATGGTGTCTACCGCGTATTTCATGGTGGATTTGCCAATCAGGGAAAACCAGATGGAATCGTGTTGCAAAACAGTGATGAGGTACCTGCCGGAAGAGTCGGTGAGTGCCGACCTGCCCGAATTACTCATAACGGCCACAGCCTCGATGGGCCGCCGGGCGCTGATATCGTATACTGTTCCCTTTACCGTAACGAACTGTGCTGCCGCTCGCTGCGACAGTACAAAGCAAAGGGTCAGTAATACGAACAGAACGGGTAGCCTTTTGATCAAATCCTTCAATTGAGCTGTAATATTATAACAGCCCCGGCAGACTTCCGCAGAATTAACTACTCTTTTACAGGGTATGCGCCCTTGCAATTATGCAACACGTACCGTAAATTAACATTCATTATCTAAAACCTCAAACAATGCAAGGCCGAAATGCGCTCTTTCAATTCTTCCTGTGGTGGGCGGTTCTGGGATTCAGCATTTGGGTAGGGGGTACTTTATTCAGCATGGCTGTGGTGGTACCCATGTGGAGTGAATCGCTTCCAAAATCAGCAGTGGATTTTTTTGGAAACACCAGTTTCAACAAACATATTTTTAACTTTTTTGGTCCGCCATGGATGGCTGCCAGATCCCTGCCGTTACTGGTGGCGCTGGCGTTGGGCTGGAGCAGTCCATTGCACCGGCGCTATTTGCTCGTCCCCACCATCGTTCTGATTATAGCGATTATTTTCACCCTTGTGTATGTCTATCCCATCAATGATGTATTGTTTGCCCAGGCAGGTGGCGGCAGGCCGGGAGAAGAAATTCAATCCATGGCACACCGGTGGATCATTGCCGACCGCGCCCGGTTTGCATTCATGCTGATCGGCTATTATTTTCTGCTGAAGGCTTTTCGTTTACCCAATCCTTCCGCTTAAAATTTCACATCAATGATATAAGGGAGCATAGCACGCCAGGTGGGCCAGTCGTGATTGATCTCTACGCCCCATACATCGAGGTCGTAGTTGATTCCTTTGTTGTACAGGATACCTGCAAAGCTGCGCGATGCATTGGGGTCTTCATAGGCACCGCTGCCTGTATAAATATGTATGTGGTGGCTGGCTCTGATCTTATCTAAATACCAGGGGTCGGCAAGATTAGGCAGGTAATGCTGGGGACTGTTATAATACACCTGGTCGTCCCAGAAACCCTTGGTGTATTCAGTGAGGTCATATACGCCGCTCATGCTGATGGCGCCATTGAGGATATCGGGTCTCTTTAAAAAAAGGTTCATGGCATGCAGTGCGCCAAAAGAGGCGCCGCAGGTATAGATCATTGTTTCATTGCTGGTATGCGTGCGGATATAGGGAATCACTTCGTTGAAAACATATTCGTTGAACTGGTTGTGCCGGATGGCTTTGTGTTCCGGCAGCATTTCATTGTTCATCCAGCTTTCACGATTCATGCTGTCGATACTGAACACGTGTATCTTACCGCCGTTGATATAGGGAGCCAATGATTCTATCAATTGAAACCGTTCGTATTCGAGGTAATCTGCGGCGGCGGTAGGGATCAACAGCAGAGCAAATCCATAATGCCCGTAAGATGCCAGGGGCATATCTTTTCCCAGGGCGGGACTATACCAGGCAGTGATCTCTCTTTTCATAACGCACAAAATTATTCAATACAGGTTTTCCGGATCTCTTTCCAGAGATCGCGGTAGCATTGCGCGGCATAGCTGCTGGCAGCATAGGTTTCCAGCGGGGCTTCGTGTACGCCCATCTTCTCTACATCACTGAGATAGGGTATATAACTTTTCAGGAAATATTTGTCTTTATAAAAATCATGCATCACTTCGTGGTGCAGGTTCTTGCGATGATCTACCATGCTGAAGAAGCATTTCAGTTTAGAGCGGTCGAAATCGTTCTCTTTGAAATAGCCATCTACCGTTTCATAAGAACGGATAGACAAAGTAGTAGGGATATTGGGCATCAGCACCCAGTCTGCCGCCACGAAAACCGCATCGTGCAATACAGAAATGCCGGGCGGACAATCCAATATCACAACAGCGTATTCTTTCTTCAAAGCTGCCAGCATGGAAGCGAGCTTTCGTTTCGATTGTTTCATTTCATTCAACAGAATATCTGCCTGCCTTGAAGAAATATCTGCCGGAATGATGCTGAGGTTTTCATACGGCGATGGCAGGATGGCTTCTGTGAGTTCCATTTCATCGTTCAGCAATTTACGGGCTTCATTTTTTACCGGGGCTTTGGCGCCGAGGTAAAATGAAGAAGACCCCTGCGGGTCTAAATCCCATACCAATGTTTTATATCCTTCCCTGGCAGCTAAATAAGCCAGGTTAATTGAGGCGGCCGTCTTACCAACACCACCTTTCAGATTGTAGAGTGCTAATGTGACCATACTCTAATATACAAGTTTTTTGTAAACAGAAAATGATTCAAGCCAGTACACCCAATAAAAGGCAACCCATTACTATATAAGGTGCCGGTATACGGTTGCGCGAAAGGATGAAAAAAGTAACCGCGATGATGGCAATATCCCATATTGCTACTGCCTGTCCCTGCCATAATTGGGTAAGAAAAGTATCTTTCATCAGGTAACAGGTAGCGCCCGCCATGATGCCCACCACTGAAGCGTTGATACCTTCGAGCGAACGGAAGATGACCGCATAGCGTTTGAGGTTATGCCATACGGGGAAAAAGAACAATACCAATAAGATGCTGGGCAGAAAAATGGCAATCGTTCCAATGAAGCAACCTAATAACTGGAAGCCCTGCCCCTTGCCCCGCAGCAACATACCACCCGTATATGCGTTGATGGAAAACACAGGGCCAGGTATAGCCCTTACCATTCCCGAACCAGTGAGGAATTCTTCCTTGGTCATTTTAAGTACATCGGGCCTTTTTTCACGTATATGCCTGGTAGTGGGGCGTGTTACGTACTGCTCATACATATAAGTCATCAGCACATCGCCGCCTCCGAATACGAAGCTGCCGGTACGGAAGGAGTTTTCAAAAAGGTTGAACTCTTTGCGCGTTTTCCAGTTTTGTGTGGCGGCTGTTTCAGAGAAATAACCGGCGATACCGAAGATGGCAAAGAAGATGAGCAGGTTGCCCCAGTTCACTTTCTTGGGTGGGATGCCTTTTTGCGGGATGCGTTTGTCGCTGAAATTGGTGGCGATACCCGCTGCTATGATCAATGCAGGGAATATCCAGGGTGTTTTGAACCCTACAAACGTAGCTACCGTGGCCACTACCATGATCACGCGTGTAATGGTATTGTGTATGGCTATGCCAAAGATGCGGAAAGTAGAATAGGCAATAAAGCCGATGGCCATGGGTTGGATGAACTGGAAAATATCTTTCCGGGTGTGTTCCATTGAAAAATATTCCAGTAAAAAAGAAAGCCCGCTCATAATGGTGCAGGCGGGTAATATCCATATCATTAAAGTAAGGATGGCCAGCGGAATGCCTCCTCTTTTATAACCTATCAGTGTGAGTGTTTGGGTAGACGAAGCGCCGGGCAGCAGCTGGCAGAAACCATTGTATTCCATCAGCTCTTCCGCGGTAATATCGCGCCGCTGCTGTACAAATGTTTTCATCATCATGCCCAAGTGGCCTTGCGGACCGCCGAAAGCAGTGATGCTGTGCCATAATACAGCCCGTAAAAAAGATATGTGTCGAACCAGTATCAAGCTATTTTTTAAGTCCTATCTCGCGTAAACGTTCGTCCAGGTATTCACCGGCAGTAGCATCGGGGTAAGCTTTGGGATGTGATGCATCGATACAGCTCTCCAAACAGGCAAGGCTCATTTCGCTGCGCGGATGCAGGAAGAACGGCATAGAGAAGCGGCTGGTATGCCACAGGTTGCGGGGTGGGTTCACCACACGGTGTGTGGTACTGCGCAACTTGTTATTGGTTAAGCGTTGCAGCATATCACCCACATTCACCACAATTTGCTCGGGTAAGGATGTTACGTTCACCCATTCGCCTTGCTTGGTGAGTATTTGCAAACCATCGGCCGAAGCGCCTACCAGTAAAGTAATGAGGTTGATGTCTTCGTGTTGCTCGGCACGAATGGCGCTTTTGGGTTCGTTGGTAATGGGCGGATAGTGTATGCAGCGCAGGATGGAATTACCATTCTTGATGTGTGCATCGAAATAATGTTCATCGAGCCCCAGGTAAAGGGCGATGGCCCGTAACAGCGCCTTGCCGCTTTTTTCAAAATTGCGGTAGGCTTCGAACAGGGTTTTATTGAAAGGGGTAATTTCTTTTACCGATACGTTATCGGGGTATTCAGCTTTGATGGGGTCGTTGTCTTCCACGGTTTGTCCGTATTGGAAGAATTCTTTCAGATCGGGAGCCTCACTGCCTTTGGCATGTTCACGGCCGAAACTGGTATAGCCCCGCTGGCCGGCCAGCCCGGGAATTTCGTAAGTCAGCTTTTTCTCGAGAGGCAGCGCAAAGAATTGTTGAACGTGTTCGTATTGGTCGGCGATCAATGCATCGGGTATGCCATGATTTTTCACTGCAACGAAGCCTACTTCTTCGTAAGCTTTTCCCAGTTCCTGTACAAAGGCCGCCTTTTGTTGGGCGTTGCCGCTCAGGAAATCGGCAAGGTCTACCACCGGAATAGCCATGGATTTGGTTTTAAGAATCAGGAATGCGGTTTAGCCTGGAAAAATACAAAACTAACGCAAATTAGTACCTGATGTAGATAACTGAGGGGTTATTGTTTTTCGAAACGGATCGATTTGATGAATACATCTTCTGCAAAGGCGTTGATGATGTAACGGCCGGTTCCCAGGTCGCTCATATTCAGTACCAGTTGCTGGATACCTTCGGTGATACTGGTAACCATGGTTTTGGCCATGCGCCCTTCCACATCCAGCACTTTCAGTACCAGCCGTGCGTTTTTATCCGACTGCACGGTGAGGTAGCTGCTATGCTCTACCAAAATGGGTTGTAGACTCTGGATGTACATATTAATGAATGGTTTTACCATAATAATAGTATAAACCGGGAAGGGGGGTAATTAATATGACAGTGCTATATTCCCCTTCGCTGCATATACGTTCAATTATAATGCCACAAATGATTAAATTTGAGCGCCGGGCCGGTTGAGTTTCCTGCCTCATACGCTAATCATAATGCCATGCTGCTATTCAGAACTGTTATTACGGGTATAGGAAGCTATATCCCCCCGCATATCAAGACCAACCAGGAATTCGTATCGCAGGATTTCTACACAGAAGACCACGAACGCATTGTAGCGACCCCCAACGAGATCATTGAAAAATTCCGCGACATCACGGGTATTGAAGAACGCCGTTATGTGGGTGATGAATTCAATGCTTCTGACATGGCCATTGTAGCTGCCAAGCATGCCATTGAAGATGCGGGCATAGACCCCGAAACACTGGACCAGATCATTGTTGCACACAATTTTGGTAATGTAGTCAAGCATACCATCCAGACCGATATATTACCTGCGCTGGCCTCGCGCGTGAAACAAGCGCTGGGCATCCGCAACCCCAATTGCGTAGCTTATGACCTGTTGTTCGGTTGCCCCGGTTGGATACAGGGGGTAATACAAGCCGACGCTTTTATTAAAGCGGGCATTGCCAAAAAATGCCTGGTGATTGGAACAGAAACACTGAGCCGGGTGATAGACAAATACGACCGCGATAGTATGATCTTCAGTGATGGCGCCGGCGCCAGTGTAATTGAAGCGCTGGAGCCTTTGGAAAATGGCAGCGGCATCCTGGCTTCGAGTGTGCAAAGCCATTGCGTAGATGAAGCTTATTACCTGAACATGGGCAAGTCTTACAAGCCTGGTGCCGACCCTTGTGTGCGGTATATTAAGATGAAAGGAAGAAAGGTATACGAGTATGCCATGAAGCATGTGCCGCTGGCCATGAAAGCCTGCCTGGAAAAAGCGGGCATACATGTAACGGAAGTAAAAAAATTCTTCCTGCACCAGGCGAATGAGAAAATGGATGAGGGCTTCATTAAAGTACTGTACAAATTATACGGGTTGAAAGATATTCCCGAGCATGTAATGCCTATGAGCATTCACAAGCTGGGCAACAGCTCTGTTGCCACCATTCCTACGTTGTTCGACTTAGTGAAAAGGGGTATACTGGACAATCATGATATTCAGCACGGCGATGTGATCTTGTTTGCATCGGTTGGGGCGGGGATGAATATCAATGCTGTTTGTTACAGAGTTTGATAGCACTACTATGGGGGAGTTGTTCCAATTGCAGGAAATATCTGTAAAAGAGTGGTAAGGGGATTTAATTAAGTCGGAGCGATTTTATTATAAAGAGTCCATCAGCATTTAAACAGCTCCGTAGCATGATAACCTATACCAAGGGTATAGCGCGGGGGAATGCAAACAATATAGACACTTATTTACAGTGGTGAGTTAGGTATAAATACCTGATTTGAGCTAAAAACAGTTAAAACCGAACTGGTAGACCTGATTTACCTGTTATACTGACGGAGTTTGCATACTATGCAAACCGGAATTACTTACTGTGCAGATCAAGTTTACCTGTTATGCAACGAGGTTTATACAACAGGCAGACGACAATTACCTGTTGTATAAACGGGAATTGCTTGTTATACAGACGGCATTTACTTAACAGGTAAACTTCGTCTGCATAACAAACAACCGAGACCTGCATAACAGGTAATTGCCAGCCACTAGCTAAGCAAATTCAAGGGACTGGGCAAATTTTCGGTATGCAAATAGAAGACTTTTGAATATCTTAAAGGCTCAATCTGCTTTTATGAAATCAACTTCAGTTGCCCTTTGCTTCCTGTTGTTTTCTTTTTTCACCAGCAAAGAAATTTTTTCCCAAACACAAACCAACGACGACAAATACAACCGCAGTGAAATAATGATACCCATGCGCGACGGCATAAAACTGCATACGATTGTTTTCACGCCAAAAAATCAAACAGAATCCTTACCGTTCTTACTTACACGAACACCCTACGGAGTCAGTAATTATCCAAGCCCCGAAAAAATACAGTATACAAGAGACATGGCCGAAGACGGCTATATTTTTGTTTACCAGGATATACGGGGTCGCTATTTATCGGAAGGCCAATTTGAAATGCAGCGCTTCAACAGGAATAAAAAAGATCCCAAAGCCATTGATGAAAGTACCGATACGTACGACACCTTCGAATGGCTGCTTAAAAATATTCCCCACAACAATGGCAAAGCCGGTATGTACGGCATTTCTTACCCGGGCTGGACAACCGTCATGGGCGCCATTGACCCGCATCCCGCACTGGTGGCGGTTTCTGAACAGGCAACGCCCGCCGATATGTTCTTAGGCGATGACTTTCACCACAACGGCGCTTTTCGCCTGAGCTATGGTTTTGAATATGCTTTTATGGAAGAAGCGTCTAAAACCGATTCGCTTTTTCCCTTCCATCAATACGATACCTACGACTGGTACTTAAAACTGGGTCCTCTATCGAACGTCAATAAAAAATATTTCTTCGGAAAACTTCCTTCCTGGAACGATTTTGTGCATCACCCGAATTACGATGCATTCTGGCAAAAACAAAGCTTACCTTATCGCCTCGACTCTCCCAGGGTATACATCATGAACGTGGCCGGCTGGTGGGACCAGGAAGATTTTTATGGTCCACAAAAAGCCTATGAGAAATGGGAGAAAACCGATGTGCACCATAAAAATTATATCGTGCTCGGCCCATGGAACCATGGTGGCTGGGCATTTGGTCCCGGGAACAAGTTGGGCAATATCCAGTTCGATTCTGCCACAGGTGAAACATTCAGGAAAAACATCCAGGCCCGCTGGTTTGCCTATCATTTGAAAGGCAAAGGCGACGGAAATTTTGCCGAAGCCATCACTTTTCAAACAGGTAGCAACCAGTGGAAAAACTACGATAGCTGGCCGCCCAAAGATGCCGTGCAGAAAAATTTATACTTCCATGCCAATGGAAAGCTTTCTTTTGAAAAACCCACCTCCTCCTCCGAAGCTGGTTACGACAGTTATATTTCCGACCCTGCCCATCCTGTTCCCTATCGCACCAGGCCCATTGAAGAAACTTACGGACCCGGCTCCCGTTGGTACACCTGGCTTACTGAAGACCAGCGCTTTGTTCAAAACAGGCCCGATGTGCTGAGTTGGGAAACAGATACGCTTTCAGAAAACGTTATTGTTACCGGAAACATTTTTGCAAAACTATTTGCCTCCACCACCGGCAGCGATGCAGACTGGGTGGTAAAACTGATTGATGTATACCCGGAACATTATCCAAAAGAACCCAAAATGGCCGGCTATGAATGGATGGTAGCCAACGATGTGTTCCGGGGCCGGTTCAGGAAAAGTTTTGAAAAGCCCGAAGCCGTTGAGCCCGGCAAAGTGGAAGCGTACACTATTGACCTGCACAGCCTGAACCATGTATTTAAAAAAGGGCACAAAATAATGGTGCAGGTGCAAAGCAGCTGGTTCCCCATCATTGACCGCAATCCGCAAAAATTTGTTCCGAACATTTTTGAAGCAAAAGAAGAAGATTTTCAAAAAGCCACCCACAAAATTTACCGTCGCGCCGAAGCACCTTCGCATATTGAATTATCGGTGATGGAAAACTAAAAAATTGATCATCATGAATAAACAAACCATTCAATTAGGCCAGATTACCATCGATTTCCTGCTTGAAGCAGCAGACACCAATGGCTCAATGGCCATGTTTGAATTCACCGTTCCTGCAGGTGCCCGGGTGCCTGTACCTCATTACCATGAAAGCTATGATGAGATCATTTATGGTTTAGAAGGCATCATCACTTTTACAGTGAATGGAAAGGCCATCGATATTGGCGCTGGTGACACCTGCTTTATTCCCCGAGGTGCCGTTCATGGTTTCAACAACCTGCAACAAGCGCATGCCGAATGTTTAACTGTTATTACACCCGGACTGCTTGCCTCTGCTTTCTTCAAGGAAATGGCTGAAATTATCAACGCCGGCGGCCCGCCCGATATAGAAAAATTAAAAATGGTAATGGCAAAGCATGGGCTTATTGCGGCCAAAAACTAGTCAGTTATATGCTTATTACATCTCTTCTTTTAACCTGCTTCTGTACCATGAGCACTTCACTGAATTTGACAACGCTAACCTGCGGGTGCAGTGTTTCTGCAAGCGCATGTTCATTATACTGCTTAACCGTATCAAATCTTAGCTGCTCCTCCATAACTAAACTTTTCAGTATCAAATTTAGTGATTGCAGTAGGGTATTGCTATACAGCCGGGCAAAATCAGTAAAACTGGTAAATAAACCAGTATCTTGTATAAGCCGGATGCAGCGGGCGTTAGTGAAATTTGCGATATGAAAAAAACGCTACTTCTATTTTTCTTATTGCACTTTAGTTTGCTTGGTTTTTCACAAAAAACCGACAGTACAAAAACGCTTGTTACAGGTTCTGTTTCTGTTACCAATAACGGCATATCAACAGTACCTACATTCAGTCTTGAAAAACCTGCTGCCATTTTCAACCTGTCTGTCAGAAGAAACAGGTTCAGCTTTGAACCGGAATTGGCTTTTGGATTTAAAGACGCTAAACCGTGGTATTTTGTTTTTTGGTTTCGCTACAAGCTGGTGGAAACAGCGAAATTCAACATGGGTGTAGGTTTTCATCCTGGGTTTGTATTTAGTACAACCAACATTTTAGACAATGGGGTTAATAAAGAATATTTTACCACATCCAGGTTTTTCGTAGGCGAACTCACACCCAGCTATGCGCTTTCTAAAAATACCAGTATTGGCTTTAATTACCTGCACGCCCGTGGCTATAACAGTGATTTAAGGCAATTGAATTTTCTTGGATTGAGCTGTAATTTTTCGAACATCGGCCTGGGCAATCGGTTTTTTATCAAGGCCGTACCACAAGTATATTATCTTAAAACAGATGATACAGATGGAGTTTATCTGACTTCAACATTTACATTCGCCAAAAGAGGTTGCCCTTTTTCTGTTTCATCGGTTATGAATAAAACACTCCGGACAACCATACCAGGCGATGATTTTCTTTGGAATATCAGTTTGACTTATTCTTATTAAAGATTCCGCAAGTTTCGGGTTGTGCTACCACATGCTTGTTTTGACCTTTGAGATCAAAACATAGCATCATGAACAAATTCAGAGTAGTACCTCTTTCAAAAGAATATGCGGCAAAACTGCGCAGCAGCCGGGTAGATGATTTTGGCCACCAAATTGTAGAAGAAGTGGCAACCGGACTAGGCCCCTGCAGGGTTTCCCTCCAACCTTTTACGCATGGAAAAGATAAGCGCCTGTTACTCAGCCACAGTCCCTTTGCCATTGACAATGCATTCAACCAACCCGGACCTGTTTTCATTTCAGCAGCAGATGTAGAACCTTATGCCGATGTTTACCGCTTCCCTCCAGCCATCAAAGAAAATCCGAGTTTCCACCTCACACTCATTGGTTACAGCCATGAACAACGCATGGTGCATACTGAGCTGGTGCCCGACAACCTAGAAATTGAGCACCAGATCAACCAGGTTCTTGAGAACAACCCCAATATCGATTTCCTCCATGTAAGAAGTGCTATCGCCTGCTGTTATATCTGCACCATTGTTCGGGCCTGAGCCCGGATGATTGAATCAATGGTTACAGCTTGGCATCTGCTGTTTTGATGCGCTCGCCGGTGGTATCGTAGGTGTCCAGTGTGCTGCCGGCGGTATGGTCGTCGTCTTTCTTATCCAGCCTGATGTATACATCGTTTCCATTGTAAGCAAAATACACGGTCACGGATTTTTCTTTTTCTTCCACTTTAGAAAACTGAACGGTATCGGGTCTTGCCTTTGAGGTATAAAATCCAACCAGCTTGCCGTCTTTGCGCTCCAGGTGAACGATCAGGTTTTTGTCGCCCTCGGGTGTGGCTTTCACATCAACATTCCATTTGCCTACAAAATAATCGTTGGTCTGTGGCGACTGGGCCTTTGCGTGAAAAGATAAAAGCAGTAAAAACAATCCTGTGAAAAGTGTACAGATCTTTTTCATAATAGTGGTGGTGTTATGAACAATTATTCATTAATAATACAAAAAAAGGACTTACCAGGTTATGAATATTATTCATTAACGCGTTGTGCTATTAAGAAGTGTTGATAAATAAAGTGATAATGTATTGAAACGAAAGATGTTATGCGATTG
>WELA01011740.1:0-13118 GCA_009602735.1 Mesotaenium endlicherianum
TGGGAATCAACACCCAAGTGGTTGAAGAGCAGGCCACCATCCTCCGTTCTCCTCGAGGTCCAACTTTAGAGCAAACAAGGTTCTTTAGAAGGCCAGGTGACAGACCTAGAGGGCTGTCCAGATCTAGGTCCAGATCTCCGTCTCCTGACCCTGAAGCCCCAGGAACAACCCCTTAAGGTGACACGCTGAAGAGGCAGTCAGTAAGGGAGGCTGGTCAGGTTCAATTCCCTTATTTAAAATTTCTGCAGTTTAATGTTGTCGAGGCGACAACAGGTTAAGTTGGAGGGATTGTAATGAATCAGTATATTAGTGGTTATAATATTCATTTAAATATAATAGTTAATCAAGTTCAGCTTGCTGAACTTTAGTTAGTAGTCAGTCTGCTGGACTTTACATAATATCAGTTTAATGACTCAGTAAAAAGCAGCAGGCTGAAAGTCCATATAAGTCAGCTTGCTCACACATTCTTTGACAGCAAGCTGACTTCCGTACTCGGTAGCAGCGAACTGCCTTGACATGCATCTAAGTGCGATATGCTAGATGAATAGCCAGATGACATCCCTATGATGGATGGCTATTCGGGATGATGGGAGATGGCGGTGGATTTGGTTAACCGAGGTCCTACCAACGTGGTTAACTCCCGGGTAGGCGGTGCCATCGCACTGACCGTTGAACAGTAAACTCATTCCATGTACATATGCTAGGCATTGCCCTCGAGTTCGGCATTCGGAAACGAGGCCAACTCTCTTGTACAGCTTACTGAGAGAGATCTGAATCCAAGGCGAGAAGCCATTGATACGCACTGTCTTCTAACCTTGCTTATGTATGAGTCTACTAATTTGCATTATTGATGCTAGTTTACTCTCATTTGACTGACGAGTATTATTCACTGCTAGTGCGTTGTCCTTTTGCCGTTTACACAGTTAACGGAAAGTACCATAAAGATTACTTGCTGATATAAAGATCTTTATTAATTTATTAATCGCCTATTTGGTAAGGCGATTCATTTCAGAGTGCTTGTGCACTCCATGACTACATGAGAGCCTTCGCCCCCCTCGTGCCCCCCTCATTCTCCGCAGGCACCCCTCTCCCCACTTTCATCTGCACCTGCCCCTAAGGATAGGTTCTTCCACAGCACTATCACCTGGCACTCTCCACGCGCCCCAGCTGCATGAGGAGTAGCCGCATAGACAGGAGGCTGCGGCAAGGGCTCTATATATGCCTCTCCAATCATATTGATGCCAGCAGGTGCTGGCTCTTGCTTTTGTTCTCTCCTTTGGGCTGATTCTCTCTCTCTCTCTCTCTCTCTCCACACTTGCTTGTTTGAAAAAAAGTTGCTTCCCCTCTCATGCTGATCTCTGGTATTTCAACCGCCGCATGCGTGGGTGGTGCAGGACGTGCCAGCTGGTTTGGGGGCACTAGCGAGCGCGCGGAGAGGAAGAGGCTGGGGGCAGCAATCAAGCATGCAGCATCAGCAACAGCACCAGCTGAAGGTAGGTAGCTGGATTGACAGTCCCTCCTCCTTTGCAACGGCAGTATTTGATCTTCCTTCTCGGCTCCCCATGTCTGCCACCTGCCTGCTTGCCCACCGCTTCTGCATCGCTTGTGGATTTTGTGAATGCTCCACCGCGGTTGTGTCATGTCTTTCTAATGATTCATCTTAACATGCACCCGACCCTGTGTGTGAGGGAGAGGCCATGCATGATGAGCGCACACTCCCTGCTAAAGACTCACACTTGGCTCGCTCGCTCTCCTGCCGCAGGGGAGGCCAAAATAAGAGGCGCCAAAGCAACCACCGGTTGCCCCCAGAGAAGGAGGGGGAGCATGAGGGGAGAAAACAGCAGGAGGAGGCGGAGGTCGACCGGCGCTCTTGCGCTTCTCCTCCCCGGGGGGTGAATCTCCCGCAGGCGCGCTTGAGCGCGGGCGTGTGCGGGTGTGCCTGGCCCAGCAGCACCTTCCTCGTGCCTGCTCCACTTGGCCTCCGTGTCTGCCGGTGCTTCTTTTGCAGTCTGGCTATATATCCGCCAATCTGGTTGCTGCCTGGTGCCAGTTTGTTGGATGAACTACCGCATGCTCCTTTGACTGTAGTAATTTGAGTCATTATATATTAGTTTGCATATATTTTAATGTTTTCAAATATATTTGGAGTAGTATTGTGTGGATTCAAGTGTGAATAGGTACTATAGTGACTTGGTTCATGTCCTTTGAACCTTCTAAGGCATTTTCGAAGTTAGAGGAAAGACCCTGAAGAACTCCACGTGGCAAAAGTCAAATGTGCCATTTTTAGGTCAAAAGGACATGTGTACATTATTCTAGAAAGAGGTGGCAAGTTTTGGGATGTGTTGGGTGCCAACACATCAACATGCACCTTCTTAGAAATTACTTATGTAGCAAGTATATAAACAAGAGCTAGAACATAGAAAGACATTCCAGAATCACTCTGATACGTGCCAAAATCCAGAAATATACTAACTTTCAAGAAGCTACCACTTGTGTTCAAAGATCCTTGTCTTGAATAGATAAAGTATTCTATTTTACTAAGTACTTTATCTATCTGTTTCACTACATTGACAATCAACTGAGCAAAGCCCTGTGTTGCTCTAGAATGTATTTGGGGTGGTGGTAGGCGGGGGATGGAGGGACGAGCGCCCGCACTTGTGTCTGGTCGACGTCAACAAGGAAGGGGAGGAGCAGCAGCAACTGCAATAGCAGCAGCCCCGTTTGCCGTTACAACTCTTTGATACCCACTGGTAAGCCGAGGAGCAATCTGTCTGGCCTTGATTCCATTCAATGTGCGTGGAAATGACCCTGTGCTCATGTGAAAAGTACTTGCCTTCCAGCAGAAGGCGGCTGACCGTGGAGTGCCTCTGTGGGGGCGTGGGTTGTGTATGGTCCTGTGTGTCTCCGGGCAGGCAGGAAGCAGCAGGACCACCTCCAGCGCCAGCAGCAGTAACAGCAGTGAAGGCCGCCGTTGCAGCAACCTGCTGTGGCAACCCAAAAGATAACTCAAATGCCCTCTCAAGCATATGCCTCCTCCTCTCAGCCACCCCCTTGTTCCATCCTTGATATCTGCAGCCGCTACGCCTGTGGGTGATCTTCCTCCTCATGGCACCCGTTCCCTCTGCCTCGCCTTGTGTGTGTGGTCATTCAGTAGACATCTAAAACTAACAGAAACATACAACGGAAGTGAGCTTGCTCTCATGTGCCGTGTCGCGCCAATGCGGGCGTCTGTGCGGGCGCGTGCCTGGCCAGCACGCGCCGGCGCAGACGCCCCGCATCTCTCTCTAAGTGTAGCGCACCCACGCGCGCATGTTCGTGCGTGTGCGTGTTCGTGCATGTGCTTTTTTGTGTGTTTGCATGTGTGTTCTTGTGTATGTGTGTGTGCCTGAAAGCGTGCATATGTGCGTGTATGTGTGCGTGTGTATGTGTGTGTGTCTGCATGGTGGCGAGCGCATCGCGCCTCCCAGTCAAGCACAATGGATGGAAGGGACGTGATTGCCAATTTTACCGGCAGCAGGCTTATCTCGCGCACTCTCTGACGACTGCATGCACGGGTTGCTCTGTCCTGTGGTGGGCGGGTGCATCGTGTGCGTCCTTTGTTTGGGACTAGTGCAGCAGCCCGTGGAAGACTGAGGCAAGGAGGGGCAAGATAGTTACATGCAGGTGCATTGGTGCACGTGCGCTCTTCCTCCTAGCTCTCGCTGCCCCGCACTTGCAAGGTCGTCCGGACAACCCCGCCTTCCCTGTGTGCCTCCACAACTCGAACGATGAGAAAACTAGCACTTTCCACACATCGCATGAAATGCTTATGTGCATGATGCTCTACATTTGCTTTTGAGGCTCAAAAGAAGAAAGAAACTAAATAACTGAAGTATGTGTTCTAATTATAACCTATTACAAAGTGAAATGTGAATAAATAAATTTATAAATAAATACATATATAATGTATTTATATGTATATATATGTGTACAAGGTACAATATTTCTTTCTTAGATAAGGTGGATGCGCGTGCAGGCGTGTGCCTGGCCAGCAGACATTTGCACGCACGCTCCGCATGTATGTGCATGTTCCCCCTCCCTCTCTCTTAGCTTTCATTTACTTGCAACAATTTCTGGCTCCTTGCCATGCTGGGTGTGTCGGCACACGCACATTCCTACACAAACACGGACACACACATCCATGCATACCCACACACACAGATACACGTGCACGCATGCACACATACACATACACACGCATATACATACACAAACACACACACATGCACATACGGACACACGAGCACTCACGCAGACAGTATCTCACAGGAGGCCCAATCGCGAACTTGGCTGTTGGATGTGGGGGTGCATGTGTGCGTGGAGGCTCTCAGTCAGGAAGGGAGGGAGGGAGGGGGCTGGGCTGGAGTGGCTCCTCGTGCGTGACCTCCCTCGTCAGTCATTGCGCCGCCGCATGTAAGCGCTGGCTCCGGCGTCCTTCGTGAGGTAGAGTTGCCCTTTGCCCCCTTTTTCTTTTTTAAAAAACATATAAAAATACAAGGCAAGGTGAAAATCCAACCCCTCCTCTCGCACCAGCTCTGCTCTGCTCTGCGCTGCTCGGTGAGGGTGTCACTCGGTAGGGCTCACTTTCAGTGTTGCCTTTTGTGTGGGGATGTCAATTTCCTTCTTATACTGAATCTAAAATTGTTCGACTGCGGTGTGTATGGGTGATGCAAAATAGATGGGCCCGCTGGATGGTGCGCTGGCGCAGGGAGGAAAGAAGGGGTACGCAGGCACGCAGCAACAAGCATGCAGCAGGAGCTGAGTGCCGATAGGTGCACCAACTGCCCTGTCTACCTTGCGCAAATTACAGCAGTACTATTGAGGGTCCTCCCTTCCTTCCTTCCTTCCTTCTCGGCTCCTATTGTTAGCCACCTGCCTGCCTGCCTCCCTTCCTCTCGCGTGTCCTTTGCAAATGCTCCTGCCTGCCTTTGGCATAACATTGTGATGGCGAGCCACCTTACAAGACTGGCGCCCAACGCTGTGTGTAGAGAGGCCCTGCATGACGTGCGCCCTCTCTTTGCTGAAGCCTCACACTCTGCTCGCTCGCTCTCCTGTAGCAGGGGTTGCCGGAAATCCCAGTCAAAGAAAGGGAGGGAAAGAGAGGGAGGGGCCTACGCTCGCATCTCCTCGAGGGTGAGTCTCCAGGAGGCATGTTGGTCATGCATGAGCGCCGCCGAGTGCGGGTGTGCCTGGCCAGCACCGACCCATCCAGCACCCGGACCAGCTCTGGGGGCCTGTGCATTCATTCACCCGTCCGCCTGTTTGTCCGTCCAATGGTCCCCCTTTGTCGGGTCTGTCTGTCGGTATGTTTGTCGGCCTGTCAGTCCGTCTGTCCATCTCTCTGTCGATGTGGCTGTCTGTCTCTCTCCCCGTACGCCTGCTCGCCCACCTGGCTGGCCGTCTCTAGATGTGGTCTTTCTAGGTAGCGCGAGTGCCTTGAGTGCACCACCGCATGCCGCTTCAGCAGACGACTGAGCATGGCCCCTATGTTTCTCTGGCCGGTGGTGCATTGGGGGGGGGGGTGGGGGCGGGGGTGAGAGGTGGAGCGCTCGTGTACATGCCCGCTTGACGAAGACGAGGGCGAGGAGCAACAACAGCAGCAGGAGCGCCGTCTGCCGTCACGAGTCAGTCACCTCTCCAGACCTCCCTGCAAGCACAGGAGCTAGCTGCCCGTCAGTCTGCCTTGTGTCTGCAATGAGTCTGGAGGTGCTTCTGGGCTCATAAAAGACGGCTGATTGTGGAGATTCTTTGCGGATGTAGTGATTTGAGTTATAATATATTACTGTGGTTTTTGAATATATTTGAAGTAGTATTGTGTGGAGTCAAGTGTGAATAGATACTCTAGTGACGTGGTTCATATCCTTTGAGCCTTCTAAGGCATTTTCGAAGTTAGAGGAAGGACCTAGAAGAACTCCATGTGGCAAAAGTCAAATGTGCCATTTTTAGGTCAAAAGGACATGTGTACATTATTCTAGAAAGAGGTGGCAAGTTTTGGGATGTGTTGGGTGCCAACACATCAACATGCACCTTCCTAGAAATTACTTATGTAGCAAGTACATAAACAAGAGGTAGAACATAGAAAGACATTCCAGAATCACTCTTGTACGTGCCAAATTCCATATTAACTTTCAAGAAGTCATCTCTCTTTCAAGAAGCTACCACTTGTGTTCAAAGATCCTTGTTTTGAATAGATAAAGTATTATATTTCACTAAGTGCCTTATCTATCTGTTTCACTACAGTGGTATCGGAGCTAGGCACTTTGGTAGCACAAGAAGATGGCCGATCCTCAAGTTCAACAGCAAGCTTTTGAAGGAAGCCCTTCCTCTCCAAGAGACCCTCCTCCAGCGCCGATGGGAGAGCCCACTCAAGAAATTCTGCAACAACAAGAAGCATCACAAGGAGGAGCACCGTCAAATCCCGTGGCAGCCGCTATAGCAAAGTTGACCCCACCACAAGGAGTTCCCGCAAATGAGTGGGCAGCCTTTCTAATGACCGTCCACAACCAAGTGGGCTTGGCCACCTATGAAGCAACCTTGCAAGCGTCAAGAGAAGCTATAGTTGCCATGGTTGCCCCTATTGCGAGCAACACTCAAAATCCAGCCTCGGCTCAAGCGCCTCTACAAGAGCCTACAAGAGCAAGGAAACTCATCGAGCCCGGCAAACCAGACACTTTCAATCTTGGGAGAGGAGCCAAATTGAATCTGTGGCTATACCAAGTGGAGACGTACCTCACACTCCTTGAAATACCTGAGGAGGACTACGTCCTTTTTGCCGTTACCTTGCTCAGAGGAGCAGCAACATCATGGTGGCGTAACCATCAAGCGGCTGTATATTAAGCTGTGGCGCATCCCGTACCCGGCCAAGAGCCCCCACCATCATATGCAAGATGGGTGAAATTTTGTGAAGCCCTCCAAAAGCAATTCATGCCCATCAATGCGGAGAAAATTGCTCGAGAAAAGCTTTGCCATCTCAAGCAAACAACGTCCGTTCAAGAATATATATCCAGATTTCATGACTCCACTCTCGAGATCTCCAACATGTTGCTCGAGGAGAAGATTGATCGTTATGTGTCTTGCCTCAAGCCCAAGGTGGCAAAAGAAGTGAAAATACGCGACTTGACGGACTTTTCAAAGATTATTGAAGTGGCTCGAAAGGTGGATACCTTGGATTTCAAGCACTCCGTGCCTTCATCGTAACGGACACAGGCAATGCGGGTGTACGCAGCCCCTTCCACGACTGAATTTGGATTCACACCCATGGGAATTGGAGTTATTAAAAGGGGCCCCGCGGCTGCCCGGAGTGGCAGACCCTCTAATGACACTTATCATGCAAGAAACCAGCAAGGAGTGAAAGCAAGATTGTCCCCGACTGAAAAAGAAGCTCTCATGACGGTTGGACTACGCTTTGATTGTAAAGAGAAGGGCCATCGTGCACTTTCATGCCCCAAAAAGTTGTCAAAAAACAGACAGCGCCGGTAGGCCAGGAGCCTACCACCCCAAGACCCACTTCACGAGAGGACAACAAGCCAAGTGAGGTGGAGACCCCCGTTGAAGACGACGTTCCAGCCCCAATGAGTTTGAGAGGTTACCTTGGAGGAGAGAAGGTCCACATCTTGGTGGATAACGGAGCTCAAGGCAACTTCATTGCTGCAGATTTTGCCACCAAGCACGGTATTACTATGCGAACTCTTGACCACGACGAGGAGATTATGATGCCCGAAGGACTCTCCTATACTACCCCTTCAAAGAAGACGTACCCCTTGGCACTCTCTGTCAAGTCCCTCAAGGATAGAGTAGTGTTCTCCCCCATGCAATTGGGCAAGTACGACGTCATCCTAGGGACGCCTTGGTTGACCAAGCACAACCCCCAAGTTGATTGGAGGGACGGTACTATCAAGATCAAGAATGACTTCACTTCAAAAATCTGTATTTTGCGTGCAATCCAGAATATCCAGACCCAAGACATCCAGAACCCGACACACGAGATACTATTGTCCGCCCTCCAACTCAAGAGACTTGTGAGGAAGGGTCACGAGCTTCTTTTGGCCTTGATCACGCCAAAAGACATCAAGAAAGACATCGAGAGTCAAGAAGGCAGCCCGATTCCCAAGGAGATACAAGAAGTCTTAGAGGACTATAAATAAGTATTCTCCTCGGAATTGCCCAAGGGCTTACCCCCCAAGAGATTCGTAGACCACAAGATAGAGTTGGAGCCCGGAAGCAAGCCCATCTCTCGGCCTACGTTCAAGATGTCATACACGGAGCTAGACGAAGTCAAGAAGCAAATCAAGGAGCTACTGGAGCATGGCTTCATTCGACCTAGCAAGTCGCCATTTGGAGCCCCGGTGCTATTTGTCAAGAAGAAAGATGGTACCTTGAGGATGTGTGTGGACTATCGCGCCCTCAACAAGATCACCATCAAGAATCGATACCCGCTGCCGCGCATGGATGAGCTCATGGACCGGCTGGTTGGAGCCAAGTACTTCACGAAGGTGGACTTGAGAAGCGGCTACCACCAGATTCAAATCGCTGAACCTGACATAGAGAAAACGATGTTCAGGACAAGATATGGACATTTTGAGTTCATGGTCCTGCCATTTGGACTCACCAACGCGCCAGCAACTTTCATGACTATGATGAACACCATATTTCAGCCCATGTTGGACAGATTTGTGGTGGTATTCATCGATGACATCCTTATCTACAGCAAGATCCTTGAAGAGCATGCGAGACACTTGAAAGAAGTCCTCGAAGTATTGAAGCAAAACAAGCTATTTGCAAAGGAGTCAAAGTGCGAGTTTGCCAAACAAGAAGTGGAGTTCCTAGGTCTCCACGTGACTGCTGATGGCATCAAGATGGACCCCAAGAAGACCACGGTGGTGGAGGAATGGCCAACCCCCACGACCAAGAAAGAANTTAACCCCCACGACCAAGAAAGAACTCTAATCATTCTTGGGATTTGCCAATTGGTACAGGAGATTCGTCTAGAGCTTCTCGCACATGGCAGCCGCTCTCACGGATCCACTGAAGAAAGACAAGCCATATGTTTGGACCAAGAAAGAGGAGGAAGCATTACAACAACTGAAGCAAAGATTGACGACATCCTCGGTGCTCACACTCCCAAGTCCAAACCTAGAGTGGTCCTTCCACGTCATCATCGATGCATCTTCCTATATAATAAGAGCAATCCTGCTTCAAGACCAAGGCAAGGGACTGCAGCCCATTGCCTACGAGTCAAGAAAGCTAAATCCAGCCGAGGAAAATTATACAACCACGGAGCGAGAGGCATTGGCGATTGTACATGCCTTGAACGTTTGGCGTTGCTACGTTGAAGGACGCAAGGTGCTGGTCACTACGGACCACGAAGCGTTGAAGCACCTCCAGACGCAGCCGCATCTCTCAAGGAGACAAGCAAGATGGAGTGGATACTTGCAACAATACAACATCACGATTCAGTACCAGACCGGCAAGACAAACCCGGCTGACCTCCTCTCAAGACTGCAATTAAATGCAGTGATGACATTCCTGAAGACAAATCTAGAAGCTCAATTTTCAGCCGCCTATGAAAGAGACCCTTCCTACAAGGACGGAGAAGCAGCCTTGGACCCGTACAAGAAGCAAGAGGGCAATTATTGGGTGAGGCAAGACACGGGCCAGAGATGTGTTCCTAATGACTTAGACCTCCGGCTCTTGCTTCTACGAGAAGCACACGACAACCCTCTTGGAGGACACTTTGGAATCCTAAAGACCACAGGCGTTCTAGCCAGGTTTTATTGCTGGCTAGGCATGTCTAAGCAAGTCAAGGAGTACTGCAGGAGCTGTGACACATGCCAAAGAGTCAAGCCATCATCACAAAAGGCGGGAGGACTCCTCCAATCACTACCAATCCTCGGAAGACAATGGACCGACATCTCAATGGACCTCATCGTGGACCTGTCCGTGACACCTCAAGGCCATAATGCAATACTCATGGTGGTGGACAGACTTACTAAGATGGCTCATTTTATTCCCACGACGACTAAGGCTATTGCACCACAACTTGCAAGACTCATCTTTGACAACATCTTCCGACTCCATGGACTACCATCAAGAATTGTGTCGGATAGAGATCCAAGATTCACAAGCCATTTAAAAAATAAAAATTCAAGAACTTGAGTACATCGCTGGATATGTCCACTGCCTACCACCCACAACAAGATGGGCAAATTGAGCGCATAAATTGTACCCTAAAGACCTCTCTAAAGGCCTACGTGTCTACTCTGGAGCAAGATTGGGACATGTACTTGACCCCCCTTGAGTTTGCCTACAACAACACGACGCAGGCCTCTACCCAAGAGTCTCCATTCTTCCTCAACTATGGCTTCCATCCAACCACGCCGCTGAGCTTCACGGCTGGCCATGATGAAGTACGTGCAGCCACAGATTATATGGAGACATTAGAAGCAGCCCTTACAGCAGCAAAAAAAGCTCTACAACACGCGCAAGATGCTCAAGCAAGAGTGGCGAACAGATCCAGAAGAGAAATTACGTTCAGAGCGGGTGACAACGTGTTACTATCATCCAAGAATATTTCCCTGAACAACAAGCCTGCCGGCAACAAGTATTTGGGACCCTTCAAGATTATTCAGCAAGTCAACCTCGTTGCTTTCAAGCTAGAACTTCCCCAGACTATGCACATCGACCCCGTATTCCACGCTTCCCTCTTCAAGCCATATGTGCAACCGGACAACAAATTCCCAAGACGAGTGACAACCCCACCAGCTCCAACAATAGTGGATGATCATTTGGAGTACAAAATGGAAGACATAGTGGCTATGAGAAATTTCAAGAGACAGCAGCAATAGTTGATCGACTGGAAAGGATAACCAGATTCCGAGAATAGTTGGGTGGCGGCGCACTACCTTGACAAAGTTCAGAGAAAGCTAAACGCTTCCATGCCGCCAAATCCCATCTTGGACTAGCTCCAAGTCTCTCTACTAGAAGCCTAAAGACTTCGGGGAGGCAGCCTGCCACCATCAAGAAGCAGCAGAAGACCCCTTGGAGGCAGCCTGCAAGAACCACAAAGAGGAAAATGTGATATAAGACACTGTTCTCTTCTCGTAGTTTTTGAACAGAAAATTAAAACTGCTATCGTTGATAGGTCTCTACAAATTACATTCAAAAATTTTACCAAGCTGTATTCCATAAGTTGCCGGTCATTTAGAATCCAAGTTTGCTCAATTTAGAGCATTGCTAAGCGAGAGATGATGCTCTGAGTAGAAGGGAGTCAGGCTGCTGGCATTATTAGGGCAATATATGCCTTCTGACATTGTGCCCTCCCCTGAACTTGGAATGCTCTAAAAGTCAAGATTATGGTAGAAGCTCTTACTGCGCCCATTTAGTGATTGACTTGCAGAATTTCAAAAAGTATAAAAGGACTTAATTTTCAGAAGTTTCTGCACAGTTTTGGAGGATTGCCTACTCTCTCAGCTCTCAACGACACTCCAGAAGTTAGAATGCTCTCAAATTTAGTGACCCAGTAAAGTTCTCCGATGCGCTCTATCTGGCACTAGAATTTTTAGATTTGGAGCAGTTATGTGGACGCTACAGATTTTTAAATTCGTGGCAGATTCTGGGCCAACTTGTACAATTTTCTGTATCATCAAAGAGTAGGCTAGCCAATAAGGTCGCACCACCCACGACTTTGCCTAGTCTACCTTACATGTGTAGCATCTGACTTGGCGCCTTTGACTAATCCTCTGCACATGTGTGGCACCTAACTTGAAGTTGTTGACTAGTCTGCTCCACATGTGTAAGACCTGACTTGATGCGCCGAGACGTCGCTTTTTCCGTCGGCGAAGTGATGTTTTGAGTTATAATGTACTAATTTGCATATATTTGAATGCTTTTGAATATATTGGAGTAGTATGGTGTGGAGTCAAGTATGAATAGATACTCTAGTGACTTGGTTCATGTACTTTGAACCTTTTAAGGCATTTTCAAAGTTAGAGGAAGGACCTTGAAGAACTCCATGTGGCAAAAGTCAAATGTGCCATTTTTAGGTCAAACGGACATGTGTACATTATTCTAGAAAGAGGTGGCAAGTTTTGGGATGTGATGGGTGCCAACACATCAACATGCACCTTCCTAGAAATTACTTGTGTAGCAAGTATATAAACAAGAGCTATAAACATAGAAAGACATTCGAGAATCACTCTTGTACGTGCCAAATTCCAAAATATGTTTAATATTTAAAGAAGTCATCTCTCTTTCAAGAAGCTACCACTTGTGTTCAAAGATCCTTGTCTTGAATAGATAAAATATTATATTTCACTAAGTACTTTATCTATCTGTTTCACTACAGCAAACCATTGGGATGTGTGCTCTTCCTTGAGCCCCTCCAGGCACACGGGAGCCGGACCAGCAGTGGCGCAATGAGGAGCAGCAGCGGTTGCAGCAATTTATCGTCACAATCTGAGAGCTAAGTGGGATTGCCTTTATGATGCATGCGCTTCCTCCTCCTCCCTTCAGCCCCCTCGTTCCGCCTTGGATCTCTGCAGCCGCTGCGCCTGTCGGTGCTCTTCCTCCTCCTCTTGTGCGCCTCAAACTACTCCATTTCTGTGCCTCACCATGCAATCATTCAGTAAGCCTTTGTTCTTAATATGCAAAAAAAAAGAAAATAGAAAAACAAAAGTAAAATTAATCTTATCTGATTTTGTATTGCACCAATGCGGGCATCTGTGCGGGCGTGTGCCTGGCCAGCACGCGCCCGCATGGACGCTCCGCATCCTTCTCCGTGTGTGTTTGTACATGCATGTTTGCTTCTCTCGGGCACTCTTGCTCGACAAATGGGACGAGGATCCCAGGCTCGCACACTGTAGACTCATCTCACTCTCTCTCTGACCACTCCTGCATGCATTGCTTCTGTGCTGTACTTTTATTTGGGGGGAGGGGGGAATTGGTGTGCATTGCAGGCAACGTTTGAGACTGGTGCTGTTGCCCAAGGGGAAAGGCGAGGAGCGGCAAGAGAGAGAGAGAGAGAGAGAGAGAGAGAGAGAGAGAGAGAGAGAGAGAGAGAGAGAGAGAGAGAGAGAGAGAGA
>WELA01011740.1:16615-30053 GCA_009602735.1 Mesotaenium endlicherianum
GGGGGGGGGGGGGGGCGGGGGGGGAGAGAGGTGGAAGGTGGCGGGCCTGGTGGCTCGGAGTGCGTGCGTGGGGGGCATGTCGTGCGCGCAAGAAGAGCACGCACGGCCGCCGCCCGCGCAGACGCACTCCCTCCTCTCAAAAGTTAAATGCGCACCTCCTTGTCCTTTTCATCTCGACTAAAATTGTGCTTTCACTTGTCAAGAGGACGAGGGGCCGGCTGATGGAGTAGAGCTGCCGGCTGGCTGGCCTTGAAGCCAGTCAGGGTGGGGTGGACTGTGTTGCTGATTCTATCTCTTTCTACTGCCGCTGCTGCTGCTCCTTGCTTCTTGATTATGTCTGCTCGCTAGCGCTAGGACTGGGGCTAGGGCTAGTTGGTGTTTCGCGTTGAACTCGTGTTGTCCAGTAGAGCATATGTCTTCAAGTAGGCAACACACACACTCACTCTGTCGCTATGTTGCTTTTGTGGGGATGGTGCTGGTGGTCTTGGTGGGTGCTGACGTGGGGTGCAGCACGCCAAGGAGGACAAACATCATAAGTCGAACGTTAAAAGGAACCCACTAACCTGGGGGCGGGTGAGCTAGTCATGTGCGACCGGGAAGGGGGCTAGTCTGAGGGGCAGGTTTGACCAGAGGGGTCTTCTGGAACTGTTCTTTGTAGTGCCGTTATGTTTTCTCCCGCAGATCCTGGACCCGTGCATTTAAACGAAAGCTCATCACGTCGCGTCACTTGTCCATACGCACGTGCACCTTGCTGCCCGCCAATTGGGCGACAGGGTGCACGTGCTCATAGATAGCTGGCACCCAACCCCGGCCCTTGTGCAGGTGGGGCCTTGTCTGTCGGCTTCACGTCGGCTGGCGGGTCTCTTTTTTGCCAAGGGCCAACCAACGCTGCCACTTGGCAGCACACATTTTGTTTTCTCCTACATCAGCATCAATGTTGCTGAGCTTTGTTGTCTTTCTGCCTATCTATTTGCCTACCTGCATGCCTGCCTGTCTGCCTATCTGCCTGCCTTCCTGCCAGGGTTACGTCGTACGCTTGTACGCTTAGTTCAACTAATACGCTAGTTTGCTTACATCGGTGTTCAAATAAATGGACTAGTTCACTTAACACGCTTAGTACGCTAACGTCACGACAGTGTTGACGTCCAGTAGCTACGGCGTCAACGTTTCATGTCGGCCGCACGTGTAAAAGAATCACGTCGTGTCAGACTGTTTATTTCGTTCAAAATGGCAGGGTATTTTTTTCAGGCGATTTTGGACTTTTCTCTGCTCGCTTTGCAGCTACAAGTCGCGAAAAATATTTGTAACTTCGTCTAGTACAGTACGTCGGCAAGCGGGTTTGAACACTCGCCACCGGGTGCAGGGATAGGACAATACCCAACGTGCCATGCGCGTTTTTCTGTCGCGTATCTGTCGCGGTTGTTTATGAAGCTTATGAGCCAGATTTGTTGCACAAATAAATGGTGGAAAACAATTTCAAAAAAATATTTTGCTGTTGGCTTCGGGTGCCAGCCGACGGTCTTAAACCCCCGCCACCGGCTGTAGGGAGCGACGCCTTACCAATGTTTCATATTGTGCAACCTATGTCGAAAGGCTTTCGCGTTTGTGTAATATTTTTTGTTTTAATTTACTGCTTTTCCATGTACAATCCGACGACATCGGTCATGCCAAAGCTGGGAGGGCTGCTTAGCAGAGCTGTTTTTGTACTTCCTAACTTATTTCTTAGTTGAATTAGGACATTTACGAGTATCATTATTTCTTAATTGAGTAGAAGAAGCTTCCATGAAGAGGTATAGATATGATTCAATTTCTTAGCAAGCATGTGTAAGAATTAAGAAGTTCTCATAAACGCCACATTTAAGAATGACTAAACTTTGACTTAGAATTATTTTAATACGCACTAACACTCGGAGAACCGCTTAGCAGAGCATGGTTTTTTGTACTTTCTAACTAGCTGATTGATTCAACAAAAAGACTTAGGAGTATCATTACTTCTTATGCGAGTAAAATGAGCTTTAATGAAGACAAACATGATTTAAACTCTTAGCAAGCATGCATGAGAGGTTAGAGGTAATCCATATAATGTAAATCATTCATACAATGTGCAACATTGCATGAAGTCATAATGCACCAAAAATTAATCTCAAATGCGTTCATTTTCTCAAATTCCATTCCCTTTAATATGTACATGCTACCCTTAGAACATACAAGTTAGCTGACCGACACATCCAGTAACCAATTGCTCTTGGCCTTCTTCTTCCTAGAGCTGAAACACTAGGTCGCTCCTCCACCTCCTCTTCCTCTACCTCCTCTTCCTCTACCTCCATCTCCTCTTCCTCACTCAACGAGGCATGCATGGCAAGATTGAGACCCTCCTCTTCGGGTGTTTCTAAGACCTCCGCTTCTTCAACCCATGGAGTGACGCCGACACTTGGTCCAAGGAAGTCCAAACTCTTCTCCTGAAGTCTCAACATAGAATGCACATACACTAACTTCTTTGCTCTAGTAGGGAGCAGCTTAATGCGAAGTGGACTATGCACAAACCCGTACTCAGACCAAATTCTCTGACATGCAGCTACTGAACCAGGTTGCAACAATATTTTCATAGTAAGAAGTTGAAGATTAGGAAAATGACTTCCATATGTTTCCCACCACTTGTGAGCAGGCATCATGGTCTTATTAGCCTTGCAAACATCATCGCCAAAAATGTCACCGCTCTGCCGGTAGAGCGCCAACTCTCGATCCACCAACGCTCGGTCAAGCACACTTCCTCCGACAAGGGTGCTCCGCACGTTGGACCAATCAGTTAGTAGACACTTCTCCACTGCCCAAGACTCATGGTCTTGGAACTCGGGGTCCAGATAGTAGCTTGTAGCCAAACAAAGTCAAGAAGGAAACTCAATATATGACAATACAATGCACTTCACAAAAAAGAGAGCAATAACAATAGCAAGCACAATAACAAGAACAATGACCAATACACAATAAGAAGCATGCAAGAGAACAACAGCCGAGCAAGATAGGTGAGCAACGTCAAAATAGACTTTTACTCGCAGTGTAATGAATCAGTATATTGGTTGATATAATTATCATTTAAATATAATAGTTAAATAAGTTCAGCCTGCTGAACTTTACTTAATTTGACTCTGCTGGACTTTATTAAATATTCAGCAGGCTGGAGTCAACTTAGGTCAGCTTGCTGACACATTCGTTGACAGCCAGCTGACTTCCGTACTCGGTAGCAGCTAACTGCCTAGATACGCATCTAAGTGTGGTGTGCTAGATGAATGGCCAGATGACATCCTTCGGATGGATGGCGATTCGGGATGATGGGAGATGGCGGTGGATTTGGTTAACCGAGGCCCTACCAACGTGGTTAACTCCCGAGTAGGCGGTGCCATCGCACTCGCCGTTGAACAGTAAACTCATTCCATGTACATATGCTAGGATTGCTCTCAAGTTCGCCATTCGGAAACGAGGCCAACTCTCTTGTACTGCTTACTGAGAGTGATCTGAATCCAAGGTGAGAAGCCATTGATATGCACTGTCTCCTAGCCTTGCTTATGTGTGAGTTTACTGATTGCATTATTGATGCTAGTTTACTTCCATTTGACTTACGAGTATTGTCCACTGCTAGTGTGTTGTCTTTTGCTGTTTAATCAATTAACAAATAATACCATAAAGCTTACTTGCTGATATAAAGATCTTCATTAATTATTAATTGCCTTTTTAGTAAGTCGATTCATTTCACGCAGACTGTAGGGGGCTGTGAAGCTGGTCCCAGCGAGCCTTCACGTCCTTCTTAGCTTGGGTTCTTTGTGCCTGTTTGAGTCCTTCAACCTCAAGCACATGCTCTTTAGTGGCACTCGTGCGAGCCCAGATCTTCCCAAGAGAAGGTTGTGGAGAGTCAACTAGTCGAAGGAAAACTATAATCGGCTCACACACGTCTACCCATACCTTCACTCGCTCCCAAAGTTATTCGTCACGAACTAGGTCTCTAATGTTTGTAGCCTCGCCTACACAACCGTTCATGGCCGCCCACACAAGCCACCTATTGTCAGACACCATAGCTTGTAAGGTATCCCTCACAACGATGAGTCTTTGCAAGCAAAGGAAGTTACTAGCAAACCTTGTGGGTTCTGGCTTCAACAACTCTAATCTATTTTTTAGCCTTGCCCCATGCTCACGGTAAAGAGCGTGAGGCATGTGGTGGTTTGCAACAACTAGACCAAGTGCTTGAAGCTATCGATTATGCCCTCTAGCTCTTTTATCTTTCCTAGGTCTTTCAACAGCAGGTCCAAATTATGAGCAGCACAAGGCGTCCAATATATGTGCGGGTGCTTCTCGCGAATCATATTACAACCAGCTACAATGTTAGCTGTAGAGTCTGTGCAAAGCTGTACGACATGATCAGCCCCTACCTTCTCCACGGCCTCAAGCAGGTAATTACCAATGTAATCACCCGTCTTCCTAGCACCCTCAGTGTTGATAGCATCCATGAACATCTCAGTGCCTCCCACAACCATAAGCACGTTAAGAAGAGGATGACCGCATGGATCGGTCCACCCATCTGCTACAATGCTACAACCCGTCAATGGTAGTCCTTTTTTCTGTTTCTCCTCCCAAGCTTCTATCTTCAAGACCTCTTTATCTAGTAAGGTACTTTCGAGAGGCTTATCCTTCATAGGGACATACACTAAACCAATTTTTTGAGTGTGCTTACTGACAACAACCAACATGTCCCTAAAGAACTCACTGCGAGCAACATTGAATGATGAACCAGTACCATAGAAGAAGCGAGCGACAATCTCATGGACATTCTCAGCATTCATCTTTTGGAACATGTCACTTAGAGAGCTCTGCCCTGTCTCCCTGCCTAAGGAGGGGGACTCCCCAACACTTGCACATGCTGAGCCACTAGCACCAGAACCCCATTCATGCACACACTTTCGTGCAGCTTGTATGGTACTCTTCCTACGTCGCATTCCTAATAGAGAACTAGCCATACCCTTGCTACGGCTAATCATGAGATCTAGAACTTCATCGAGAACCTCCTCACACTGACTAACATCCTTATAGCCTCCCGTGAAATGGCCACAAATCTGCGTGACTCCACCGGTAAACTCCCTGGGGCAGTAGTTGCACTTCACCTTTGGATATGAATTCTTAGACTTGGCTTCCACAACGATGGTCACGTGGCCCCACTCTGGACCAGACCTTGCAGCAACTGCTCTAGGGGGCAGACGAGCGGTCAAAGCTCCAGTGAACACCCTCATTCCAGAAAGCGTTGCTCCGGACGAAGTGGATGGTTGAGACATGATATGCGTGAAACCTGCAATAATGGAGAACAGCAACCAGTAAGAGACAGAAGAATATGCCAGTCAATCAAGCAAAAGAGTAACAATAGGCAAGCAAGAGAGCAGGAAGCCCCAACAAAAGCAAGCAAGGGGCTGGCAGCCCGCCCCCACTAAAACCCTAAACAGCAACCAAAGGCAAGCTAGCCCGCCCCGACTAAAACCTTAAGACAGCAAGCAAGGGACTGGCAGCCAGCCCTGACAAAAGCAAGCAAGGGGCTGACAAACAGCCCCGACAAGACTCAAAAGCAAGTTCGGGGCTAAAAGCCAGCCCCGACAAAACTAAGCAAGGCGCTGGCAGCCCGCCCTCACTAAAACCCTAAAGAGCAAGCAAGGGCAAACCAGCCCGCCCCAACTAAAACCCTAAGACAACAGGCAAGGGACTGGCAGCCAGCCCTGACAAAAGCAAGCAAGGGGCTGACAACCAGCCTCGACAAGACTCAAAGCAAGCTCGGGGCTAACAGCCAGCACCGACAAAACTAAGCAAGGCGCTGGCAGCCCGTTCCCACTAAAATCCTAAACAGCAAGCAAAGGCAAGCCAGCCCGCCCCGACTAGAACCCTAAGGCAACAAGCAAGGAACTGGCAGCCAGCCCTGACAAAAGCAAGCAAGGGGCTGACAACCAGCCCCAACAAGACTCAACAGCAACCTCGGGGCTAACAGCCAGGCCCACAAAACCAAGCAAGGGGCTTAGCAGCTCGCCCTGACCAGAGCATGTAAGGGGTTGCTGCAGCAAAGCAGTAGCCAGCCCGCCCGGACCAGAGCATGCAAGGGGCGGCTGCAGCACAAAAGACAGACTGCCTCGACCAAAGCAAGAGAAAAATACGCAAGGGAGGAAGACGCAGGGGAAGGGGGGGGGACCTGAAACACTTGTTGGAGATTGGCTGCGTGTGGATTGGCGCAAGGCCTGCCGACTCGGTCGTTTTGAACTTCGGCTGCTTCACACATAAGAGAAGGGACAATGTACACACATGTAAGATAGACAATAGCACACCAGCAAGGGCACGGTGCTGCAGCCAGACAGCCCCAACCAAAACAAGCAAGGGGCAATTGTAGCACAGCAGCAGCCAGACAACATGTCAGACAGCCCCACTCAAGAAAGCAAGAGACGAGCGGACGCCACTACCAGTAAGAACAGGACAAAGAGGGAGAAGGGAGATAGGGAAGGGCATGGCACCTGATGCGCGTGCCGGAAGACGTGTGTGCATCAATGAGGGGTGAGTTTGGTAGCTTCTTTTTCACGCCTTCCTCACTGACACAAGACACACACAAGGGCATAGGGCCGTCAAAACAGCAGCAGCAACCCCAATCAAGCAAGCAAGGGGCGAGCTGCTGCAGCACCACAGCAGCCAGACAGCATGCACCAGACAGCATGCAAAGGGCGGCTGCTGCACAGCAGCGGCCAGACAGCAGGGCGACAGCCAACCCCACCAACAGCAAATAAGGGGCAGGCAGCCAGTCCCAACACAAGCAAGCAAGGGGCTGGCAGCTAGCCCCCACAGAAGAAAGCAAGGGGCTGGCAGCCAGCCCCGACCACAGCAAACAAGGGACACGAGAGAGAACGGGAAAGAGGAAGGAGGATTAAGGCACCTGTCCACGTGTCAATGTCGCTCACGCGTCAATTGGCACACGTGGGGTAGGCACAAGGGGGGTTTACTCGCTCCTTATTGTCTTGCCCTGCTTCACAAAAGACAAAAAAGGAGACAAAATTGTAAAAAGATGCAACAGACAGCTAGCCCTAATCTACAGGACACAAACACGCAAGCACGAGGGAGAAAGTCCACAATCAGCAGAACAACGAATGTGCAATGGGTGCACAAAAACAGCAGCCGAGTTAGAAAAGGACGGAAGCAAGAATGAACAACACAAGTACAGCTGGTTGCAGATAGAGCTGGTGCAAATGTGGACTAAAATCTCAAAATTGTAAGCAAGGGGATGCCAGCCAGCCCCGTCAACACCGAGCAAGGGGCTGGCAGCCCACCCCCACTAAAACCCTGAAACAGCAAGCAAGGGGCTGGCTGCCAGCCTCGACAAAAGCAAGCAAAGGGGCACAACAGCAGCCAGCCCAATAAAAACCCTGACCTAACAAGCAAGAGGCTGGCAGCCCACCCCAACTTAAACCATTGCAAGCAAGGGGCTGGCAGCCAACCCCGACAAAAGCAAGCAAGGGGCACAACAATAGCCAGCCCCGACTAAAATCCTGAACCAGCAAGCAAGGGGCTGGCAGCCAGCCCCAACACAAGCAAGCAAGAGGCTGGCAGCCAGCACCCCAAAAAGCAAGCAAGGGGCTGGCAGCCAGTCCCAACACAAGGAAGCTAGGGGCTGGTTGCCAGCCCCCACAAAAGCACGCAAGGGACTGGCTGCCAGCCCCCCTAAGAGCAAGCAAGGGGCTGGTTGCCAGCCCCCCAAAAGCAAGCAAGGGGCTGGCAGCCAGCCCCAACACAAGCAATGAAGGAGTTGGTTGCCAGCCCCGATACAATGAAGCAAGGGGCTGGCAGCCAGCCCCGACACAGGCACGCAAGGGGTTGGTTGCCAACCCCCCAAAAAGCAAGCAAGGGGCTGGCAGCCAACCCCGACACAAGGAAGCAAGGGGCTGGTTGCCAGCCCTCACAAAAGCACGCAAGGGGCTGGCTGCCAGCCCCCCTAAGAGCAAGCAAGGGGCTGGTTGCCAGCCCCAACACGATTAAGCAAGGGGCTGGCAGCCAGCCCCGACACAGGCAAGCAAGGGGTTGGCTGCCAGCCCCGACACAAGGAAGCAAGGGGCTGGTTGCCAGCCCCCTAAAAGCACGCAAGGGGCTGGCTGCCAGCCCCCCTCAGAGCAAGCAAGGGGCTGGTTGCCAGCCCCCCAAAAGCAAGCAAGGGGCTGGCAGCCAACCCCAACACAAGCAATGAAGGGGTTGGTTGCCAACCCCGACACAAGGAAGCAAGGGGCTGGTTGCCAGCCCCCCAAAAGCAAGCAAGGGGCTGGCAGCCAGCCCCAACACAAGCAATGAAGGGGCTAGTTGCCAGCCCCAACACAATGAAGCAAGGGGCTGGCAGCCAGCCCCAACACAAGCAAGCAAGGGGCTGGCAGCTAGCACCCCAAAAAACAAACAAGGGGCTGGCAGCCAGCCCCGACACAAGCAAGCAAGGGGCTGGTTGCCAGCCCCGCCAAAAGCACGCAAGGGGCTGGCTGCCAGCCCCCCTAGAGCAAGCAAGGGGCTGGTTGCCAGCCCCCCAAAAGCAAGCAAGGGGCTGGTAGCCAGCTCCAATACAAGCAATGAAAGGGCTGGTTACAATGAAGCAAGGGGCTGGCGGCCAGCCCCAACACAAGCAAGCAAGGGGCTGGCAGCCAGCCCCGACACAGGCAAACAAGGGGCTGGTTGCCAGCCCCGACACAAGCAAGCAAGGGGCTGGTTGCCAGCCCCCCACAAAGCAAGCAAGGGGCTGGTAGCCAGCCTCGACACAGGCAAACGAGGGACTGGTTGCCAATCCCGACAGAAGCAAGCAAGGGGCTGGTTGCCAGCCCCCCAAAAAGCAAGCAAGGGGCTGGCAGCCAGCCCCGACACAAGCAAGCAAGGGGCTGGTTGTCAGGCCCGACAAAAGCACCAAGGGGCTGGCAGCCAGCCCCCCTAAGAGCAAGCAAAGGGCTGGCAGCCAGCCCCAACTATAGCAAGCAAGGGGCTGGTTGCAAAGAGGGCAAGAGGGGATGGACGCACCTGAGAGAGGTTGGTGGTGAGGCGCGTGAGCGTGAAGACGGCGCCACCTTGTAGTACAGAACGGGCTTGAATCACGCCGTCCACTCCAGCTTCGGCCCGTCCGCTGCTGGCCTGGATGTGTTACAGCCTGAGGGAAGGGAGCAGCCGACAACAAAAGGGCAGCTTAGATCAACCTGTGACTAAAGCAAATGCAGCCCTTGGAGGCAAGGAGCAGCTACCGCTTGCAGACGAGCTGTGCCTACGCCTATGCCCTCCAGCCCCCCCCCCCCCTACCTTCACATTCCCGCATAACAAGAGGGTGCAGGCTTGGTTGCTGCAAGAGCATACCTGAATGTTGAAGTTCAATGGCAAGGCAGGGAGAACAATCGCTATCGTAGCCTTAGAGATTCTTCTAAACCCTTGAACACGCTGAAATAAGAAATAAAATAATAGCAGAACCGTTAGGCATGCCTAGTAGCAGTAACATATGCTAGATATGTCCCCAAACACAATTCTACATAATGTGGATTTGCTAAATACGAACCTAGCAGGCCATTGAAGAAGAACAGGTCTCCTGAGGAACCTTGAATAATGGAGGGACAGAGAGATATGGGGGAACTTCTTGACCTTAAAAAATAGCCGTCGATACCAGGTGCAACCAGCCACAGCCTCGTGTGAGGTTCCCTGAATACACACGAAGGGACAATGTGAGACATAGTAAGCACAACGTACGAGATCAATAGCAGAGAGAGGACGTGAATGAATAACATGTAGCCACCTACTCTTGCAAGCAACTGCTATCATACAAAATTCAAGGTTTCATGGAAGAAACCTTATTACAGTGTACAAAGAGGTTTCATGGAAGAAACCTTATTACAGTGTACAAAGAGGAATGCAAGGCAGCAAGGTCCTAAATGCGAAAGTAAGAAAACTCACGATGAATAGCAGGTGCAAAATGCAAAGAAAGGCGCTAGAAGTCTCTTAAGTAGGCTCCGCGAAATTGGCCAAAAGGATTGTAGCTTGTAAGATGTGCAGCAACTCAAGCAGATGCACGTTCAAGAGTTGGAGGCAAAAATTGAAATGGCTGGTGGCCAAAATATTGGTGAAAAGGCTAGTGACTTTTTTTTTGTTCCCGCCGTTGCTCCACAAACCTGTCAAGATGCACTTGGTAGTTTGAATCTTGTCAATCGACGATGTATGCAAAGTCACGAGTGAAACAGAGCGTGCGGTGGCGGACGTGAAGGTGTCGAAACGTTGCTGGGCGGCGCGCACGAGTAAAAAGTTAATCGTACGCTTAGTACGAGCGTACCGACGCAGTACGCTTATTTAAGCGTACGAAGGTTGGCCAATACGGCGCACGGCGTAACCTTGCTTCCTGCTTGCTTGCCTGCGTACCTGCCTGCCTGCACGCCCGTCTGCCTGTTTGTGCCTGCCTGTCTGTCTGCGTGCTTGCCTGTCTGCGTGCCTGTCTGCCTGCCTTTCTGTGCCGTTTTTGTGTGTTTGTCGTTCATGCTGTCCTTAGCAAGGGGGTGCGATTGAAGTGCGTGCCCATAGCTGCACCCGCCACAGGGCAGCGGCTGGTCCCAAACAGCGACACTCTTTCAAGGTGACCGCTCATTGCGACCCCACTCTCATTGGTCAGGATGTAGTACGTGGTTGCTCCACTTACAGCGTCGTGTGAGGTCCTCAGACTGAGTTGTTCAGTTCGTCTGGTTATCATATCCGTAGAAAGGGGACAGGTAGGGCGTGAGAATGCCAGGCAGGCAAGCAGGCAGATCTGCTACTCTCTGTGTGTGTGTGTGTGTGTGAGTAGTGTCTTCTTTTAGTCCTTGGCTTAAAATCACCAGGCGAGCTCGGGCAGCTAAAGGGGGGAAGGGATGAAAGGGCAGCAGCGGCTCCCCATCGCCCTAGCTAGCTCATGGGCCGAAAGAAAGCCCACCAGCCTGACGGACTCTGTGTGTTTCTCGACTATGTTGATCCCCTCGTGCTAAAGCCAAAAAATATACAGTAATGAATGCGTTGACCAGCTTAATGAAAGACTAAATCACCCTTGAAAGTCCTTATGACTGCGCAGCCGTGCACTGCAATGGTTTCGGCGCAAGGATGAAGACATAGAGATGCATAGTGTTTGGGTTGATACATTAGGACTGCCAGAAGAATTTATTGATATAATTAGTATGTAAAAGTTAGAAGGTGCATCTACGTGTTAGACTAGCAATTGCTATGACTATAAACAGCATAGCTTTGCAGCATAGAGAGGCACCCGCATGCACGTATAAGCGTGGCATGTGCTCCGTTCTACATTTTTGTCATTATTCTTGCAGTATATTGGTTTGATCGCATGGCGCCTGTCGGCACGCATGCACGCATGCATTAGGGATAGGCCACACCGGCCTCTCTCGATAGAGTGAAGTTACTTGGTTATGATCGAGGAGCATTGCACTGTTAGTCCCTCGATCCATTAGGATCTCCCTGTGAAGAACGATGTCCTCAATCGAGTAGTTTGGCCAGCACACTCACAGGCTCGGAGTGCCTCGTATTAGGTAGGACCTCGTTCCTACTTGCTGATAGGTTTCAAATCCAGTCTAGGGTCCCACTGCGACTTAAATACTACTTTGCACTGTAGGTTTGAGCCGATAGTTGACCGTTTTAAGTATCCTGGCATACAATGTGTATGAAACTTTCATCTGTTGTGCAATCGTGTTGTCTGAGTGACTTGCAAAGGCGTACCTTTCTCCCGTGCTTGTCTGATTAAGGTAGTGTTTGTATCTTGTGTCAATGTATTGAGTGGGCTATTGTGCTCCAGGGAACCGCCTGACGGTCTCTGCGTGTTCCTCAATCATGTTGATCTCCTTGAGTCACAAGATTGTACAATACTACGCCCATGGGCCACCTTAGTGGAAGAATGAATCACTCTTGGATGTCTTTCATAAATGCACTGCAACGGTATCACCGCCAAGATCGAAGACATAAATACATGGAGTTGAGTTGATAACAGGAATATATTTGCCAAAATTACATGTGGTACGATGATTTAGGTCAATCTCATGGAATGATCTATCTCAGAAGACTCTTGACTTGTTAGACTAGCAGGCAGTATGATATGAACAGCTTAGCTTCATAGCTTAGAGAGGCACACTGCATAAGCGTAGCACATGCTCCATTGTATATTCTTCTATTATATCGTAATATAGTCTGGTCCAGTTGCATGGTGCCTGTTTACCCTGGCCTACAATGTATGATGTGTCGTGCTCTGAATTTTTACGGCTTGCCATGGATGATGGCAAGACTTGCTCCCGTTGTCTGATGGATGTGATGCTTGTATATAGTGGAAATTTATGGTGGACTACAATGTTTTTGCATCCTGCCGTCTCTCAATGCAAATGCCACTAATAATGTGTTTCTGGGTTTGGACCCCAGAATTGCTGCCGTACACTCGTTTGTGTTTCCCCCTTTGTAGATGATGCTTGATTGATGGTTTTTATGACTTAGAAAACCCTTTGTTGAGCTAGTGCTGTGGCTACCAAACAACTCATTACCCCATCTTTATGTGTGTGCAATTGCATTCTTGTTCTGACATACTAGTTACGTAGTTGACTGTACTTCTCCAAATATTGTTCAAGCGCAGCTGTAATGAATCAGTATATTGGTGGATATAATATTCATTTAAATATAATAGTTAATTAAGTTCAGCCTGCTGAACTTTAGTTAATAGTCAGTCTGCTGGACTTTACATAATTATCACTTTGCTGACTCATTCGAAAGCAGCAGGCTGAAAGTCCATATAAGTCAGCTTGCTGACACATTCTTTGACAGCAAGCTGACTCCGTACTCGGTAGCAGCGAACTGCCTTGATATGCATCTAAGTGCGATATGCTAGATGAATAGCCAGATGACATCCCTATGATGGATGGCTATTCGGGATGATGGGAGATGGCGATGGATTTGGTTAACCGAGGTCCTACCAACGTGGTTAACTCCCGGGTAGGCGGTGCCATCGCACTGACCGTTGAACAGTAAACTCATTCCATGTACATATGCTAGGCATTGCTCTCGAGTTCGGCATTCGGAAACGAGGCCAACTCTCTTGTACAGCTTACTGAGAGAGATCTGAATCCAAGGCGAGAAGCCATTGATACGCACTGTCTTCTAACCTTGCTTATGTATGAGTTTACTGATTTGCATTATTGACGCTAGTTTACTCTCATTTGACTGACGAGTATTATTCACTGCTAGTGTGTTGTCCTTTGCCGTTATACCAGTTAACGGAAACTACCATAAAGATTACTTGCTGATATAAAGATCTTTATTAATTGTCAATCGCCTATTTAGTAAGTCGATTCATTTCAATGGTATCGGAGCAGTTATCACAGTCTTCTTTGTATGGTAAGGACAAGGTCTCAAACTA
>WELA01011762.1:9633-21593 GCA_009602735.1 Mesotaenium endlicherianum
GGGGGGGGGGGAGAGGGAGGAGAGGGAGGGAAAAAGAGAGGGAGGGAGCTCCTGACCAGAAACGAAGATATATCAGATACGAAGTAGGAGATTCACGCAGTTCTGAGCTCTTAGTTTCTCTGTATGCAAAGAGCTCTGGTTCTGCAACATGCACGGCTGATTTTGCTTCAACAGCTAGTCACGACAGAGATCATATAACTACTCTAGACATGATCTATGATGTGCTTATCGAGGTAAGAAACATGTAATGAGCATGTCATGAGCATGAGCATGTGAGTTGCATATGTCACATGAAGCTATCGAATGGCCAGCTGCATCGTGGAATATGGGAAGCCATGCAAAGGAGGTGGCAGCCTACTCTAAGATGATGAGTGGTGAGTAAGTGATCCTTGGTGATTGAGCATGCACAGCTCCTTTGGGGACTCGCTACACTTGCTGAAGGTTGGCTATCTCGTGAAGCTTTAAGAACGCCAATTGCAGCTTGGCAAGACTGTAGCTGGTGGTACCCATTAAGTGCCTGCATTATATATGATACCAATGCGGACCGCTTCACCCAGGTATATAAAGAAGAAGGTCAGGATGGAGGTCGTTTGTGATCAAAGTAACGCTTGGTGTTATTGTTCTTAATGAAGGTTCAAGCAATATTTATCCTTTTAGCAATACAATCCATCAAATCTAGGAGAGAAAAAAGGCAACATAGTTATGTCGCTAAACCTCCGAACGTCGCCTAGGGGTTCATGGGAAGTCCAAGTTCGTCCCATTCTATAATTTCTGCCGTTCGCATTTAGTGACGTTGGTATTTCGGCTGTTTAAGCTTCAACCACATTCGACCAGACTCAGGCCGACTGTCGTGCCTAACCGCGTCGAGACCAGGTCACATGTGATGCTCTCCACCACGTCTGCCATTGACCTGGTTGACATGTCGCTTAACATTCACTCGTGCGTATATAAGTTAATTGATTTGTCCAAACACCCTCACACGTGCGCCGTCAACCTGGCTGATCAACCTTCACAAGTGTACTTCTGACAGATTGCCTGTCGTTGACCATCTGCTGGCACTCTTCATTTGAAATTTGGGTTTGGACTTCTCAGTTTTTTTTCACACCGAGTGTGGTTCCTCTCTTAGTTCCTATTTCAGGACCTAACAATTTGCAAGAAATTTCTGATGCTTCATTATTCCTTGCAAGGACATTCCCAAATAGGCTTTTGCCCAAGTTGAGCAGTATTCAGTTGACCAAATTATAGTTCGCAAAAATCACATCTAAGCAAGTCACCAGGCAATGTCAAGTTTCAAAGAAAATCGCCCACCAGGGCTTCCGCTTAACTTTCGCAAAGTTTCATATTACAAACATTTGAATCAAGCATCTATGCCGGTTTGGCTTAAGCCTTTTGCTCTTAGTCGCGCCTGCCAGTTCTTCACTGCAGGCTGGACTCGCTCATTTCTTCACTGAAGACTTTCTTGCTAACTCTGCTCTTGCTTTTAGCAATTCGATGATTGAGACTTCTGAGAACTTAGAAACCAACACATAACTCACCATTTTATGTGCTTCTCGCACGCGTGTGGTGTTTGATCCGAATCTGCACTAGCATCTCCTAACAGGTTCTGTTTGCAAGCTCTCTACACTTTTAAACGCAAATCCTATCTTGGGATCTTCTAGTTCCTTACTTTTCTATGATACAATGAGAGAAATTCCTCAAGCGTCAGTAGAAGCAAGTCTTCTCGGGCTCCTTGCGGCCTTGGGAACACCTTTTCTTTTGCACCTTTTCTTTTCTTTTTCTCCTTTGCTCTTTCTTTCTGCTTCTTGGCAAATGTGCGAGGAAGAATAAGGGAAGGTGTGCAAGGCGCGTGCCTGTCACAGGCACCACGTATGCACCTCCCCTCAAAAACGTCCTAAGCTTAACTTATGTTGCGTCACTTAGCATGCATGCAAGCCTCGAAATTATCGCTTGTGACAACTTAACCGTTCCGATTGGTCAGCATGCAAGTCGATGTGGCCATTGAGCCCATGTCCCCTGGCATGGCAGCTCCGTGGTGGCAGCTGTGTCTCCATCATTAATCTTTCTTCAATGTTTCAGAATGTTCTCTACTTAATCTCCTTCGAGCCTAGCAATCTGCCATTAATTTTCCAAGTGTGCTAGGAGCTATATCCACCGTAGCTGGAACATTTTAGCATCGTTCAACAACTTATGACAACTTCTAAAAAAGCACCCTGCACTAAGGCGCAACTTTGCATGACCTGCAAAATTGTCGTAGTTATGTCGGCCAAGGAATAAGTGCACACACGCTCTAGCGCGCGTCGGTTTGCCTGCGTCTCGACCTTCTTCAAATGGCTTCGAACGTTAACTGGCACGCGCGGTTGGCAGCCTGAAACCTGCCAGTCGCGACAATAATTCGATCCATCACTTTCATCCACTTTCATCAACTTCATCAACTTTCGTGACTTTTCTCCTATGACAGCCCCTGACTAGACGACTTACATTTCGGTAGTTGTCGGGGTCTGTCAGAAGCTGTAGAGCAAGCTCATGATTGGATGTCATCACAAAAGTTTCAAGATTGTGTACGTCACCTCCAGTCCTTCCGGAAATTTCGTACGAAGTGACCTCTAAAGGCTGATGTGATTGGACTCTGAAGTGAGAGACAGGAGGGCACTCGGGTTGATGCGGACTCCAGAGTTGCTCCAGAGTCTGATCATATGAGTTTCTGATCATCTGTGTTCTTGATCATTCTCTTTTTCGTGGGCCATCTTAAAGCTCAGAGAGGTGAAAGAGAGGAAATTGCGTCTTTGTGGAAGTGATCACGAAAGGTGAGCCTCCGTTGGTTGTCCGATCCGTCTGTTTCTCCTTTCAATCCTTGAATGTAGTTGTGCTTGTTTCTTTCCATATTTGCAGCAGATCTGCTGTCTGCGAGCAAGTTATCTCTTCAATCTTAGGTGCATGTCTCGATAGGACCGGCGGAGGAACAGCTATTGGAAGCAGAGGCGGGAAAGCTGTCTTGGAACTGCAATTCCATAGTTCAGTATTCGCCAGAGGGCGGGCTGGAAAGTTCGCAATGCTCGGATCCGTGCACATTTGTTGCATAAGTAAAACCTTCGAAACCGATAAAACTCTCCATATCCACACGAAACGATTCTGCAACGAAATCCCCTCTTTGCAAGGAAAGGGGGGCTGGGGATTGCAGGTTGGAGGATTGGGATTCTGGGTGCTGTGGGGGTCTAGGGTGGACGGCTAGGAATAAGGAACGCGGGGCTTGAGTTTGCTGAGATTGGGGAGGAGAGTCGGCACGAAACCACTCATCTGTGCACTGAGCCAGAGAATGTTCCTCCGCCAGCCTTGTTTTGGGCAGCTTCAGAGCTTTTCTTCATGTCCATTCAGCCGGCAAGTTCTTCCTAGGCCTAGGTCGATTGCCAGGTGGCATCAGATGACATCACGGTACAAGGGTGTGCATGCGTACCGTAGGCGAGAGCAAGTGTCACCTTTTAAGTCAGCTGTCGGCTCTGCGCATGTGGCGTGCTCACGTAGCCGCCCCCCCCCTTCTCCCTATTGGTCCTTCACTATCATCATCTTGCATGCGTGACCTGTATCTACTCCCCCCTCGGAGCATTTTCCAGGCTCCGCCCAGATGGCGGCCTCGCACAGCCTCGCCAGCAGGGCAGGCCCAGGGGCCAAATAGTCACGCTGTTGCAAATGCTTGCTCAGGAAACTCAAGGTTCCTGGCCCCTTTGGGCCCAGGGGGGCCGCTTAGCTGCTGCGATTGCTCGCTTAGGAGGCTCAGGGCCAGCAGGTCCCCGTGGGCTTCGTGACCGACAGGCCGCCCACGCATTGTGGGTGCTTGTTCTCGAGAGTAGGGCTCAGGGGGGGCAGTTTGGCCCTCGCGGGCCGGGCTTCTTCTTCGTGTGTGAGCTTCTGGAGCGAGCGGGCCTACAATGTGGGATCTCAAAAAGGCACGCGGACAATCTCTTGTGCCCGCTGGTCCACCTGCCAGGCAGGCCAGGCAGACAGCAAGTCAGTCAGTCACTCAGTCACTCAGTTCATCCGTCAGTCAGTCAGTCAGTCAGTCAGTCAGTTAGTCAGTCAGCCAGTCAGTTGTGATTGGTGGGCCAGTCAGAGGGGCAGGCGGGCCGGCAGGCAGGCAGAGAGTAGGATAGTCTCACTCTGTCAGCCAGTCAATCTGTCAGTTTGGCAGGCGCGAGCCAAGCTCCCCCTCTGCCGCGAGTGAAACAGACGCAGAGCTCAGTTAGGGTCAGGGTAAGGGTTTGGGAGCTTCAGGTTAGGGTTTAGGCTCTAGCTCGAAAAAGCTCACCCAGCGGAGGAGTAAGCGCTCCTACCAAGCCCGCCCCCTCAAGGGCAGCAGATGAGGGAGAGGCACTCATACTCCTGCAAAATATCCCCAAGGCTGGCCCGCCCTCAAAGGCAGCGGGCTGAAGGGCCAGGCGCAGTCTCTCCCTCTCTCTCTCTCTCCCTCTCTCTCTCTCCCCCCCTCTCTCTCTCTCTCTCCCTCCCTCTCTCTCTCTCTCTCTCTCTCTCTCTCTCTCTCTCTCTCTCTCTCTCTCTCTCTCTTCTTTTCGCGCTGTCCCTGGGGCTGGGCTGGGTTGCCTGTTGACAACAAATGGCAGCTTCTGCTGTGGCAGGCCCGGAGGGGGACGCGAGCGCCCCGTCGTCAGGCGCCGACACCTGTCTCAGCCAGCAAGCCTGGGCTGGTGGTGTAAAAGACGCCAGGTGCTGGCACTTGGGGCAACCTGCTGTGCTGTATGCAGAGACAAAGAGGGGGGCACTCTGCCCCACCCGCACCTGAAGAAACTCATAAAGGGTTGAAACTAGAAATTAAACTAGGGTTAGAGTAGGATTAGGGTTAGGGCTTTGGGCTAGGATTGGGAACAGAGGGTTTGCAGGCCTTGGCTGACAGTTGGCTATGCTACAAAAGGCTGGGCTGCATGGGTAGGGGATGGGTGCAAAGAGCGCGTGTCGCTGAAGCGTGAGGCTGTGCGACGCCAGCAGAGCGGGAGTCACTAAAGTGAGAGGCTGTGCGACGTCAGCAGCAGCAGCAGCTCCATTGAAGGGCGTGGGAGCCTCCCTTTTTGGTTTTCAGGGTACTCACAAGCAGAGGGGCAGCCCACCACTCGCCTTGAGCCAGCTGTACAGGACCCCGCAAGTCATTCCCCCCTCCCTCTCCTCTACGACACTCTCGAATGCTCCTCGGCACATCTCGATGCGGCAGCGGGAGGGAGCATTGACAGAGGGGCAAGACAGCCGTGGAGACGCGGGCGGGGGCAGAGACAGCCGCAGCGAGTGCGATAGCGACAGGAGCAGAGGGCGAGACGGAGATAGCAACGGGGACGGCGACAGGGAGGCACGGAGGGACATCTTTAGCGACGGAGACGGCGACGGAGAGGGGGACGGGGACGGAGACGGAGACGGAGACGGCAACCGGCGCAGCGAGAGAGGAGCCCGAGCAGGTGGAGCTTCAGCTGGCAGACAAGAAGGAGGGGGAGCAGCAGCCCGAGCAGCAGCAGGAGGAGCAGGAGCAGGAGCAGGAGCAGGAGCAGGAGCAGGAGCAGGAGCAGGAGCAGGAGCCGGAACAGGAGCAGAAGGAGCAGGAAGAGCAGCAGGGGCAGGAGGAGGAGGAGGAGGACGAGACGGAGGAGGAGGATGCTATTTCTCAGAGTAGTGACAGCGACAGCCATGGCGTTGCTCGTGCTGGACGGCCTCGTGCTCCTCTCCTACAAGAGAGCGGGCGGCCTTTACGGGGGAACCGCCCGGTACTACGGGAAGAAGCTGACGTGGCACGTTGTGGGGGGTTTCCTGTGCGTGGCAAGTGGCGCGCTGGCGATCTTCCTCTTCCCCTGCCGCCTGCTGTCAGGTCCGCTTCTTCTTCGGCTTCCGCTTCCGCAATTCAAGTCATCAATTCTGAGGGCTTTGCTCTCCTTCTGCGATATCTAGCACCCTCTTTCTTGGTAAAGTACGCCCCCAGCCTGTTTCATCAACTTGTTTGCTTCGGACGCTTTCGACACTCCTCGACAGAAAATTTGCGCGGATTCTGAATTTCAGTGCCATCCGGGGAAGGTGTGAGCCCTGTGACAAGGCGTTTGATCGCTACTCACGGTCCTGAACCGTCCATATGTTTTCCATCCATTATTCTTCCTCTGCACATCACACGATGAGTACCAACAACATGCGAGAGGGTCTCTGGCGAATCTAAGCATCTGGCCAATCAATGACCTTGTGCCTTCTTGCTCCTCCTCCTCCTCCTCCTTGCACGCGGTGGTTGCGTCTGGCGCCGTCACCTGGATACCCACGCGCATGCGTGCGTGCGTGCGTGCGTGCGTGCGTTGGACTTGCAGTGGCGCACGCGTGCGTGTGCCTGGCCATCTGTGTGCCCACCGCCCTCCTCCTCTCGCCCTACACCGCCGGTCAGTTCCTGTTCCAATTCCGTCCGTCCAATCTTGCTCCCCCCCTCTTGCAAGTTCTCATCTCCAAAGCCCCACTACTATGCCTACGACAATTTACACACGCTCCACCACGTTGCGTTCTGTTTCTCGCGCCCTTGGAGGAATCTACCAATCCGACGCGCTTGAGCCAGCCCTTAAACCCCTCCGTTTCCGGATCTAAGCCCAGCCACCCCAGCAGCCTCGGAATAGCGGCACCTTAAAGTGCTCCCCTCAAGCAGCCCCCACCCCCAAGCTCCCCTCCGGGAACCATCGACGTGCTTTGGCGCACAACCTCGGAGTCTCGCAGTCTCACACCGCCCCGCAGACACAATTTTGCGATGCCACTCCGCAACTTCGCAACAATCTCAATGTCACAAGACGCAGCATCACGGCATCAGAAGAATAATCACAGGAACAAAACAATCATGACGTCATGCAGCCTTGCAATGTCATGTCTCACAAGCTCACAGTTGTGTCTTTCAACCCTACTATATAACCCCCCGCCCCCCCTCGCCCCCTCTCTCCCTGCCCCCCTGATTCTGATCTGAAACTCTGTGCTCACTAGCACCCCCTCTCCTGCTCTCTCCTCCCTTCCCCTTCGTCCCCCCCTGCATCCCCCTATCTCCTCCCTCCTCCTGCCCTCCCGCCTGCTGCTCAGCCCGCACTGGTCATGCTCAATCAAGAACCTACTTGTTCAGGGGGGTTCCGAGGGTCCGAGGCTTTAGGGCTTCGGGGTGGGGGGTCAGGATTTTGGGTTTTGGCACTGGGTGCTTCTTCTTTGCCCATGGGTGCTGGTACCTGCACCTTATGCGGGGCACTCACGTTCGCGCTTGCGCGCGCGCGCACGCAAAATTGCACAACTGTGCGGTGTGCTCGATCGTCCTCCCGGCCCCACTCTGCAGGGGAGTTTCTGACTGGTTGTCACGTTCGATGCGCGCACATGCCTATGAACATGTATATGTCTGCATGTGTGCAAGTGTATATGTATACGTGGATGTAAGTCTTCATATGCATTGGACATGTAGGTGTCTGCATGTGTGCATATATCTTTATGTATATATATATTTATATATATATATATATATATATAGATATATATGAATGTAGGTCCACAAATGCATAGTGAATAGAGTCGTCTGCTCGATGAGTAATCGGCCCATTGCCTTCCAAGTCAAGAGTGTGTCGCAATCTCCAAGCAAGGACCTCTACAGAGCCCGCTTTCAGACCCTCTGCTGGGCCTCGCTTCTTCTGAGTTGTCCTGCGTGAGCTTGGCTCCCGAATCAACTCTGAGTCCGACGCATGCGTTGACCACGGTTGTACTTCATGCCCACTGCTGCCCACTTACTTCGGCCCCAAGCTGCGCGCTTTTTCTCCAGCTTACCCGGCCGTGGCGGCCCGCCAGCCGGCCCTTGCTACATCTGCCGTGGTCTGCCGGGCTGACACGTGGCACTCTGCTGCCTGTGCGCCTCTGTACGTTCTGTGCTATCGCCCAGGTCACAAGGGCCCCCTCATGGTGGGCTACACATGTGCGAGCCTCATTTGGAGCTATGCGGCCATTCGTATGCTCCTCGCTCCGCTCTCATTGGACGCCCTCTTTGACCTCTTTGTCTTCAGGTGCCCCCTCTTTCTCCTCCCTCCCTCTCCTTTTATCCCCGGCCACCCTGCGAAACAATACTTTGCTTTCTATATTCAGTTGGCTTGTGACGGCAGTGACTGTAATGCCACGACTGGAGTTTGAGCAAGTCCCCGCCATGCAGAATGCCTCTCTCTGGAAGTGGGGGGGTCAGTTGTCGAGAAGCATGGACTTGAGTAATCAGTTTCAGGTGCCAATCTGATGCTCTATCGCTCTTGTCTATTGTGGACGACAGTGGAAGCACTACTGATGCCTTCTCTGCAGCAAGTGTTCATCAGGTGTCACTGTCCAGATCCGAAAGCTTCGTCTATTTATTTGGCCCTATCCGAGCTGCTTGGTGCGATTCCGTTCTTACCTCCGGTGCTTCCTTCCTCTTGATGACAAGATTTGACGACGCGCGTGTGCGGGTGTGCGGTGTGTGGTGTGCGATGTGCGTTTGCCCCCCCCTGTGTGCGGTGACATGTGGCGCGCGCTCCCGTGCAGCCACACGTTCACGTTCGTTCGCGCCAGCTTCTGGCTGCACTACGCCGTCGGCCTCCCGACGGAGACGAAGAACGACGGCGCGTACTCGAAGTCGACGCTCACGGGTTTCCTGGCGACGATGCTCATCGCCTGGGGACTGCCAGGTGTTGTCGGCTTCCTGCTCGTGTTTGCGACGTCGTACACGCTCGGGAGCTTGCCTCGCGTCGCACGACGCCACGTGTTGAACTCTGGCGGTAGCGGCAGCAGCATCAGCGACGGCGGTGGAGGGGACTGCGTTAGATTTAGGTAGCGTTGGCCGTGCTTGGGCGCTGCAGCCAAAATGTATGTCCAAGCATGCAAGGCCGATCCCGGTCAAGCATAGGAGAGTGTGCGCTTGCTTGCAATAAGTGCGCCCAGGCGTGGAATAAATGTGCTCGGTCAAGCATGCAAGAGGGTACACAAGCAATCATGCGAGAGTGAGCTCGGCCAAGCATGCGAGCGCGCGGGCAGTGGTGCACCATCGCGGTTAGCGATGGAGGGGATTGGGTGAAGTAGCTCAATTAGGGAGCCAGTATGGCTGTAGGCATGAGCTATAGTATAGCGCTAAAATAGAGATGCCAGGGTGTGCATGGCACATGCTAGCATCCGAGAGACTTAACCGGACTAGCTCAATGAAATTGTATACTTTTATATTGTGATCTGGCAGGAATATGGCGTCAGCTTTGCCCTTAGGCTTTGGTCAATCCAGACCACGGCAGTAGTGCTGAGATGGCACGTTCGGGGCCGTTTACAAGAAATGGTCCCGCAGCCGGCCGCGATGCCTGTAGTCATAGCCAGTCCCTCTGTGAGCACGTGTAAAAGGAGTTTGAGGAAGTCAATGAATACTTAAGAGTGGCTACGCTCCTCATTACTGTTTTATTGTATATGAAACGCGTCAATGCACAGATCTTGCAGAGACCTTGGGGCGACAAATAGTTTTGACATCCGCAAACATTGAGGAGCAATTGTGTTTGCTCGCAACTTTCTACAAGAGGTAAAAAATGCTCCGTCAACTTTGGATACCTTCGGGTGCCCTTAAGTCACGTAGTCCCTATGCATGGGTGAATGCGTTGATGCAATTTGTTAGTTTGTCGGGGCTCGAATGGTATGCAGCAACCTGCACGCCCCACTGAAGCCAGCCAGTAAATTACAACGTCAATGTGGAAACAGGTGCCAATTTCTGTTACATTTTTATTTTGATTTTCTTTCCCCCATGCCGACCAATGTGTGTGTTGGTATGATTGTGAGATATGCCATCGAGTCGCAAACCATTGCCATTTCATTGTGCACGAACCAATGTTGTTGCACATGGTTTTGTTGCGAGCAAATCAAGAAAGCGAGAGACTGTTGAGGATCGATTACCATCCCTTGCAGTTCTACTGATCTGGACTAAGAATATGTCAAGGTCTTATAAGCAACAAACAAAAGGAAACACAAACATTGAGTGAAACAAATTGAAAAAATAAGTGGAACAATATAAAAATTGAATATTAAGCCGGATAAGCACGGTATCCTTGGTTTTCCTTGTACCCATTAGCGACTAGCTTCATATGACAGCTGAATGTATCACAAGTAGGGCCTTGAACACCGAGGTCATAAGAACTTACAGCAAAAAAAAGGACCGCCTCTAACAGCTGTGAACAGTCAGCTGAAAAACAGATGGGCAAGAAAAAAGAAGCGCAGAATTTGCAAGTGCCCAGACACGTTAAGGGGTACTTAGCCGTAGGGAGACCAGACAGTGCAGACACAACTGCAAATGGATCTCAGGCATCACAAATCGGCAGTACTGATGGAGTCGTCGCTGTGATGCCTCCCGATCATGTGTTCCCACAGAGCAGGACTCCTTTGTGTCATAGTAGGGCAGCAGAAATTTTCAATATTGAAATTGTACGAATTCCAGCTAGGTCTCTTAATGATGGTCACTCACTTTCATAAGTCTGTCCATTAACTTGAAGTCAGAACTTTTAGTCACAAGTATTATTCAGTGTAGAGGACCTTAATTGGAACTGGACGCATGCACATAGAGCTGCGATGGCGTATCGTTCTCTAAATCAAACACATGAGCATCTCCAGAGCACGTAAGCGGGAGGAAGGGGAGACCGGAAGTCTAGCTGGAGCTGAGTCAGCAACATCGAATTCCAGGGCAGCATGGATTGGCCTTCAGGCGGAAGTATTCTGACGCTGCAGCCTCAGGTGTCCGACAGGTGTCCGACAAGTTCTTGAGCAACGAGCAACACGCTAGCCGCCCTCTTCATTCTCCCACCCTTCTACCTCAAGCAAACGCTAAGTAACAGTGCTCAGGCCGAATGCTTCTCAACTGCAATGCTCAAATCCGAGTTTCTGCGGTCCTCAATTCTGAGGGTCCGAGACCGATCGATCCCCCTGAGACTTGCTTGCACTGAGCCTAGAGCCACACACTCGTTATTTAGCAACCGCCACACTTCTTGTTTCTGACATCACTCCCCTGCTGCTGAACCCGTAAGCCTGAAGGCCTTCTCCAATTCCGACCCGCGTTTTGCTAACAAGCAGAACCGACATCCTCAATCTAGAGACACACGCAACCTCCTCAATGCATGATGCCCTGTTGAAAGGTGCTGGGGCCTCTCCCCAAAGTTCAAACCACTACCTACGCCTATTCCACACGGAGTGACACGTGTCAGGTAGTGCTGATAGACTCTAGGTGCAAAGGGTCACCAATGTGTGGCAAGATATATGTAGATAGGTGGTCGAAGCCCATACAGCTCCCCTCCTAACACAAACCCTAATCCACAAGCCCACAAGCAGTGACCCAAACCCTAACCCTACGGACCTTCGAATCCGTGACCTTGCACTTGAGCCCCAGGACCCAGCCCTTGGGGACTCTAGGTCAGGAATAAGACAACTCTGAGCTGGCACTCGAGATGTAAACCCCAGTTACCAGCGCCAAACCCTAATCCTAGTCCTAATCCTAGGCGCGGAACTTCCACTCGCGGCGGCACATGGGGCACTGCGGGCGCTCGCTCTGCGAGTTGATCCACTTGAGGATGCAGTGCAGGTGGAACGCGTGGTTGCACGCCCCCCATACTGCACGCCATCACACACACACACACACACACACACACACGCGCGCGCGCGCGCGAGCACGTACGGACGAACGAGAGCACGGGAGGGCGGAAGCACACATACGCACATACAAACATGCGCGCATACAGAGAGTGAAAACAGAGAGGAGGGAGAGGGGGATTGAGGGGGTGGTGAGGACACGAGAATGAACGTAACTGCCCCTACTCCTCCAGAGCACCATTCCGCAAGCACACATTGTCGTGCGCGTGCCGATATGCGCATGCCAGCACGCGGTGCGTCTTGTGGAGGCCGCGCTTGTCTTCACCTCGTGCACACATTCTCTTCCCCCCCCACCCCCC
>WELA01011762.1:44594-56162 GCA_009602735.1 Mesotaenium endlicherianum
GAGGCGGGTGGGGCGGGGGGGAAGGAGGGGGGGAGAGGGGAGGGGGAGTGAGTAAGTGTGTGTGCGTGTGTGCGTTCCCTGAGGCACGGGCCTCTTTTCTCGAGTGGAACACTTTCTCAAGGGCAACGCTTACCCAACACATCGATGAGCACGCGTCAAAGCCAAGTGGAATGCAATCCAGTCAGAGACTAGAGGTGGGATGTGTAGTTGGTAACAGAAGGAGAGACGAACGCATGGGGAGTGGGGCCCACCTCGGCTGCTTTAGGGACCTCATCGCAGAATACCTCACACTTGATGTCCCCCAAATTCGTGTGCAGAGTCACCGACTGCCCAGCTCCCCCCCAATCCCCAGCCGCCACTAAAACAGCTGATGAGAAAAACTCACATAGGTTGGAGTACAGATGGACACAAGGCGAGACGACACAGATAGGGGCAGACACAACGATCTGATGAGGGACGGGTGACAGATGGCCCAGTAGAGATAGAAACAGAACTGTGAGGTGAAAAGCGGCATGCTCCCTGACCTCAACCGTACTTGCTCTATGCCAGTGACACATGGAAGCTGGACCTTCGCTAACACGTGAAAAGAGAAGCTTCAAAAGTCGGAGGAGGACAGGTGTCGGTGAAGCTAACTACGTAAGGACGGGTTACAAGGTCGCCATACGCTAACGGCTTCGTCAAGCTCAAACTACATGATGTTTTCATCAATCAACCACATGCTATGGGAGTATTGCACCTGCAATTTCAGAAGAAGTCACAGGAAGGGAGAATCGTTGCAACATATCAGGATCGGTGAAAAGGAATGCTCCTACTCGCAAATGGAACGAAGAAATGGTCGCCTCACCATGCTAGAAAGACCCCTGAAGCTCAAGTTGCAATGCTGTACGGGCCGGCATCACTCGTTCATTGCTTGAATGAATAACATCGTTACAAGACTTCCTTCGCGCATATCACTCGGAAATTGAAGAAGAAGAGTAACGCTCCTACATTTTGCATGGGGAGGATGTACGTGGTAGTCTGAGCACACTCTTAAGGCCAGTTTACAGTGGCCGAAGCGAAAGCGACTCGATTGATTTGAAAAGTACGGAACCGTACCTCAAGATAGTTTTGCATATTTGAGCCAAATTTGAGCGCAATAGAACGGCCCTCAGGCGCGAGGTACTTGCTGCCAGGCGACGGTCTGGCAAGCTTGACGGAAGTCATGGCACGACAAGGTACGCACCTGGTACGCACAGTCAACCATTCACTTTATAGACTCAACCCTGCTGACCTATAAAGTCAGCACTGGACGCAAGTTCATCCCATCACAAGTGTAGAGTGACGACCAACGGACCCAGACAATCCCAACGTCTAAAGATTGGTGGGGATTAACAAGCCAGGTCAGCCATGAGGCTGCTCAACGGCCACGCCAGCAGCTGCCAAGTCAGGCAAAGCTGAGACAATACGCCACCTCAGCCTAGGATGCAATAGCATTGCTGCCACGATGGCACTGTCACGACATGGGGAGTGGCCTCGGAACCCACGTCAGCATGTACCGAGAGGCTAAGCAGTCACGCGCAATGCTTTTGGCTTTTCCTCAGCTCTCGGTAGATGTAATGAATCAATTCATTAGTTACTCAATTGATTGTATATACATATACATCATTAAATGTGTAATATGTCAATATACTCACATGTGCGAGATCATCGCAATGAATATATATTGATACAACGCGAGTTTTCTTACTTTGTCAAAAAGATCAGTAGGATGACTTTTGTATCATAGTGTAGTTCTTGACTTTGTCAAAAAGGTCTACAGCATGACTTTTGTATCATAGTACAGCAGGCACTTCCACTCCTGGGGTTGGTGGCTGTTGGATTCAGCTCGTGTGAAATGAATCTTGCTTATTCAAGATTAATATATTTCATTTAAATATATAAGATCAGAGATAGGTGGAAGCGTGTAAATCAAAGAGCAATCTTTGCACTTAGAGTGAATTTTGTTTACCCATCTATGTCACTTGACTCACTCACCGTAGTGTCCCATAGTTGCACACTAACACAAGGCACAAGAAAGAGGCGAGCTTGAGGACTAGAGCTTCTCCTTTAGAAACTCATGGCCTCTTGCCTACCAAGCAGACAAGCAAGTATTAGCACATACACAACATCAGGGGACTGAATAGCAAAGGCGCTCTCATTCAGATGACCATAAAGTAGCTAAACAAATCCCACTGACTTAGGTGCAAAACCATGGAATATGTCCGCTATGCAACCCCGAAATGTCAGAGGGCATAATTCTGTCAATACTACTCCAAATTGAGCAAAGTTAATAGCAACGGACGCATCTTGACGAGACTTTTCCGAAAATTTCTAGTTTGCACCATTTACAACACAGACGAAAACGCCATGTCAATTTTCGTGAAAGCTGGTCATAATAACGAACCCAAAAGTGCACACATGACTTGCAAGAAGAAAATCCGACTCTAAAGCCTACTGTCCAGAATGAGGGACCACGAGATCCCAGCCTGCTATATACCTAGTGACCACCTGGTTAACCACGGCGCAAGGTGCGTCGTTTCGTGGGAAACCCGTTAAGTTGGGACCCACGGATGTAGGTATAATGACCATATTAATTGGTCGGTTGACTGAAGTCCTAACTGTACAGTTGATTGACGACGGCTCCGCCTACCCAGGAGTCAACCACACTGGTAGGACATCGGTTTACCAAATCTCAGTCGACCTCCCGTGAAAGGGGGAAGGGTGCGGGGAGTGCGCCCATACACACTCACGCACCCTCACCCGCGAGTGGAAGCGTGCACGAGGACCTTTCCTAGTTGCATACACAAGGTGGAGTGGCCTGGTGGTATGCCACTCTTGCAAGAGTTAGAGGGCTACATGAGAGAGGAGTGGAAAAGAACTCACTTAATTAAGAAAAGTCGTGTACAAGATAAGAAGGTTAGACTAGACTAAGCCCCCTTTACTTCCTTATGCTTCCCATTTATCCTTTAACTCTAAGTGTCCTCTCTAGCAAGGTACCTCCAGAACCTTCTCCTATGGCTCCTTCCATGTACTTGACCTTGCCTAGTTGGACAAGCTAGCACACTCACACGCACACAATCACACTCTAGAATATTCTATTACACAATCCACTAACTCCTCACGGAGTTTCTAGAAATTCCACGATCACTTTGGCACTTTACGTAATTGTACGTACTTTCTGGAAACCTCATGTTTCAATGTCCTACTTTCTGGACTCCAACCGAAATTTTCGTCATTGGACCTGTCCTTGTCACTAAATAGAATCTGTGACATTAAAAACTCACTAAAAACTTCCAAAATTCATGACTATCTCAATACTTGTCCAAATGACGTGAAATAAAGGCCAAAGTTCTTCTAAAATCACACTCTATGCACATAAAATGCTAGAAAGAAACAAACTACACTTTCATAACCTTACATCCCGACTTTCAGTATACTACGGTCACATGTGCCAATCTACAAATAATAATCTAAATGAATATATCTATCCTCAGCGTACTGAAGCTAAGTATTAACACACAACACCAGGTTCAGAGAATTTCGCCCACCAAGGCTTTTGCTTAACTTTCACGAAGTCACAGCTTACAAAGCTATGAAACTATGGCATCTATATTGGCCTGGTTCGAGCTCTTCGCCCAACACCGCGCCTTTGCAATTCGCATTGCTAACTAGGCTCACTCACTTCTTTGCTGAGAGCTTTACTTATTAACACTGCTCTTGCTATCAGCAATTCGACAATCATGACTTCTGAGAACTTGAAATCTAACACAACACTCACCATTTTATGTGCTCTTCGCACGCTCGTGGTGTTTGGTTCAAATCTGCGCTATACTCCTAGCAGATTCTATCTTGCAAGCTCTCTACTTCCTACAAGCGAGATCCCTTCTTGGGAACTTCTTAGCCCTAACTTTTCTATGATACAATGAGAGGGAAATATTTAGGCGTCGGCAGAAGCGTGGCTTCTCGGCTCTCCTGTGGCCTTGGGAACTCCTTCTCCTTTGCGCTTCTTCTTCTCCTCTTCTTTTCGCTCTTGCGCTCCTTCTGCTTCTTGGCAAAATGCGAGGGCAAGAATGAGGCAAGTTTGTGGAAGGCTCGTGCCTTTCTCAGGCACCACGCATGCCATCTTCTCTCGAGAATGCCAATGCTTAGTCACAGCGTTTGGCTTGCATGCCGTTCTTCTGTTGTTGCCCACAATCTATCATCACTTAGCATGCATGCATGGCTCGTGACTGTAGCGCGTCACTGCTTAACTTCTCGGTCAGCGATCACGCCTATGTGGCGTGCGGCTTGTGACGCTCGAGGTGGACGCCTACGTTGTAGCTGTCGCACAAGGGTCCTAGCTGACATGGCACACACACCCTCACAGCTTCCCTGACGTGCCTAGTTAGGAAATACTTGTGCTTTGGTCCATGAGCACCACGTTATACCACGTGTTTCCACGTATTATGAAAATACGAAAAACCGACGCCCAAAAAATGTGAAAAGGAATTTTTGACAAGTATAAAATGTTAATATCATTTTTGTTTTTTTAGCACTTTTTGCTTAGAGCAAATTGAATCTTGTACCCTTCGCGACCAAACGCGCTTGAGTTCTCAAAGTATTGTGGGACTTATGAAGCTTTCTATCTTTTCCAAGAATCTTGGAAAATAGAAATACTCGCGTATTTTCTTATTTTACTCGTATCACTTTTAATACGTATTCGTTATACCAATACCACGTATTCATTTTCCATACCTAGGCTGACGTGGCATTGCCAGGTTGGCTATCCAGTCAGTGTTGCCTTACTGGCGTCTGCCGACATAGACCATCTCTGGTCCCGACAAAATTGGCTTCCCAGCTGACTTGTCTGTCTTACCCTACCCATTGCTGAGTGTCAATTTGACCTGTCGCAGCTACTCTTTTGAGTGACTTAGACTCTGACTCTATTGCAAATCGTATTGAAGTCAAACTCTTGGTCAATTAGTCTTCGCTGACTTTCCGTGCGTGGGCGGCCGTGACTTGCGTGCGTGCACCGTCAAATGGTTAGAAGTTGCTGACACCTGTGACCGGACCTGGAGACTTCAAGAGTCGAGTTTTCGAGAATGTGACCATAAACTTATTTGAGGTGCCAGGAGTGTCCCTTTTGTCGTCTTTTAAGGCAAATATTCCTCACTGGCGGTCTTTGGCGCTCGTAGGAAGGAGCGGAGCCCAACCAGGAATAGAGTCACGGCCAGGTCATTCACGACTTATTACCATCAGTCACTCTCAACGAGACAGCTTTTGCGACAACCAACGAGCAAAAACTGGCAAAAACCGTTGAGAGGCGTAGAACCAGGCCCCAGGATTCGACAAAAGTCGCGGAGTCTGGAAAATTTCGGAAACATCCTCTGGCCTGCTCTGGGCGACGGTCAAGGTTTCAAGAACATCCGACAATATTTTGTAGGATTATTTTGATGGTGTAATAACATCCCACGACAATTTGTAAAGGGAAATCGGAAATTTAAGGATTGTACGCGACATTCGCTCCCAATAACCAGGATTTCTTTGGACATAATTTACGAATTTTCAGGATTTTAAAACATCCAAAAAGGCAACTAACATCGAATTTTATGCGAGTCCTGGGGCCTGCGTAGAACACATGCCAGACGATGGTGGACCTGAGGGTGGACCGGTACAGTCAGGACCAGTCACGAACGAAATTTGTGACAATCTGGTCTGATCTGGTCCCTTCGAAATGCTTCGAAAGGTGTCAGTGATAACCAGCTGTGAATGCATGAAGAACATAATAAAAACACCAGTATGGACCAGTATGGACCAGTATGGACCAGCAGCCTGAACTCGCTTAAACTGGCTTGAACAGCCTGAATCGGCCCGCACGACGTATACTTACGTAGCAAGCCTGTACCGGCCTGTACCCGACCAACTATATGCCTGCAGTTTGACTTGTAGATAATACAAACACGCCAAACGTGTGCCTGGATTCCTTGCTTTGACTGCTGCTCTCGTCCTTGAGATTGTTGACTTGTGCTGCCACGTGTCTTACCTTGTGGTGCTATTGTTGGCTGTTAGCCAAATTGTGACCCTGTTGTGACCTATTGTCCGCTACCGTCCACTACCGTCTCTCTCTGGTGGTCACTGCTCGGTCCAGTTTAAATGGTTCTACAGGTTAAAAAGCGCGCGTCAGTGTAGTCCAACTTGTGTAGCAAGCCAAATCAAACAGGTTTCTAACAACAGACGACGCCTCAACTTCCGCTATTTTCGCCCTGACTTCATTGCTAGACGTAAAATGATAACGGTACTCTGCGCTGCTCTGCGGTGCTTGATTGTGCCCGACTGCTGACGACCGCGCACGACTGATGATTGGGAGCAGATTTGGTGAATAATAGGGATGCGTCAAAGGCGTAATTTGACTTTTTATTTCAATAATTTTGACTTTTTCTGGCTGTACCCGAAGTCCCGGACTGATCAGAATGGAATTTGCACGACACTGCAAACTGCAGCAGACTTGGATAGGAAGGACATGCAGAAGTTATCAGAAGTTATATGGCCCAAATCGGCCCAAATCAGCCCAATCCCACCGAATTCTGGTGATTGTTGGTTACAAGAAGGCCGGCCGATGCGCGAGAGTGCCCGATGGCACGCACGAGCAAAGCTGTTCTCGAGTAACGGGGCTTTTTGACGTGGTTTGGATTGCATGCATCGGAAAACAGGAACCTCCTAGCCAGTTTGAACACCGTACCTCGACTTCTGATATCCTCGACTTCGAAGAATGGTTGCACATATTGGCCCAAACGGTGGACAGCAATATTCAACAAGCTCGTTTGTGAAGAAGCAGTTCTTGAATCATCCCATCCTACGGGTCTTTTTCGAGTAGACATTTATCTACATGACGTGCAGAATACGATCGTTCAAGTTTCAGCTTAGTGCTTCGGCCTCACATTTATAAAGACCTCCCTACTGCTCTTTCCACATCGCAAAAGCAAGTTGACTTATTTGCATCAACGCTTCCAGTACGGATCTTTCTGCTCTTTGTCAGTTTTTAAATGGCTTTAGACAACTCCCTTGACAAAGATGGCCTAGAATCTTCCCCCATCCTCATTGAGAGTCCAATGCTGCACGGATGTGATTTAGCCAGCTGCAGCCTCACGGGCTGCATTCTTCTCTCATCTTTCAAACCGATGGAAGCGGAAGAAATTTGGGATCATAGCGAGTGCATCGATACTTCCAGTGACGATTTAGAACACACCAGCAGGCTGGAGGGCTTCTGTTGCGATGTTGACGTCAGTGTGCCTCCCCTCAGCCTAAAGAGAGGGAGGGAGGAGGAATGCTCGCCCTTCTCGTCGCCTGAGAACTCACCAGCTTGGTCCCCCACAACTGTACTGCGGGGGTCGGCTGACGCCTGGACGTGCCCCGTGGAGCAGAAGAAACGACCTCTCTCTGCATCAGCCCCGGACTCGCCTAAAACTAAGCGAGCTCTATGCAGTTGACAGAAACACCTCTTCAAGACATACCTCATGTGCTCCACGTGGAACTGGCACCTAGCTTATGAGGATGGAGGCCTTCCCATCCCACCTCGAGACCAGTGGACAACATCTGTATCGTGGTGGGTGCTGACCGGGACGCTCATTTGAGCGAAGGTAGTTCTCCAGAGGGAACCGATGCTCAGCTTATGAGGGTGGAGACATTCACCCTAACTGACACCTGGACAACATCTGTATCATGATGGGTGCTGACGAGGAGGGGGTCAAGAGAAACAAAGAGGACAGGCACACCAGATTTCAGCCATAGATAATGGCTCAGCTTCGGACTTTGTCCATGAAGCCATCTGATTGTCAGGCTCAATGCTCAAGTATGAAGCTGACTGCGACCGGAGATCCCGGGGTAGTCATAATCCCAAAGCTAAGACATTTTGTTTGCTCAGAGGCAGAGTCAGGGCCTTGTACGAAGTCAGGGACTAAGTGCGAGGGAGCCTCTATGCCTCGCCAGGTGTCCAGTAAGAGACTCACCGTCCCAAGAATGGCGAAGCTTCACCCGTCCCCATGCAGATGGATGTACAGTACGATAGAGGGCCAGCCTCGAGATTCTTGAAGACTTCGGCTGATGTCGGTATTCCTGATAAGAGTCATTCAAGTCGCAGTGTAATCGCAGTGTTTCTGAGGACTAGCTCAGTTGAGGCGGTGTCCGGATTGAGCTAGTAAAGTGCGTAGGATATGAGATTAAAGATAAGCAATAACATTGTTTGCAGATAGCTGGTGCATTCTTATAATTTGATTCCGGTAATGCGGATATATTGAGGAGGCACATGTTGTATTATAATGCACTAAGTATAGTGGTAGTTTCTCTAAAAGAGAGACAAGTACTTAGGCCATACTGATCCCATTGGCTTCGGTATAGTTCTTGTATGCACACGTTCCTTTTATGGACCATACCGCAAAATCTCATACCAAGCGGGGTGTACATGTAGGAGCTTACTATTATCCGTGTGGCACCTTAGTCCATACTGCTCAATATCAGTATTCGCAACGTTCTTCAAGCAATGTATGTTCATCTTCAATGCCTTATATTAATCCACATGTGCCGAGTCACCTCAATTCGTTTACTCTGAATTGTTGCTCCTCCTTCATCATGTGCATGTAGAATGGAATGACTGATGTGTGAATCTCAAAGTGCCTCCTGTCAGAGAGGTTGTGCACTTTCATAATTTGTGTCCCTCAATGTATGCTTGTTGGAACTGCATGGAAGAAATCGCATATGCAAAATTTTTACTTTGCTTGCGCAGCTGTGAGGACGAGGTACGTCAGACTTATATAGTGCACTTCATTACTTCGCCAGCAAGCGCTAGTAACGCTCTGCTTGCCACTGATTCCACTTGCTTTCACGTCATACAGGTATTTAAACGTTGATGTGCATCACTTGATGCTTGCAAAGTTACTTCATTTGATAACTACCACGCCTGAATTAGCGGCTGCAGGGACATGAACACCTCTTTGAGTAGAACAAACATACAAGGATGAGACAGATAGTACACAGTGTTGCAGCACAAGCCACAGTCTAGCTAAGAATCTGCAAAGGGAGTGACGTCATACGAGTAAAACGTCAACCAGGCAATTGCTTCCCAAGAGTACCTCCTGTATTCGTCTACCAACACACAAGACCACTAGCAGCCTTCAACCGATCAACTGAACAAGAACAAGATGACCTGCAAATTGCTGGCCCATGCAGCCAACCCACCGCTCCCGCAATATTAGATGGTTGTAACAGAGAGGGGCGGGAAAAATACGGGGACACCATAATGGGGAGAGACAAACACGAGCTCGCCGTGGGATGGGCACATCCCCCCCACACCCCCCCCGCCTCATCGTGGTAACAAGAAGTCCTTCTCCGCTTGACTTCCTGGCCGCAGCGTGTGGTTGGCCTGAAATACACAGCGAGGAGGAAAGGCTCAGCCCGCAGCGAGGACGACTGACACCCACAAGTGCACAACTGGGGGGCCCCAGGGACAGGGGACGGGGACGGGGAGGGTGGGGGGGACACATTCACTGAGCGAAAGTGAGCCTGAGCTGAACCCTGGAAGGAGTCCCAACCCTTCTCTCTCGCTAAGTTGCAGACAACCCAAATCGTGCGACCAAGATTATCCGGGCGCAGCAATGCCACGCAGTCGCAGCCCAAGTGAGAGCGCACGTCGTGTACCGTGCCAATTTTCCTGGCGATAATCATCATAGGAGGAGCAATTGCAGAGTCTGAGAGAGCGCACAGTGAGGACGTGCTGCTACAGGCACCATCCAGTACGTAGGAAGACTCGCACCTCTTCGCTGGCGCCGGCTGTCATCTCCAGCAGCGAGGTGTCCTTCTTCATCGGACTGCATGGCGAGACAACGTCAACCAAATATGACTCGGTTAAAGAGCGCACGTGAAGGGATACATCGGGGGGTATATTAAAAATGCTTTTATATGCCATGCATCGTTCTTTGGAGCCGAACACCCAACACGTTCCACCGCGAGCCGCTGCCATCAGGATTCCACTGATCGGCACACATCAAGCTCCAAAATGGGCACAGCTGCACCCGGCTGCACCAGCTGCACCAGTATGGCCACGGGGCGTGTCGCCAGCATTCAGACAGACGTCTGGCGGACGTCGGCCAGACACCTGGCGGCGCTGGGCACTCAATCACGGTTCCTACCATCATCACAGCGGGCTGGCAGAACCAAGGTATGCATTACCAGAGCCTGAGATAAGCACAGACGTGAGAGAGAGAGCCCAAAGCCCGACCTCACTTCTCATCACCGACATCGTCGTTGCAACAGGCCGGCGGCACAAGGAGAGCCCAAACCTCACTTCCCATCAACGACATCGTCGTCACAACAGGCCGGAAGCACGACCACACCTAACACTAGAGCTACTGCTCCTACTAGACAGTCCTACTAGACTGTCCCAGCCGTGCGTGCGTGAGCGCGAGAGACATAGCCGGACTCGATTGCACCTGAGCATGTTGCCAGGCGGGTGGTGGTAGAGGTGATGCTCTAGCGTCCCGTTGGGCCCCTCCGTAGGCCCGTGCCGTGACTGCTGCGGCTGCTGCTGCTCACTTCTGGCTGGCTGCGCCACCGAAGAGAAAAACTGCATTCCCGTTCACACCCGCGCAAAAGTAGGAGCGGGTCAGAATGAGTTGCACTGGCCGCGCGTGCCAGTCAGGCTACTTCCGCCTTTCCGGTCGGAACCAGCTGGGGACGGAACAAGGGAGCGCTAAAACCAGGGGCCAAGAGGGGCCTCAGGGAGAGGACAAGGCCTAGGGCACACCACCTATGCCCTAGGTCCCTATGCCCCTAGGCCGCTGCTGCGAGGGGCCCCTGCTAGGGGCCCAGAGAAGACTCAGGAGAGGACAGGGGTGTAGGGGCGCCGGTCCCCTGTACGGCCCTAAGCCCCCAGCAGGGGCCCCTGCCAGATGCCAGCGGCCCAGAGAGAGACTTGGGGGAGGACAGGGGCAGAGGCAGGCGAGAGGAGGAGGCCGAGGCTGGCTGGAGGCTGAAGCTAGAGCATCTGCCAGGGGCCAAGAGGAGAGGACCGAGGCAGGCAAAAGCGAGAGGCGACGAGCCCGAGGAGACCAGGGGCAGGAGGAAGAGGAGGAGGAGGAGGAGCAGGTGCAGCAGCAGCAGCAGCAGCAGCAGGGGGAGGAGGAGGAGGAGGAGCAGGAGGAGGAGGAGGAGGAAGAGAGGAGGAGAGGAGGCGTGCGGCTGACACCTGGTGCATGGAGATGAGCACGACGGAGACGCCCAGGACGAAGTTGATGGTGAGCGCATGGCCGAAGAGGGCGGCCGACGCCAACCCCGTGAAGATGGTGGCGATGGTCGACGAGTACTTCTTCAGGATGGTGTCTGCGCACCACGCAGCAGCAGCAGCAGCAGCAGCAGCAGGCAGCAGCACCAGCAGGCCGCAACAGGAGCAAGAGGGCAGCGTCAGGGGGGGTGCATACCGCGCCAATGTGCGTCGGTGCCAGCTGTAGGGGGGGAGTGGGGCGTGCCAGCAGCAGGCAACAAGAGGGCAGCTCAAAAGGGGAAGCGGGGGGGGGGGGGGGG
>WELA01011762.1:83820-101231 GCA_009602735.1 Mesotaenium endlicherianum
CCCCCTTCCCCCCCAAGAAAACAGGTTTGAGATCCTTCCACCCGAGGAGAGAGGTACTAGGCAGTGAGGCTGTGTGCCCCTATTCGCACCAGGTGGCAGCTCTAGCGGGTGCACATGCGCGCGCGCGCGTGTGTGTGCACAAATGTGCGTGCTTTGTTTCTATTGCGATATGTACTCTCTCCTCTAGAGGACCCTGGGGGCAGTGAGGGGGGAAGGGGGCTAGTAGGGCACCCACCTCTCCGCAAGGTTGCCTGCGCTTGCAGAGACCGGGCGCTAGTGATGCCCAGAGAGGGAGAGTGCAAGAGCGCATCCTTGGCAGCGCGCCCGTGCTGGGGCTCGAGAGCCTTTTCTCTCGCCTTTCTTTCTTTCCGGCCGTCGGCGTCTCTTCCTCTCTACCTCTCTTCTGTCCCTCCCTCCCTCCCTGCACCGCGTGAGCTGGGAGCACAACTGCCACTGCCAGAGAGCAAATGCGAGCGCCACCTCCACCGCCGCGCGGGCTGGGGGCCGGTCGATGCCTGGGAGAAGGGTGCGAGCGTTTTTTTCTTTGCGGATTCTCCGCCAAACGCGCATGGTGCAGGGCAACATGCAGGCCGCCGATGTGGCGCTGTGTGGCGGCATGTAGGCCAGTGTTTCGCTCTTGTCGCCTGCACGGGGCGGGGCTAGCAGCTGATGCCAGAAGAGTGATACTGAAAGAAGTGATGCTGAAAGGGTGCAAGCGCTGTCTCTGCACGTGGCTGGTGCTTGGCCGGGGATTTTTTTTTGAATGCAGGCCGACGTGGTGTTCCTGTCGCCCCCGTGGGGCGGGCCCGAGTACATCGAGGTGGAAAAGTACGACATACAGACGATGATGCAGCCGCTCGACGGGTGAGCAAGCGCCACCTGGCACCTGGCACCTGGCACCGCACGCACGCACGCAGGGCAGCTGCCAGCTGGCATGCCTGCTCGCTGCCCCCTGCCGCCTGCCCCCTGTCCCCTGCCCCCTGCTCCCTGCCCCCTGCTTCCTCTCCTCGCACCCTGTCCACCACGGCCGGACGCCGCCTCGCCCTTGCTCCGCTCTCTGCTCATAGGCTCATTTTCGTCTCTGGTGCGCGGCCCCATCGGCTCGTTGTCCCACTGGCTCGTCGCCCCACCGGCTCGCTGCCCCATCGGCTCGTTGCCCCATCGGCTTCTTGCCCCATTGGTTCGTAGCCTGGTGGCTAAGTCTAAGGATCCTCTTCTCTTGCTTCGGCTTTCTGCTCTGCATGGTGCAGAGGGGTGACCCTACCAAAATGCGGTGGGCCACCCTGCTGCGTTGTGTGATACTTCCGCGCACCCAAAACCCCGAGCCTGAACTAGCTCAAGCCCTGACCCTCAGCCGATGTCGGAGCCCTCATGTCGCACGGCCCCTGCTCTCTGCGCCTGCAGGAGCCACTCCGCTCCACCTGGCAGACTTCTGTGAAATGGAGAGTGCGACCGCTCTTGTGCAGGTGCCGCACTAGATCCCCGTGGCGTGTATTCAGGGATAGGGTGCAATGATTCATAAGGGAGACTTACAGAGTATATTTCGCAAATGCCTCAGGACTATTTGGTCTCTTCTTTTCGCAAGAACGCCGAATGAGTCGCTGGGGTTCCCAGCTTGTGACTCTCCTTCCACGCGACAGACTCAGGAACAATACTTGCTGTAGCGATGACATCTGAATCTCTCGTGCTCCTCGTGAAAGCGCGCACGAGTGTCTCCTCTCTGCGGCGGGGCCCTTGACGCGAGCGTCTCCTAGTCTCTTGATCATGCACGCCCACAAAACGAATCTGCCCATCCCTCAGGGGCTAGGGAAAGCAGGGGGATAGACTGCAGATTCGCCTTCGCCTCAGAGCTGTCTCCGAGGATGTGAGAAGGTAGGCGTGCGCTTCACTGAGGGTCTCTACCCTCTTCGTCTCCTCCCGGCTCAGCTCATCGGGGTCTTCTGTATGCCTTGGGCAGGGGGCGATCTGCAGCTTGAGTTCCAAAGCTCGGCTGAGATGAGCTCGGGGAGGGATGCAATTCTGCAGAGCAGAGCTCAGGGCCCGCTTGCGTCGATGTCTCCCGGCCGCTGGGCTGCTAGCTCTTCCAAAATCTGGTGCGGGTTCTGCCTCGTGTCAGAAGGAGTCAGGCTTAGGGTGAGGGTAGGGGGCTAGGGTTAGGGTTAGGGCTAAAGTTAGGGTCGGTTGGGATCCAGGGTCCCTTAGGGTGAGGGGTTGTGCGAGGGTCTGAAGTTGCTCTTGGGGGGAGAGGGCACTACGCCCCTGTCTGGTACTGTGCGCTCACTCTCGCTCTCCTGTCTGATCCGATCCGAACCTTCAGACTCTCCCAAGCTCAGTTTCATATAGTTACGGATTGATCGGGGCAGTGCTTGGGCTTAGGGTCGCTGCTAGGGTTGGGACGGGGTCCAGGTTTAGACGAGGGTTGAGGTAGTGTAGAGGAAGGCTAGGGTGAGGGCAAGGGTGAGGCTTAGGGTTAGGGTTAGAATCAGGGCGACGGTTGAGAGTTGGAATTAGGAGAAAGGTCGCAGGACATGCTGGTCAGAATGCCTTGTGCTCACTTCCTGTCTGCAATCAGTGTCCCGCCTGACTGGCAGCTTCGAGCTCTTCCTAGAGGGGCGGAGGCTGGAGTTTGGGTTAAGGGGCGGGGTTGGGGTTGGGGTTGGGGTTGGGGTTGGGGTTTGGAGACTTCACAGCTTCGCAGTACTCGATAGAAATGTGTGCTCACGCATACACTCTCTCCCTCCCTCCCTCTCTCTCTCTTTCCATATCTGGGCGATGTGCAGCTTCAAGCTGTTCCAGCTGGCGCTGGGCATCACGAGCGAGGTGGCATTCTTCCTGCCGCGCAACGTGGACCTGGAGCAGCTGGCACAGCTCGCCTGGCTGGCCGCCTCGCCCCTGCCCTGCGAGGTTCTGCCCCCGCCTTCCCTGCCATGCCTCTCCGCGCGAGCGTGCTCGTGTGCGTCCGCGTGGTGCGCCTCTGCCTGCGCGTGTCTGTGCAGGTTTCTGCGTCTCCTTATGTGCGGACGTCCCTCTTCTTTTTCTTTCTGTATGTGTGTGTGTGTGTGTGTGTGTGTTTGTGTGTGTGTGCTGCGCCTTATTCAGGTCTCCCCTTCCCGTCTTTGTGCCATGTCTTGCTGGCCATTACTCTTCTATAACTTTGAAATCTGCGCCCCCCCCCCCTTTCTCCAGCCCTGCCCCTTCTGCACCACCCCTACCTCCTCGTACATGCGCATGCGCCTCTCCAGACCCGCACAAGCACACAAAGCCTTGCAAGCCTTCTCATGTCGAACTCACCACTGCGGTCCCTCACTCCAATACGTTGACTGGCGTGCACACTTACACTTCTGAACACACACACACACACACACACACACACACACACACGCAGGTGCGCATGCGCACGTGCACATACACGAGCGTTGGCTCTCACGCACACGCAAGCAAGAAAGGGTGCAGCACCCGGCTGTTTGTTCAACCCTCCTCACGCTTACGGACATGCCCTGGCACCCCCACCTGTGATCAGCCTTGGCAGTTTCTGGTTGTGCAGCTTCCTGCCAGCTTCATGTGTGCGCATCTATGTCACGGTGGGAGAAAGAGAGAACAGGACGGCCGTGTGTTCATGCATTCTTCTTTTCCAGTAGGGAACTTCCAGTTGGCCGTTTAAGCACTTGAGCTGTCAAGTGTTTATGTACTCGTGGTCAAGAGGAAAACGCTGCGCATTTGTCTGACCCTGCCTTTTAGTGGGTTCTTTTCATATTGGGTCATGAGCTCAGCAGCCGAAGGCTCTAAGGTCCCGGCAAACCTATGACCTCAAGAGCCCGATGCTTGCATGTATTCGTTCAATGAGCATGCGCCAGCCCCCAGGTCCCTTTTATTATGACCCTGAGGTTCATGGAACGAGGTGTATGGTGGTGCAGGTGGGAGCACATGATTCAAGCACCACCTTTCATGCTGGGGTGGTCAACACAAGTGCTTATTTTACAGCGGGGTTTATTGAAAAGTCATTTTGTTATGCTGAGGGCCCAAAAATCAACCCGTGTGTTTGCAGGGGGATTCATAAATTAGGTCATCTTGCTACGCCGAGGGGTGAAAAATCTATCCGTATTTCTGCTATTGGGTACTTTGACAGCTGCGGCACCTCCGCACGCGGTCTCACTTTGTCCTAGGCCGGAGAATGGAGGACAAGCCATCTTGCTGTACTCTGCGATTCAAAATCTCAGCGTGCCTTTCCCAGTCACCGTGCTCCGACGTGGCAACCTCAAGGGGCAACCCCCACACGGGGCGCGAGGGGGGGTGGAGGTTTGTGATGTTTTGTGATGTTTCTGATTTGTTTCTTCTTTTGGGAATTGTGTCCTGCCACGTGGCAGGTGGAGAAGAACTTCTTGCGCAAGAAGTTCAAGACCGTCACGGCTTACTACGGGGAGCTGGTGCGCGTTGGCAGCCCTGGCGAGCACGAGCAGCAGCAGCACGCAGGGGGCAAGCGTTGATGCACTAGCCAACACGCCTGGCGACCTGCGTAGTAACGGCAGTGAGCACAAGCTGCAGCACGCAGGGTTTCGGGGTTAGGGGTCAAGGGCAGGGGACAAGCGTTGATGCAGTCACCAGCACGCTTGATCCACAGAGGAAGTGTGACATTCACGGCTTACCGTGAATAGCTGGTGCCGCCCGGGCCCTGGCGTGCATGGGCGTTAATGAAGCAAGCCTGCGCGCTCAACGAATGGTGGAAGTGCCGTCTTAGGGCGATCGGCCACCGCTCTCAGTAGAAAGCTGGCGCAGCTAGCGTGAGCAACGGCACGCAGGGGGGACAAGAGTTGATGCAATAGCCAACACGCTCGACCAATTGGGGAAGGATCATCTTAGCGTGCTGCCGTCACTGCTCGCTTCGGGAAGCTGGTGCACCTCGTCCCTGGTGAGCGTGAGCAGCGCGCAGCGCGCAGGGCGCAGGGCGCAGGACAACTGTCGATGCGATAGGTCGACACTCTTAATCTGGGAAGTCTGGATTGACTTGACACGTGTCTTTCCAAGAGGGCTCCTAGGTCTTCGCATCCTGCTGCTAGATTTGCTGGAGCACCATGAGCTTTGTGAGGGGGGCTCATGAAGCGAAGTCCTCTCGAGACTAATAAGGACATTGAAGACCTATAAAGACTTAGTAGGACTCCAAAGTATTACGAAGACGAAGGGCTGCAGAGACCTATGAAGTGCATTTTCTTGAAAGACATAAAGAGGCCCTTGGCTATGCTTGCCCTCTGTAATATGTATCTGGGTGCCTTTCTTATGCACTCACCTTTAAGGAAAACAAGACGCCAGCTGTTCGCAGCATCGGCAAGGTGTCACAAGCATAAGTGTGCTTGTCAAGTGTATGTTCCTTCTTTGGGACATAGACAATACAACATATTAAAAAATAAAATAATGAATCAGTTTTTTGTAATATTCATGTATTTATCTATGTTATGCCTTAATTTGGACCTTCGGGCATTTATACTACGATTTGTATATGACATACTATTAAATGTATATATCTAAGTTTCGTTTGTCCGCACTTTTTGCGACCCAAGTCTGGCCTTTAGTTTTGGTGAAGCACTGCACCACTTGCACGAGGAAAAGTAGCATTCTAGTTCATTTTCTTGGGCACGTATTGGAGAAAGACGTATCACTTCTACAACGTTTGTATGTCGTCAAGTATACTGCTCGAGAGCAACTACCTTAAAGCAAATTGTGAGTAAGTGAGCAGTGTACATATTCTCATCTGTAGTTGTAATTGGTCTTTGACTACCCATACTTTCTTAGCATTGCCGTTTTTGTCTAAAAGATATACATTAGCTACTTCACTGTCAAATCCTGTGACATGACCGTTTGGTACATATTATTCAGAGCGCATAGATCTTGCTATGATGGAGAGGACATGCTGCTTTGCCAAAATGCATGCCTTATATCATGTGCAAATATATATGTGGAACTCCTTGAGCGCTGAACTAATTACATCCAAAAAGTGAAGTAGTTAAAAAGCCAAGATAGCTTGGGAAGAGAAGCGCCAAGGATTATATTCAAGGGTTCACGTGCCAACAGCTAAATTAGGTACAAATATATTGAGCACTAAATACGTAATACAAATCTGTACAAGAAGCAAGACTGATTGCTGACCTTATAGTACATACATAGCTCTACATTTGCATTAAAAAACACATTGAGGACCTTTCAATGAGAAAGTAGCAGACATATCCGTCACTTGTGGTAAAGAAACTTGGATGCATATGGTCTTTCGTGACAAGTGGATTGAAGGCTTGTTTTCCATATGAATAAGTAAGGAACAGTCGCTACTACGCATATGCTATATCAAGAATGACACCAAGTTAGATCTTAGGATTGTACTAGGCACCTTTGCTGTAGTGAAACAGATAGATAGAATACTTAATTACTTTATCTATTCAAGACAAGGATCTTGAACACAAGCTGTAGCTTCTTGAAAGGGAGATGGCTTCTTGAAAGTCAACATATTTTTGGAATTTAACAAGCACAAGAGTGATTCTAAAATGCCTTTCTATGTTCTAGCTCTTGTTTATATACTTGCTACATAAGTATTTCTAGGAAGGTGCATGTTGATGAGTTGGTACCCAACACATCCCAAAACTTGCCATCTCTTTTTAGAATAATGTACACATGTTCTTTTGACCTAAAGATGGCATATTTGACTTTTGCCACATGGAGTTTTCTAGGTCCTTCTTCTAACTTCGAAAATGCCTTAGAAGCTTCAAAGGACATGAACCAAGTTACTACAGTATCTATTCACACTTGTATCCACAACAGCCTACACTAAAAATGTTCATAAGTCAAAAAAGAAAAACAAACTAATATATTCTAACTCATATCACTACATTCGCACCCAACCCATGTCGCGACTGCTATCCACTTGACGGTGCCGCACGTGCAGCGCAAGTCACAGCCGCTCAGGTACGGGAAGTCAGCATTGACTCACCGACTAGAGGACCAAGTTATCTCAGTCAGCGGTCATGTTGAAGTTGTTGTCACTGTCAAAGTGGTCACGACACGTCACACCCACACCCAGGACGGGATGGGGATGTGGACCGAGTGGTCAGCCGAAAGGCTAGGGGCATGGAACCAGCAATGAGCCAGCCCAGCGAGTGCCAAGATAGGTACTGATCAATCGGCTATCCAAGCCAAGTACAGCAGGGATGTTGCAAAGGGCGTTGTGTGCCGCCTCGGCTAGGCCCTCAGGTGACTGGTCACGGCCTGAGCGTTCATCCTAAACGCTGCCAGCCAGCCACATAGGCGTGATTGTCAGCTGGAAGGCTAGGTGGTCACGCGCAACAATCCCAATGCATGCATGCATACTGAATGACAACTTCTAAGCTGTGTGAGAGTTGCTGGGCAAGGACGGCATGCAAGCTAAGCGCTGTGACTAAGCACTGGTATTCTCGAAAGAGGACAGTGTGTGGTGCTTGTGAAAGGCACAAGTCCTGCCTGAAGCTGCCTCATTCTTGCTCGCATTGTTATCAAAGGAAGCTAAAGAAGCAGAAGGAGCGCAAAGAAGAAGGAGTTCCCAAGGCCATAGAAGGGCCGAGGCGCCACGCTTCTACCAACGCTGGAAGATTTCTTCCTAAGTGTATCATAGAAAAGTTAGGCCTCAGGAGTTCCCAAGAGAGGATCTCGCTGGTGGAAAGTAGAGAGCGGCAGAATAGAATCTGTTAGGAGACTAGCACAGATTGAGGTCAAACGTCGCAAGCGTGCGAGGGTCACTTAAAATGGTAAGTGCTGTGGTAGTCTCCCAGTTCTCAGAAGTCTCCATTGTCGAATTGCTGATAGCAAGAGCAGTATTAACAAGTAAAGCTCTCAGTGAAGAACTGAGTGAGCCCAGCCAAGCAGTGAAGAGCTGTTAAGGCGCGGTGTTGAGCGAAGAGCTCAGACCAGGCCAGCATAGATGTGCAGTTCAGAGTTTTGTAAGCTGTGACTCGTGGAAGTTAAGCGAAAGCCTTGAAGGGTGAGTTTCTCTGAACTTGACATTGCCTGTTAAGCTGCTTAGACGTCATTTCTGCAAACTACAAACTTGTTCATTTTGCAAACCCTCAACTTGGGCGAAAGCCTGTGTGGAAGTAAGACGCTTCTGTCCTTGTAAGGGAAACTGAAGATAAGCTATCTTTTCGAAAATTTCTGCTAAGTGTTGAATGAGGAACTGGTTGAACATGGGAAGCACTGAGTGTGGGATGCCTCACCGCATGATGCAAGTGCAGGAAGATGGGGAATGGGTCAAACCCCAACCAGTCTGTCACCGACACACGTGCAAGGGACGATCAACCCGGTCGATCCCCACGTGCAGCGACGCACCGACACGTCAACCAAGTCGAAGGCACACGAGCTGAGAAGCCACGCACGTGCCAGGGGTCCGACGCTGTTAGGCACGACACCCATGCTTACAATAGCTAGACTTTGCATATTTTTGGCTTGATTTCCATCTGGAGATCTATGATAAGAAGCCACGAAATTGAAAAAAGGGCTTTGTGTGCTTTTGAAATGACGAAAGAATTGTGCTCAAACTCTTTCACGGATACAAATACTAAATAAGTCATGCATGTAATGAGTAGACCTACTCCTTCCACTTGCTTCAACCGTGCACGATGGAGGCCATTTGGGTGTTTCTACGACTATCATGCATATTTAAGAGGTGCGGATAGTGAGCATTCACAGGGCACCCGGTTTTCTTTGATAATAGTTGTGTTACCAAATGAAGCATATGAGAGAACTTGAAACGGTTATGAAAATGGCTTCAAAGCCAAAAAGCTCGCACCTTTACCAGGAAGGACTGTCTAAAAAGTACCAATCAATGTTTTTTAGTCAAACGGAGTAATGTGGACTTTGTAACGTCAGCGTCAAAGTATCCAGCGTCAGCGTCAAAGTCTACATCGTCAGCATCCAAGCGCTCGCAGGAGGGCCACAAGTTAGCGAATTAAAATGCCGCCGCAGATGGATCGACTGGCGCCAAGGCCACTTCCTTGACGCTACTCTTTTTGTGATGAAGTAAGAAGTGGTGGTCTGGAAATAGGATGGTGATTTGAATTACTTAGTCATTGCAAGTATGAAGACTGTGGCTTTCTGGTGACCGCCGTTTTTGAATAGAAGCAGTTGTGCTTCTGCACATCTTACGCAAACTGCAGAGTCATCGGCATCATACAATCTTTTGAGGGTTCAATCTCTGGTGGGAGCCGGCTTTTTATAATCGTCGAGCCCCATGGGGGATTTTGATGAGTATGACTACCTGGAGAAAGCCGTGGATGAGCCAGAAACTGAGAAGGAAGTGAATGGAGAGAATGTGAAAGGCGATGACGAGCTGAAGCCGTCTAAACGTAAGAGTGGAGAGGAAGGCCATGAATCTAAAAGTAAGAGAAGCAGGGGCGATGACGAGCATAGGTCCAGGAGAGAAGATAAAGATAGAATTAGGGACAAGGAGAGGTCGCGGGACAAAGACCGTAGCGATGATGGGGATAGGGATCGCCATAGAGAAAAATCACGTGATAGAGACCGCGAAAGAGACCGGGACAGGGGCAAGGATAGAGAAAGAGACAGAGGACGAGAGCGTGAAAGTTACCGTCCAAGAGGAGGTGGTAGGCATGGTGGTCGAGATCATAGAGAACGGAGAGGAGATGACAACAATGAAGAGCCAGAAGCGGACCCTGAACGTGATCAGCGTACTGTTTTCGCCTATCAGGTCATGCTTCATACTTGATGTTCTGTCCAAAGGAGAGGCATATACCTTATGTTTTTATGAGCTTTCTGCGTATAACACTCTACTTTTGCTGGTCATTGAAACTCGAGTTCGTGTAAGCCAGGTCGTAATTTAGTTATCTGAATGTTGAATGATGGTAGCACAGATGGCAGAATTTATATTCGTTAGGCTCCTATCAGCTGACAAATGATGCTGGTGCTCTGAGGTTTTGCAGATCAGCTTGAAGGCTGACGAGAGGGATGTGTACGAGTTCTTCTCAAGAGCAGGAAAGGTATGTAGTGGTGTTTAATCTGTTGACATGAGCATCAATGACCATTTTTTTTGAAATGCTGCTGTATGCATATTTTGACGTGCCAAACTTGGTAGTTTTGGACATGCTGTCTTCGTGCTGACCTTTTTGTGTGTCTCTTTGACCCAGGTTCGAGATGTTCGTCTTATTATGGATCGAAATTCAAGAAGGTCGAAGGGAGTTGGGTAAGTGTTTATATGTTGTGATGTGAAGCATATGTTCATTGAAGACATGCTTGTAATTTCTATAATTTCATGGATTGACATCAACATCAGTCTTGCCACATTTAGTTCTGCTGATAGATTCGTGTATGTTAATGCTTACTGATCCGCTGTCTGCTATTGTCTCCTTGTAGGTATGTGGAATTCTATGATGCCATGTCTGTGCCGATGGCTATTGCTCTATCTGGCCAGCTCATTCTTGGTCAGCCTGTTATGGTGAAGCCCTCAGAAGCCGAGAAGAACCTCTTAGCAGCTCAAGCAGCAGGAGCTGCAGCTGCTATGCCAGGCTTGATGGCAGGGATGGGAGGGCCAGGACTCTTCATGGGAGCTTTTGGTGGTGCAGGGAAGAGGCTGTACATTGCCAACTTGCACAGTAATATGACAGAGGAGCAACTTCGGCAGGTATGTTGCTCTTGCAGGTGGCATTTCAGGTTTGTACCAAAAATCACTTTTTAGACTTCAGATGTCTTAATTCATGAACTGATGGAGTTCATTTTTTTTCAGGTGTTTGAGCCATTTGGACCTGTGGATTCTGTGACACTTCCTATTGACCCAGAAACAAAACAGGGCAAGGGATTTGCCTTTGTTCAGGTAAGCTGACGGTCAGCCCTTTTTCCTGGCCACATGGACGGAAGATGCAGCCGGGGTTGAGTAAATGTGGACTTGTGCCCATCTTTGCGATATCCAAAAGAGAATATTCAACTTTTGTCTCGGAATATAAGCTTCACATACATGTGCCATTGGCTCGCCGTGTTTATGGTCAGAAGTTCTAAGCGTTCATCCAGTCTTGCATGATGGACTGCTGATTACTATATTGACGTGATATGGTGGCCCACCTGATGGTCACTTGGTTGTAAAAACAGCTGCGTTGAAAATTGATTTGATTAATATCTGATTGCTTGTGGATGCAGTATCAAAAAGTGGAAGATGCGCGAGCAGCTATGCAGAGCTTAAACGGGCTCGACTTAGCTGGGAAGGCCATAAAGGTATGAGCACGATGTGGTTGGTTTGTTGCGGTTGTCAGCATCACTTGATTATCTTTCGCATGTTAGTGAGGAATTTGTTTGCGATTGCTGCTGTGCTTTTCTTGAGATGAGGTTTGTTGGAAGAATTTCCATGGTTTGTGCTCCTTCTTTATGTGACCTTGTTCAGAAGGGAAGTTTGAGATGTGTACTTAGCTTTGTTATTATCAATCTGGTAAGGCTTTTGGCCATTGGTGTAGCATCCTAACACAAGTCCTTTTATTGGAGGTTTGCTTTATGGTTTTGGTTCGGCTTGTTGACTTCTTTCTTCTTTGTATTGCTTGCAGATCTCCCCTGTTGCAGATAATGTTGGTGCAGAGGCTGGACCACCTGTTGCTGCTGGGGAACTCGATGATGATGAAGGGGGCGGGTTGGTGAGTCCTTTTGTCCTTTGGCTTTGAATGAGCTTGCTGTGAAACAAGTGATGCATGCCATATATATAAGGGTTCAACTTGAATGAGTACTCGATGCCCGTCCGCTTTTCTAGGGTGAATGACCATGAAAGTCCATCTCTGTGTAGAACAATACAGATATTCACGTAATCTTTGATGTCCTAACCTCCTTGTCTTTCATGGTGTGTTTGTGGCAGTCCTTAAATGCACGGTCAAGGGCTGAGCTGATGCAGAAGCTGGATCGTGGCCCTGGGTAACTTTCTTCACCTTCTTCTGGATTTTCCTGCCTTGCAGAAGGTGTGGTTGACATCATCTTCAAGTTGGGCTTGAATGAGTTGTATAAGTTTCATTTCCAGCCTCTTTTGTGCATGCTTTGTGGACTCAGTGCTGGATTGGTTATCTTCCTGCTTTTGCAGAGCTCCTGGAAGTGGCGGAGCAGCTGCAACCTCCATGGCACCAGGAGGCATGTTCCCTGGTGGCACAGGGATGCTGCCAAGTGGAGCTGCAGGGCTAGCTGCTATGGCTCCCTTCCTTCGACCAGGATTTCTTCAAGGTCTACAAGGGATGCCAGGCATGACAGGCATGCCAGGAATGCCGGGAATGCCGGGGATGCCAGGCATGCCAGGGATGTTACCTGGGTTTGCTGGTTCACCTGGTTTGCCTGCTTCTGGAGCCCTGCCAGGGGCGCCAGCTGTACCGGGTGGACCAGGTGCTGCTGCAGGTGGAGAGTCTGTGGGAGTGCCCAGCGAGTGCCTTCAGTTGATGAATATGTTTGATCCTGCAACTGAGGTGAGACTTAGTATCTTCTGTGTTGTGTTGGTAATGGGGACATGGTTTTGGGCAACTCTATAAGTTCATTGGGCTGTACTGGTTGCTTCGTGAAGAGTGCTTAATTATTAGTATGTCTTGATGATTGTAAGACACTCCCTTGTGCTTTGCCCTTTGTGTGTTAGTTAAAGACTTGCACTTAGTTCAGTTGTGAGGTTTGTCTGTTCTCTGTGCAGACTGAGCCAGATTTTGAGCTGGACATTAAGGATGACGTCGAAGAGGAGTGCTCCAAGTTTGGACCTGTGAAACACATATTTGTTGACAAGTATGTCGACCTTTTCTCGCCTTCGCCTTCCCTACCTGCTGTTTGATATGTTTTGTCTGCCTCCCTTCTGTGATTTTCAGGGCCTTTTCACCTGCTTTGGACTGGCATGTGTAGGAGGGGGAGTAGTTGGTACATGCCGTAAGTACTGCAAAAAGATGAAGGAAAAAAATCCTGTAAGGTAGATTTGTGCTGATGAGGAGTATATATGATTGGGTTATTCCAGGACCAGTGGCTGTCTAGGTGAAGAATGATCCCAGCCGCGGAGCTCAACGGCAGGATGCACCTTATCAAACAACACACGGGGTTCTTTTGTTGCCTCAGAGAAGGCCAGGCCCACAATAGATATACATGCATATCTTGCTCGTTGTCATGCTTCTATATGCAGGAGAACTGTTGGTCTGTATTGTGTGTGTCGTGTGTGTCCTGTTGTTGCCGGCGTCTTGGGCAAAGAGAAGCAGGTCATGTAGTTAGTTTGTGTGAGCTAGCGTCAAATTCTACTCAAGCAGTGTGGTCTCGTGAAAGCCGTTCTGCTCTATCTCCACTTGCTGTCTTTGCTTCTTTGGTTGTAACTTCCCATAGAGCTCTCTCTCTCTTTATATGACAGTAGCAGGTTGTCCACTCTTGTGCTAGAGTCTTACATCAGTTCATGAAGTTCATAGGGGTCCAGTTCCGCGTGTGTGCCATATATTCCTGTTGTTCACAAAGATCATCTCTGCTGGATTGTGCACAGGATCTCCGCCCTCTGCCGGTCTCGCTTTTTAGATCCGGCCAAGCCATTTCCACTCGGGGACCTTTTTCAGCCTGTTTGCTTTCTCTTCGTGGGGCGGGGCAAGTATAGTCGGTTGACGCGTGGTGGCACAGTCATGTAGGGATGCAGATGCAGACGCGTGTCTTCTCCAAGGAAGATGGACGCCTCTGTAGCTCGTAGCTCTTGCGGAAGGGGGGGTTTGTGGTTGTGCTAGTTGTTTATGGTATGCAGATGATTGCACAAGTTGTGAGAAGTTGCTGGCATTGGTTGACCAGTTCCTGCCGATGTAAGTTCTCTTCTCTGTCGGCTCAGAGTTGCCCTTGAGTGGGCACCACAGGCCTCTGAGCGGAGCGATCAACCTCTCTCTGGCTTCCAAGACAATCTCGTATGCTGATTTGTGCTCCGGTTGCCGAGCATCATGTTCTCACGCATGGAGAGTGTGACTAGTGGAGGTGGAGGGATGAAGAGGGACGAAGGAAGAGTTGTGTGCTGGGTGCATGCTGGCAATGGGGGATGGTCAATGCCAGGGCACATGCAGGCAAGGCACATGTGCGGGGTGTTGAAGGGAGGGGTGGACTTGTCTGTGTTGTTTCTGATGAGCAGGGATAGCCAAGGTCATGTTTGGGTGAAGTTCGAGTCGACAGCAGGAGCCATAGCCGCGCAGCGAGCCCTGCATGGCCGCTGGTTTGCCGGCAAGAGCATCAGCGCGACATTTCAGGTCAGCTTTGTCATATGGGTCGTTGAATGTGTAGCGGTTTCAACAATGTGCTGCTGACATCAATTGAAGCTCCCAAGCTTTTTGGATTGGCCGTCCAGACCTCTTTGTCCTACTTTTTATGTTAGGCTGTGAGTGGCTTTAAGTTGAGTATTTTGGGCGTCTGACCACATCCCTTGCTTTTTTTGCTGTACCCTGCCCCCGGCAGTCTCTGTCAGTTCAGTCTTTGTAGAGTTTCATAACTCTGAGCTGTAAGCGATGTCTGGTCAGCTTATTACGTGAGCTGTTGCACTCTGCAAGCACAGTTGGTGTCTGCTCACAACTAAATACACAAAACTTTAGCAATCAGAGAATCAACTTGCCGAATGCAGCATCTTGGGTAGGCCTTGACTGACTTCGACGCCATGTAGCGTCTCTGCCCTGTTATCAGCTCCTGAGCTTGATATTGTGATATCATACATTAGGTTAGGCGCTCATAGATGGCATTTAGCTGGCATACATTGGCGAAAATACTTACAGTGCCTCCCAATGTCGGAGACGTACCAGGTCTCAAGTTGCAAGCCGTGGAGCGTAATGGAATCTTTGTTTTTCTGGCTGCAGACACCCGAAGCGTACCAGGCAAAGTTTCCGGAGAGCTGACGAAGACCCGATGACTTCCCGCCAAGTGTGGTAAGTAATGGCTAGTCTAGAGATTTAGTGGTTGGTTAGTAGAGCTTGTTCAGTTACTGGCCCCACTTCAGGCGACTCTTTGCGGCTTCAAGATGTCTTCAGCTTCTTGTAGTTTGATATGGTGGAGAGTCAATGGGTTGTGATCCGCGCCTGCAGACTTACCTCACTGGTATTATTTTTTGAACGTAAATTTGGCCCACTACATCAATTGAGAACCAGAATTGTCGCTGTTGAGCATGTAGTTGGAATTTTCAAGGTTGGACTGGTTAGTTTGAAGATTCAGTCTAATGCATGGGTGATGAGGTGCAGTAGGGTCATTGCACCAAAGAGAAGCTTTTCAAGTGAAGATTTTTTCGCCATTAAATCTTACAGTGAGCCTGGGTAGACTGTGTGTGCCAAAGGAGTTGAATAATTCTGGAATGGGAAGAGTAAACATATATCTGCATTGAAGTCACCTGTCTGCTTGGGCATGCTAGTAAGTCTGAGTAGGATTACAAGCATGTAATATTGTATCCCATTGTCACTGTCAACTCAAGTACTCACATGGCATAACATATTGTGGCCCCCACCATATTAACTCGTCGTAGCATTTTGGAATGTTGGGAGGAAGGCCTGCGCACAGCGCCAAAGACCAAGCAACCAGCTGCAAAATGTTTCTAAACTCCTTGGGATAAGCTCATTGAGGGAGTATTTAAAGGTGAGAAGATGATACATCTACAAAGGTTGCTACGTGAAAGTGTAACGTGGAATCTCAGAATTCCCTGGCAATTAGGAAACTGAGCACGGACAATGCATGTGTCAAAAGTATAAATTACCAAATTTTTTGCGCGACTTGGTGACAGACGAAGGAAAGGGACCATGGAGAGAGCCTGCACGTGGAAGAGCCGTACCAGATTAGCACCCACAACCATTTCATCCTCATACAAAATTGAAGTCACTCTTGGAAATGGTCTTATGCACATCCAAAAACTTCATGGAGCTGATTACCAGTAAGTCTCGAAGCGATTGTTTGAGGGTCTCTGAACCCTCGTTTCAACTTTCCTGTGATACTTTTAACGAGTCGCGAGCGAACAGTAAGGACTACCGCCAGTCGACGTTGATCGCCGTCGTCAATGACGTCCGGCGTCGAACGGTCATCGTGGTCGTCGCGACTTCCGGCACTGATGAAGTGAAGTTCATACAGAGAGGAGTGATGTGCAACGATGACATATGCCTACTTACTGTTCCTGCATGATCAACATGCACTAGGAATGACCTGTGTGCGTTTAGTATCCAGCCTTTTCTCACTCTCGATGTGATGTCCCAGAGTCGAGCGACGTTGCCTTAGCGGATCTCGCCTCATTGTCGAATCGTATCGTACGTAGGTCTTATGAAGGCCGTACGTAGAAGGGCAGGGCACATTATGTCTGCAACCCGATGCTGTTAGAGTCTCGCCAGCGATTAGAGTCCAGGTGTCCATTCTGTTGCTGAGTATGAGGGATAGAAGTCGCACGCCCGAGCCGCCCGGCCAGGTGTACTACAGCCACAAGGTGGATGAGAGGCCGGCAACTCATCTGAACCATTCACCTTCACCTCCTCCTCCAGTCGATCTTTATGATCTCTACAACTTAAGGCACTGCCCGGAAGACATCGTGATATGCGTTGACGTGGACAGAGAGATTGACACGGAGATGAAGGTTCCAGCAGTCAAGGGGGCCCCTCCAAGTGGCACCATCACACGGCTCGATGCGGTGCGCCAGGCACTGCTGCTGTTCATCCACTCGAAGCTGCAGATCGATCCCAGCCACAGATTCGCCATCGTCACTCTCGCTGATAACCCCTGCTGGGTACGGCACTCTAGCACCCGGGATGCATGTGGCGCACAAAGAAAGCTAGGTGCAACTCAAAGTCTATGAGGGAAAAAACTATCGTAGTTGTTACCACGCAGATCGTGAACCCGATTCAAAATGTCATGTTACTGCTCTCCAATCAACGTGCTGTGCTAGCATTAGTAGTCATGCACGCACACACATGTGGACACGCATCCGCGCAAGTGTGTGTGTGTGTGTGTGTGTGTGTGTGTGTTTGTGTGCGTGTGTGTGTGTGTGTGTCTGTGCGCGCGCATTTGTGTGTGTGTATGTGCGTGCGCGTGTGTGTGCCTGCGTGCATGTCTGCGCGCATGTGTGAGTGTGTGTGTGTGTGTGTGCGCGCGTGTGCATGTGTGCGTGCTTGCGTGTGCATGTGTGCGTGTGTGCGCGTATGTGTGTGTGTGTGTGTGTGTGTGCTTTGTGACTACTTGTGTGTATCTCTATATCTGCAGAGTATCATGATCATACAGGATAGGGTCGCAGCTGTGAGTCATCTGCAACATGTCAAATGAAAACTATAAACTGTTGAGCTGCATGGCTGAGGACAGCCCCAGGATCAAATAGATCATGCGGATGGGTGGATAGAGCATCAATCTGGTAATATCAATCTGTGGGGGTGTCTATCAAAGCTTGAAAGAAAGTTCATCGATCTTTTGGGGGTAGGTGGGGGTGGCCAGGTGGG
>WELA01011762.1:105878-116451 GCA_009602735.1 Mesotaenium endlicherianum
GAGGGGGAGGGGGAGGGGGAGGGGGAGGGGGAGGGAGCTCGCCCCGTGGCGACCTTTTCTTTTCTGATGTGACTTGGTGGTGACATTTGAGAAGGGCCCAGAGAGAGGGGGGGAGGAAGGACTCGGAAGCTGCGTGAAGGCAAAGGGGAGAGAGTAGGGAGGGGAAGCTGAGGAGGTGGGGCTTTGAGAAGGCGGCGGAGGGAGGGCAAGGAGGAGAGGAGGAAGCGGATGACGTGGGTAATATGGGCGGCCTATTTTTCTGTCTGCTTACATTTGGGGGTACTGGCTGGGAACAAATCCGGTGAAAGAAGGTCCCAGAAAACTTTACCCTGGGAGTTGAGTTTTGGGTTCGGCTCTGCTTTCTGAGAAGAAGAATGAGTTGTTTATTACCTTAGATGAGGGCTGTAGTTAGGATTTGCAGTTAGGGTCAGCAATCAGGATTTGCACTTAGGGTTTGCATTTAGGGTTTGCATTTAGGGCTTGCAATTAGGGGTTGCCAGTATTGCCTGAAGATGGTACACAACAATATGTTGTTTGTTGGTGTCTGCACACACTGGAAGCTTTGTGTCGCGCGCGTTCAGGTCTAGGTCCTTGAATTGTGCTTTTAAGTTTTAAAGGTATAGCTTTGTCCCGCGGAGGCGACACTAGGCAGATGAGGGTGAGACCGTATTAGGACTCTTTATTGAGCGGACTCCCGGTCGTATGATCCGACTCTTCTTATTTCTCTCTCTTGTGGGTCAACTCTTACAGCCAATAAGAAAGCCAACTGCGTTCTGAGACAGCCCGTGCAGCAAAGTCCCGCGACCAACATTGCGCCTCACCGTGCATGCCCATGATGTCCATGCAGGGTAGAAGAGCCCAAAAGCGTCCCGCTGCTTGACTGAATTGATACGCAAGCAGCTTGAATTCCAAGGATGGAAACCCATGCATGGCCATGCATCATGCACGTTGGACGTCTCCCTGCGCCACTAATGTGCATGCCATGCTTGGCGCTCGTCCTTCAAGTCTGTTACAAGCATAAACGATGGCCGATCGCTGGAGAAAGAAGAGATGGTGTGCTTCTGGCGTGCTGGCACGCGCACACTCCAGGTCCAAACTGCACGTACCAAACCAGGCCCCATTCGCTCTATCGCTTGAAGGGGAAAGGGGCAAATTACAAATGCTCAAGAATACTGTCGTCTCGGCTAGTACAAATGTACCATTCGAGGCCAGTGCCTTTGACAAAATGCCGATTTAGGTTGAGATCTGCTCCATGAGGTGGCGCTCTCAAGAGAACTGCATGCAATGATTGCAAAGTTTTGTTCCTCGAAATCTGTGCAGTTTTCTTTGGCGGCCGAGTGCTACGACAGTAAGTCTTGATCGTTTCCCTTCTGGAACATCGAAAGGCAAGGGTCAGCCACCTTGTAGCAGACAGTTTCTGCATCATATGCGTCATCTGTTTGCATTGGATCTCGAGTCATATGCTTGCTAGAACAGGCTTTTTTTGAACGCTAATGTGCAAATATACTGTACATGTACGCACTTCTGTTCTGCAAGTCAGCGCTGCGCTGGCACGTAAGTGAGGTCTGGCCACATTCTTTTCATCATATGACTTTCCAGGCTGTTAGTGATTGTCACATATGGATAGCTACACATTACTCATGTGAGACTGACATGCAAAGATGGGTAAGTGCGTGCAACTCCCGGACATTTCAAATCAAAAAGTTGCACCTGATGCCTTTCAGGGACAGAGAAGGCGTACTGTTGCATTTAGAAGTTCAAACAGCAGCCGGCCGGTACGTAACAGCTGTCCAACAGAAGAGTTGCAGCGTGATAAAAGATCAAGATTGTGAAACTTAGTGACGGCTTCTTCCTCCTCCGGCTCCCCATCACCAAAATTTCCCAACTCTCATGTAGGTGATGGAGGTGAGGCAATGTTTTCAATTTCTGAATATGGTGGCTAAATATGTTGTTGCCCTCATAAAGAAGGCACCATTTGTACGCAAAAGCAAGTGCATGTGCGTGCATGTCCATATCTGTGGCTAATGTACGAAGCATAATCAGGTCGCGTCATATACTCGAGCGTTGCTCGATTCCAAAATCCTAAAGCTTAGACCCTTCTATGCAGCAAAACCAGGTTAACCAGGTTGTGTCTCTCATTCAAGGGTTTCTCCGCTGAGCCCATCCACAACTCTGTTTCAAGGATCCTGCAGCTGCTTTCCAAGTCCACATTGCGACTCCTGGCAACTGCCAATACGCACATCGCACAGAACTACCAATCACTCCCACCCTGACTGCTATGCTCAGGGATAAGCCTTGGCTAAGACTTGGCTACAACTCTATGGGTAGCTGCATCCCTCGCTGTTGTCGAGTCTCTTACCATAAGAAAAAGGAAACGCCATCACCACAATCCGCATACTCCCGCCCGGGCAATGAGCCCGTCCCGGATCAACCCTCAGCCGCTCTAGGCCACCTCCAGTTTTTATCTCCCTCCGCACCTCCGATTGTCCCCCTACACCTTGAAACCTCTTGAGTAGCAAAGCCTTGCCCTCACATCGCCAGAGATTTGCTTCCGGGTTCATCAGGCAAGCCGGTCGCTTGCAGGCTCTCATTTTGGCCCTCCACAAATCTCGGCTCTGTTAACTAACTACTGGCTGAAGAGCACCCACCGTCGCTTGCCAAAGGTTCTCACGCCGGAGGCGCGCCATAAATGCAACGGGAGCTATCACATCAGCTTAACGTGCGGTGTCACTAAAGCATGCGTCGGCGCTCATAACGCAACGCCTGCCTGGATAGACGAACGACTACGCCGCATGCAGAAATGACACAAGCTTACTAATAGATAACACCATTTCAATCTAAGAATATCGTCCCCTTGCTGAGGTGGCACTTCCGAGCAGCGCAGCGGGGCGGGGGGGAGACGAAGTCGGTCAGAAAGTCCAACACCCGAGCCCGAGCCAGAGCCCAATCAAAAGCTCGGCCCAATTCACTTGCGAGGCGAGCGCAGGGGGAGCAGGCGGCGGAAGAGAAGGTCGGCGAGCGCGTCGAGGTGCAGCAGGTGGCCGCGCGCGAGGAAGCAGTGGCGCGTGTACAGGCACGCTGCGCACGTCGTCGTCGCGAACGAGACGACGACCAGGATGTGGAAGTCCTGCCGAGAGGAGAAAGTGCGCACCCCCCTCCCCCACGCACCCCCCACGCACACCCCCCCTCTCCCGGCAAGAGCGCGTGCGAATGCGCACGTGCGCGTGCAAGCACAGGGAGACGTTGAGCTTCCGGCTCTCGAATACAAGCTTGAGTCTCCTTCAACCTTTAAGCTTGGATTCAGACTTTTGTGCTTTAGGTTTTGAGCTTTAGCGTTCTCCAGTGGCTCCAGTTTCAGCTTAGGGTTCGGTTTTTGAGAGTGAATTTTGAGTGTGAGTCTGAGCGTGCGCAGTTGATGAGTGCTCTCGCACCCGCCAGAGAATGTGATGAGAACATTGAGCACCACTTCCTCGACTGCGAGTGAGAGTGTCGAGCCGCTGTTTGAGTCTGCCACTTGGCGACTGCACACCACTACTGCAGTACTGCTTTTCTCTCTGCGCACTGTCGAAAGCTTCGGCCTTTGTTTGCATGTGAGAGCACAGAGTATGGAGAGTATGTGGGTCTGCCCGCAAGTACGTATGCGTCTGTCTGCGTGCATGCACATGTGTGTGTGTGTGTGTGTGTGAGAGAGTGTTGGTGTGCATTGACTTGAATATGCCCATTCATAATACGCCATACACGTGCATGCGTGTGCGTTTCTGCGTGTATACATATGCATGTGTGTGTGCATGTGCGTCTGTGTGCATGACCGTGCGTACATGCGCGCGCGTGAGTCTGTGTGCGTGCATACGTGTGTCCGAGCGCACGCGCGCGCAAACGTGCGTGTGAATCATCCAGAAAACTACACATGGGCATCATCACAATCACACAGCTTCTGCACGCAAACGAGAACGTGAACATGCGGACGGGAGGGCACAAGACGTGCGAGCGCAAGCGAGCGCAAAGGACAGGCAAGGAGACCTGAGGGCGGGGCAACCTCACAACCTCAGCGAGCGCGGATGCAGAAGGGGAATGCAAAAGAATGCAAGGAAAGCACAAGTGAGAACGGTAGCGAGAGGGAAGAGGCGAGAGAGAACCTGGGGGCGCGGGAAGGCGATGGTGAGCGCGAAGGTGAGCATGTGCAGCAGGCTCTGCAGCGCCCCCTGCACGCCGCCCACCACGCCCCTCTCGCTCTCCGCCACCGACTCCTGCCCCCCACGCACACATGCACACGTACACGCACACGCGCACGCGCACGCACACGCACGCGCACGCGCACGCGCACACATGCACGCACACGCACGCGCACGCGCACGCGCACACATGCACGCGCACACCTTGGCATGAGCTATGGGCACAAGCAGGTGGAGGTCCAGGGGTGCAGGCTTTGGGGGGGCTGCTTCCGGTGGTCCACACATACACACATGCACGTGCACACCCTGGCGTGAGCTGCAATCAGGTGCACAAGCAGGTGGCGGTTTAGGGTTTAAGCTTCGGGGACGGGGGGTGCTTCCGGCGGTCCACGTCAAACCGTGCCACGAGGTGGACAGTCGACGTGACAGAGAGCCGTGTGCTTTCGCAACGGCACACCCTTTTGCTCGGACTCCCATTTCTTTCGTCCACGTGGCCACGTCCACCGGCAGGGGTCTGTCAACCCACACTCCGGAGGGATCGGAATCGGACTACCCATTTGGGGCTAGGTCGGGTCAGGTTTGGGATTCCGGAGGGATTGGGCTCCGCGTTTGGGGCTAGGGCCGGGTCAAGTTTGGGATTACGTAGGGGTTGAGATTTCCAGGGGGCTGCTGCACGGGGGCGCGTTCGCGCCTGCATGAGCTAGCTGGGCAACGGGGGAGGTCGAAGCTGCAAGAACAAGGGCTGCATATCTTAATTTATGGGCTAGGGTTTTGGGGAATTGTTTAGAGTTTCAGGGGGGACAGCACCGGCGGTGCTAGGACTGGAGATGTAGGGCAAGGGGCGAGTTTGCACCTGCATGAGCCAGCTGCATGGCGGCGAGGTGGAAGCTCCAGAGAGAAAGCGCTCCAGATTCATAGGGTTCAAACTAGGCCTAGGGTTAGGGTTGGGAAAACACGGGGACGCGTTCGCACCTGCATGAGCTGAGTGACAGCGAGGTCGAAGCTCCAGAGGCCGACGCGCGAGCAGACAACCGCCAGCATCAGCAGCCACGCGCCGCCCAGGCCGCCCGCCCAGACGGAGCCGACACATGGCACCAGGAAGACCCACTGCCCGCCCACCCGCCCGCCCGCCCGCACGCACACACTCACGCACATTTATATCAAAGAAGCAGCCAAGAGCTTTTGCACTCTCCTGCAGAAGCTCCAATAGACCCCGTGGCCCGTGTTCCCCGAAGCCTCGCCCAAATCCTAACCCGAACCCAACTGCTCTCCTTCCTGGCCCTCATCCCACTGTTATCTTAGCCTCAACCGCACCCTAAATTTAAAACCCAGAGTCCTAAACACCTAAACCCCCTCTGACCATGATTGCAAGCTACACGCGTGGCTCCATCTGGATCTCAGAGCCAAGCCCACGTCAGCGCAAGGGAGCGAGGGAGGGCAAGATGACGTGGCACTGCTGACGTGGCACTGCCGAGGTGGCATTGCTGACGTAGCGCCGTACCTGCATCCAGGTGGACCAGAGCCCTGTGCGCACGNGGAGACGTTGAGCTTCCGGCTCTCGAATACAAGCTTGAGTCTCCTTCAACCTTTAAGCTTGGATTCAGACTTTTGTGCTTTAGGTTTTGAGCTTTAGCGTTCTCCAGTGGCTCCAGTTTCAGCTTAGGGTTCGGTTTTTGAGAGTGAATTTTGAGTGTGAGTCTGAGCGTGCGCAGTTGATGAGTGCTCTCGCACCCGCCAGAGAATGTGATGAGAACATTGAGCACCACTTCCTCGACTGCGAGTGAGAGTGTCGAGCCGCTGTTTGAGTCTGCCACTTGGCGACTGCACACCACTACTGCAGTACTGCTTTTCTCTCTGCGCACTGTCGAAAGCTTCGGCCTTTGTTTGCATGTGAGAGCACAGAGTATGGAGAGTATGTGGGTCTGCCCGCAAGTACGTATGCGTCTGTCTGCGTGCATGCACATGTGTGTGTGTGTGTGTGTGTGAGAGAGTGTTGGTGTGCATTGACTTGAATATGCCCATTCATAATACGCCATACACGTGCATGCGTGTGCGTTTCTGCGTGTATACATATGCATGTGTGTGTGCATGTGCGTCTGTGTGCATGACCGTGCGTACATGCGCGCGCGTGAGTCTGTGTGCGTGCATACGTGTGTCCGAGCGCACGCGCGCGCAAACGTGCGTGTGAATCATCCAGAAAACTACACATGGGCATCATCACAATCACACAGCTTCTGCACGCAAACGAGAACGTGAACATGCGGACGGGAGGGCACAAGACGTGCGAGCGCAAGCGAGCGCAAAGGACAGGCAAGGAGACCTGAGGGCGGGGCAACCTCACAACCTCAGCGAGCGCGGATGCAGAAGGGGAATGCAAAAGAATGCAAGGAAAGCACAAGTGAGAACGGTAGCGAGAGGGAAGAGGCGAGAGAGAACCTGGGGGCGCGGGAAGGCGATGGTGAGCGCGAAGGTGAGCATGTGCAGCAGGCTCTGCAGCGCCCCCTGCACGCCGCCCACCACGCCCCTCTCGCTCTCCGCCACCGACTCCTGCCCCCCACGCACACATGCACACGTACACGCACACGCGCACGCGCACGCACACGCACGCGCACGCGCACGCGCACACATGCACGCACACGCACGCGCACGCGCACGCGCACACATGCACGCGCACACCTTGGCATGAGCTATGGGCACAAGCAGGTGGAGGTCCAGGGGTGCAGGCTTTGGGGGGGCTGCTTCCGGTGGTCCACACATACACACATGCACGTGCACACCCTGGCGTGAGCTGCAATCAGGTGCACAAGCAGGTGGCGGTTTAGGGTTTAAGCTTCGGGGACGGGGGGTGCTTCCGGCGGTCCACGTCAAACCGTGCCACGAGGTGGACAGTCGACGTGACAGAGAGCCGTGTGCTTTCGCAACGGCACACCCTTTTGCTCGGACTCCCATTTCTTTCGTCCACGTGGCCACGTCCACCGGCAGGGGTCTGTCAACCCACACTCCGGAGGGATCGGAATCGGACTACCCATTTGGGGCTAGGTCGGGTCAGGTTTGGGATTCCGGAGGGATTGGGCTCCGCGTTTGGGGCTAGGGCCGGGTCAAGTTTGGGATTACGTAGGGGTTGAGATTTCCAGGGGGCTGCTGCACGGGGGCGCGTTCGCGCCTGCATGAGCTAGCTGGGCAACGGGGGAGGTCGAAGCTGCAAGAACAAGGGCTGCATATCTTAATTTATGGGCTAGGGTTTTGGGGAATTGTTTAGAGTTTCAGGGGGGACAGCACCGGCGGTGCTAGGACTGGAGATGTAGGGCAAGGGGCGAGTTTGCACCTGCATGAGCCAGCTGCATGGCGGCGAGGTGGAAGCTCCAGAGAGAAAGCGCTCCAGATTCATAGGGTTCAAACTAGGCCTAGGGTTAGGGTTGGGAAAACACGGGGACGCGTTCGCACCTGCATGAGCTGAGTGACAGCGAGGTCGAAGCTCCAGAGGCCGACGCGCGAGCAGACAACCGCCAGCATCAGCAGCCACGCGCCGCCCAGGCCGCCCGCCCAGACGGAGCCGACACATGGCACCAGGAAGACCCACTGCCCGCCCACCCGCCCGCCCGCCCGCACGCACACACTCACGCACATTTATATCAAAGAAGCAGCCAAGAGCTTTTGCACTCTCCTGCAGAAGCTCCAATAGACCCCGTGGCCCGTGTTCCCCGAAGCCTCGCCCAAATCCTAACCCGAACCCAACTGCTCTCCTTCCTGGCCCTCATCCCACTGTTATCTTAGCCTCAACCGCACCCTAAATTTAAAACCCAGAGTCCTAAACACCTAAACCCCCTCTGACCATGATTGCAAGCTACACGCGTGGCTCCATCTGGATCTCAGAGCCAAGCCCACGTCAGCGCAAGGGAGCGAGGGAGGGCAAGATGACGTGGCACTGCTGACGTGGCACTGCCGAGGTGGCATTGCTGACGTAGCGCCGTACCTGCATCCAGGTGGACCAGAGCCCTGTGCGCACGGTGCCGATGTGGTCCCGCAGGACGGGGTACACGAGCGTGCCCACGAGCCCAGTCAGCGCGGCCACGCCCCGCACCGCTCCCAGGAGGACAGTTGGCACGCCGCGCCACATCAGCGACGCCGTCATCAGGGCGTCGAAACTGCACCCGGCCATGTCCACACCCCCGTGCCGCGTTAGCCCCGGGCTCTCTGGACGTGCCAAGTGTGAGGTGTTAAAGAGAGAGGAGGATAGGGGTAGGGGGAGGGCGAGGGGCAGGGAGGCGTGGCCTAGGTCTTTCTCTCTCTTGAGAGAGAGCCCACGCGCGCGCGCGCGCCGCTCACGCCTTCCAAGGGCTTTGTGGGCTTCGAGGGCCCGTCCAAGGTATAAAGTAAAAGGCGGGTGCAGGGTTTCAGGTAAGGGGTGTAGGGGGTAAATGGAGGGGGTTTACTTCTTGTAGGGTTTAAGGATTGAGGCACCAAGGGACGTGCGTGGGGGTCGAGGGTGGAGGCCAGCGAGGATGCGAGGGCTAAGGGAAGGTATCGGAGGGCTGCGTGTGGGCTTGGCGTTAGGGTTGCAGGAACAAAGGGGGGCAGGNTGGCACTTGACCGGAAGCACTAAACGGATGGCCGTGGACAGGTGGCACTGCACAGGTGGCGCGCACCTGAGCACCGTGAGGTAGAGGAGGGCCAGCGAGACGGCGGCCAGGAGCGCCTCCTGGCGCAGGTACACCCGCCACCCGGCCACCATCCCCGCCCCAGAATCCGCCACCTGGAGTGCCACCTGGCGCATCAATGGACCAAACGCCGACGCCCGCCACCGCCCCTCCAGCTCATCTCGTGCAAGGTACATCTCTGGACGCTCTGCAACAGAGAGGCTGCCACCTGGAGGTACCCTGGCGCCGGCCGGCAGCGGGCTATCCCCAGCAGTCGCACGGCCCTCCCCTTCCAATCCGCACATTTCCACCGCCCCCCTTCCCCCCTGCTCCTGCTGCTGCTCCTGCTCCTGCTCCTGCTGCTGGTGCTGGTGCTGGTGCTGCGGCAGCAACCTCTCCCACGCGCTCTCTGAAGCATTTCTCTCCACCTCCCCTGATGCATGTATCTCTGGATGAGCGTGCCCAGAGAGCGCCACCTGTCCCTGATTGCCGCGGGGCTCCGCAGGCTGACAGCAGGGCGGGGCGTTTTCCAAGGGGTTGGGCAACGGGGCTGGCGGGCGGCTCTGGGCGGCGAGAGCTGGCAGCGCGCGATAGGCCGACGCCAGCAGGGCATACTCGGCCAGGCCTGACGCGACGTTCCAGGTGGCGATCAGGAGCGCCGCCGTGGCCGGCGAGGTGGCGCCGACCAGGAGGCCCGCGACAGCTGGCGCTACCAGCTTGCACGTCAGGTCGATTTGGCGCATGGACGCGTTGATCTGCGCCAGCCTGGCGCCACCGCCCGCGCCGTGCGGGCTCTCCTCCGCGACGACCACCACCCTGCCAGCCAAGCCAGCAAAGCGGCCTCCCTCAGCTCGGCAAACCAGAAGGAGACAAGTGGCACAAAGCTAGCCTTCTATTAGCCTCTGGCCCCTCACTCAAGTCCTCCCCGCCCTGCTTTGAACACCGAACACCATCGTTCATATTCCCTCCCCCCAAAACCCGCCCCCTCTCTCCCCCCTTCTTTCACCCCTTCTTTCACCCCTTCACCACCCCTGCGAGCCACGTGGCGCGCCTTGAGCAGCTGCCACAGCTACCACCCTGTCCGCGCAGCAACCATGTGCGCCACGATGGCACCCCCTGACGTGATGTTCAATGCTGCGTGCTGATGTGGCACAGATATTACCCCCAAGCAGGGGGGAAAGGGGGCTGGGTTTTTTTTTGGGGTGGGGGGGGGGGCAGGGAGGAGGGGCTGACCAGTCCCGCTGGATTGCCACGTCAGTCGCCAGCGTGGCGAGGCCCTCGACACCTGTCAGGGACAGGAGCACCGTCACAACAAGCCAGCTGGCGGGCTCTCCAGGCTGGTGCGCGAGCAGCCACGCAACTGCCAGGCAGGCGGCCACCACTGCGGCATTCTGCACCGCCAGCGCCACCCTCACCACCTGCATGCACCGCCACATGTCAACGCGGGACGTGCTCAGCTGTATGCAGATCGGTCTTGGGGTGCACGAACCTGTGACACTGGGGTCGAGTTGATAAGTGTCATCACGAGCAATCTGAAGTCCGCTCGAAACAAACCGGCAGGACCCTGTTTGCAAGCACATATTTGCATGCATTTGCGTGCGCTATCGATTGGCTGAATGCACATACACCCGCACACGCGCACGCGCGCGCGCGCGCACACACACACACACACACACACACACGCGTATGCATAGCCCAAAATTTACATTAACCATCGCCAATGCATGGGAGGGGGGAAGAGAGGAGGGAAAAGGGGGAGGGGAA
>WELA01011762.1:152957-165493 GCA_009602735.1 Mesotaenium endlicherianum
CCCCCGCGTCTTCCCCCACCTTCCTCAACAGCCGCCTCGGAAAAGGGGGAGACGCGGGGTTAACAGCAAGGAGAGGGGAGGCAAGGGGGCGAAGCAGAAGGAGAGAAGAGGAGGAAAACAGAGGAGGATGGGATGAGAGGGGGAGCGGAAGCAGGAGGGGGCGCGCGGGAGCGGGAGCGTGGGGGCAGCAGGGGCGGGGCTCACCCGGGGCCAGTCTGACAGCGGTGCCGAAGTCCGCCACCTTGATGGCCGTGTGCGACAGGTGGCAGCGCAGCAGGATGTTCTCGGGCTTGAGGTCGCGGTGCACGACCCCGCGCGCCTGCCAGCTGTGCACGGCGCGCGCAAGCTCAGCGCACACGCGCGCCGCCTGCGCCTCGGGGTAGTAGCGGCGGCGGCGGATGCGCTCGAAGAGCTCCCCGCCCTCGCACAGCTCCATCACCATGTGGATCCTCTGCACGCACGCACGCATGCAAACGCATCACCATGTGGATCCTATGCACGCACATGCACGCACATACGCACGCATAAACGCACGCACGCCTGAATGCATGCATGAATGCACGCACGCACATGCGCGCATGCACGGACGCACATGCACGCCCTCGCACGAACGCACGCACATGCTGACATTTATAAGAATGCGCATGCACGCACGCACGCACACACACGCGCTCACGTCCACGCGCACTCGCACGCTCACGTCCACTGGCACGCATGCGTGCATCCAGGCGCGCGCACGCGGCGCGCTGGTCCGCGCACGGCTTCGAGCGGAGCGTCGGCCCGCTTGGGCGAGGCTGCTGGTCCTCCACACTCAGGGCTCATTCACACGCGCGCACGCGCTCATGCAAGCGCGCATGCGACTCCCGCTGCCAGGCAGGAGGGTAAGCAAGCAGTCAGGCAGGCAGTCGGGCAGTCGGGCGGGCAGGCAGGCAGGCGGGGGAGCGGGCGGGCGGGCGGGCGGGCTTTCCCCATAGGCAGCTGGGGCACAAACTTAGAGAAGGAAAGCTGTCCATCCTTGCCCCCCCCGGGGGGGTAGGTATCCGGATAGTAAACTACTTTGCCCTACCCGCATACCGTGGGAACAGAGGCTGACGATCACAACAGGTTGCAAGAGCAAGTTTATCGGACTCAAAACATGTGCGATTATCAATCCTGGGGGCTACCCCTCCAGCCCAAATCGGTGGTCCACTTCAACATGCATGTGACAAGTGGCATTCATGCAATTGATTGTACGTACGTGGGCATCCTCGTAGGCAGCTCGGAGGCCGACCACTGACGGGAGGTCCGACAGAATGGACATAACGTCCAGCTCCCTCTGAAGAATGACACCGTCGACACTCGCCTGGAGGTACCGCTTGTCAATGATCTTGCAAGCCAGCCTCTCGCCAGTGGCTCGATCAATGCAGAGCCTAACGACGGCGTTCGTGCCCCGCCCGAGCTCCTGCCTCAGGGAGTACTTATCGCGAATCTGCCTGTACGGCCTCCCCAGCATGTTGTTCGAACCTAGCACCACGGACTCCGAACTTGTACGGCGCAGCCTCGGCCCCATCGGCACAGCTAACGGCACCTCATCGTCCTCTTCGCCGTACTGCGAATCCATTGCTCCGTCCGCCATGGCTGGCGCTCGATTCGATGTCTGACTTGACCAGAGGCTCGCTAAAAACTTAGGTCTCAGGCTGAAAAATAACTGCGCTCTCTCTGTGCACGACTATCTCCGGAAACTTGCAAATGTGTTCTGTGGAGCAGAGGTTCACCAGCTGTAATCAGAAGCCTCACAAACAGGATGGTACTAACACAGACCAGAGGTGGCTTGGCCTTAGCAGGTGTGTCAGCTTCCAACCTCAGAGTGTAGCCATTTGCGTGCGTACACCCGAGCCTCGACATGTCGACAGCCTTTGCTCTTACGTAGAGGCAGTCAATGCTGAAGGCTGAGAGAAAAGCTGGCTGAAGCCATTCATCGGGGCTGCAATTTGCAGTGTCTGCCAGTGTCATGCTGTCGTTTTTCTTTCGGTCGATCGATGAAACAAGGGGGTCCTCAGGCACCCACCTTTAACGGGTCGACTTCATGATTTTGGAGTCTCTAAAACGTACCTGGTCTGTCCTTGTATCGCAGGTTACCTACTATCGGTACAAAGTACGGCAAGGTGCCAGTTGAAAGGGTAGCCACGTAGGATAGTACAAAGTGGTACAAATACATGTTTTCTTCGCTGTCTTCTTCGGTCAAAGTTCAAACGCCAGCACCGCAAAAACTGTGCTGAAACATTGGCCCCGACTGGTCACGATTATGGCCACGACTTTTAAGAATATCAAGCGGAGGTCAGACCGGGGTACTTTGTGTCGTTTATAATCGTATCACTTTTTGGCCAAAGTCAAGGTGCTGCTACGATTGGTCAGGACTCAGGAGTCAGAAGTACTGGTTGTCACTACTGACAGCCACTTAGAATATGCCAACATGGCGGTCCGGGCTATAATGCAATCTTAAAGCATTTTCAGATTTTATCGGATTTTTGTGGACACTAGAGTCTGGACACTGGAGTCTGGAGTCTGGACTTGGACTCTGGAGTCTGGAGACTTGGACCCTTGACTCTGGACCCTGGCCTGGACCAACCACCCTGGACAAAGTGTTTGCCGCTCTCAACGAAGGAGGTAAAGAGATTTGTATGTAGAAAATACAAAATATTTCAACGTTCTTTGCGGACTAATAGGCACTATGACTCATGAGGCACCACGTACAGTTGTATTATGAGAGGCGCGCCTCTTGCATGCGCCATGTGTCGCACTCAGTAGGGAAGAGCAGAATGATGACGACAAAACTCACTCAAACCAATCCAAATGGTAAATTTCAAAACTACCACTGCCAAGTTTGTTCATTGCAAATCTATCACTCACTTGCAAAACTACCACTCGCACATGTAATGGCATCCACGTAGGCCCTACACGAATAAATGACGTGCCACATTATTTCGTATGGGAGCCTACCTGACACACCATTTCGCTCTTTCATTTCCAAAATCTTCCACCACCACATTTGTAACTGACCCACCTCCACGAAACAAACTGCCCAAGGACGCCACAGGTATTTCTTCAAACCTATCTCTTTCGCCTTTATTTTAAAACCCTGTATGTTCACAAACTATATATCCATCGCATGGTGGTTAAATCTTGGCGGATGTAGCTTGGGGGGTGAACTTGCTTACTAACTCTACATTCCTTCTCCACCCAAGTACGATTGTAACTAAATTCCTTCAGTTCCCATGGTTGCACATTTAAAAACGGTGCGGTATGCGTAGAAAAACGAAGGAATAGCCACAGGCAACATCAATGGAAACCTGCCACTAATAACTAACCCCTTTGCTGACCAGTGAGCCGCCACAATTAGCTTGTTGTGACTCCGTTCTGTACGCGAAATAGCAGGGAATGCGATGGATATAATTTGTGTACAGGGTTTAAAAAATAAAGGCGCAAGAAACAGGTTTGAAGAAATACCTGTGGCGTCCTTGGGCAGTTTGTTTCGTTGAGGTGGGTCAGTTCAAATGTGGTGGTGGAAGATTTTGGAAACGAAGGAGAGAAATGGTGTGTCAGGTAGGGTCCCATGCAAAATCGCGTGGCACGTCATTTATCCGTGTAGGGCCTACGTGGACGCCATTTACATGAGTGAGTGGTAGTTTTGCAATAAGTTTGGAAGTGAGTGGTAGAATTTGCAATAAACAAACTTGGGAGTGGTAGTTTTGCAATTTACCCGAATCCAAACCAATCCAAACACAATATTCTACGTTTTTGAAGAGTGGTGTCAGCCTTCAGGTGGTGTCTGGACTCCGGAGTCCAGACTCACGAGGCATTTCTGATGAGTGGAGCTACTTGAAACAAAAGGAGCAGATACGGTCGAGTTTAGTCGAGGTTACTTGAACAAATACATCTCGAATAATACGACAGGATGATGGACGATGTGAGCTGGTTCAGAGTGGGCACTCGCGAAAAGTTCGAGGGAAAATTATTTTTTAACTAGATTGACGATCGGAGGACAAGATTACCATCAATTTATGCAAACTGAACAGAAATACACAGATTTCCAATTTGGACAAAAATGCCACAATCAGCTACTCCAAATAAATTGTCCTTTCCGAGATATGCGCCGCCCAAGATTGTACTTTTTGTTGCGCACAAGTGTGTTTGCACCTAAGGTACAAAAACTACAAAAATTATTGGTGCTAAAATTAAATTTTTATATGAGCAGGTAGCTTATTCAAAGCCAAACCTACACATACATGGTGTGAAAGCACCACATGAGGGGTTATTTTAATATGAACATCCCAAATAAGGCTCTTATGGTGCCGAATTGGTTCAAAAAGCTTTAAACCTAGTGTTAAGCATCTTGCTATCTCCGTCAACTTTACAAGCTGACATAAGCTTTTCAATTATGTTACTACAAGTACCATCTAGATTTGTTAAACGTATAACATGTTGTATTCCAAATGTTTGGAACTGTTCAAGAACAAATAGGTCAGCCACTTGTAGCTATTGAAAGATGTTTCTTCTTTCTTTAGCTCTCTTCTTACACTTTGTTGCCTTAGGCTTGGGCAGCTTCTTTGGGATTCTTAAAAATACCAAGACGAACTGATTTGTCGTGTGTATTCATATTATTGAGTGTGAAAACTGTTAGTATGTGCACATGAGGTATGTTTTGCTGGTACCTAAGTAGTTGTTTCCAAGTTGGATGTGAAGTAGAAAAGTAGGTTCTTCTCTCCTGGGTGTGTGGATTTTGTTGTCTGAAAACAACAGGCTACAATTGCACTTGCATGTCGAGAGCGTGCAGAGTGTTGAGATATATAGCGTCAAAAAGAGAGCTATGGCAGCTCTTAAGTTTGTAAAAGAACTATCTTCTAGGTTTGGCAGGCATTATGTGCTTGTCTTTTTCATTCAATATTAAATTGTGCATTACCAAACATTTATTTATTTTGTAGTACGTTTCCTTCTTTATACGCTTGTCTCTCGCTATCAACGTACAACCTAGGGTGCTCTAGGGGCCATAATAGGATTGCCGTACAATGTGTACACCAGATAAGACTAAGATGTTGACATAATTAACATAACTTATGACGCAATATGAAGTCCAATTTTGTCGTTCCTACACCTCAAAGGCTTTCAAATGGCATGAGGCAATTGACAACCTCTCAAGCGTGAGAATGCTGTCGGACCAACTGAACTTGGCGATTGCAAGGAATTGCAAAGTGCTAGATAGATTGAAGCGTGAGTTGCTACCTACATGTTCTTTTAACTCTTGAAGTATAGGCGAAAAGCTAGCTAAGCTCTAGGAAGAAGAAGCTACTAGAATCATGAATGTATCTAAGAAGCTTGAAAAATTCTAGGTGAACCAATTGGATCTTTCTCAATTTTGGGAATTCATTGATGCGCAAATTGCACGATAGCTACCAACGCATAAGACATTGAACGAACTTGTGAAGAAGCTTGATACTAAAAGTTCCCAAGCTGAGGTGTTGGTCAGCAGCCAAGAGCAGCGCTGGTCTGACATTACAGAAATTAAAGTCTTTTTTTCTTGCAAAAGAATACGTACTAAAACTGCATTTTAGAAAGCTTCATTTGAATGAATGGAAGCTTCGCTTGCCTTGCATTGTTACTCGTATAATTTGTGCCACTCTAATTGGTCTGGAGTTCGTCGGGGCCTCCAACTAGGGTCAACATGGACCAAGTCATCCAGCCGGGTTGTGAGTAGTGGGCAGGTCGAGCAGTTGACGGGCCGGGCTCTAGGGTGGTAGGCAAACCGACCAGTCGGCGGGGAGCCGACCAGTCAAGACCCAAAGTGCGAGGAGGATTGAACCTAGCGAGGCGGAGTTTGCTAGGTTTTGTCGAGCAGATAAGCTAGACTGGGATCTGGAGTTAGTGGTTAGGCTAGAGTGGGGAAGTCGGCAAAAGATCGAGGGCGGTGACTTAGGGTAGCACCTAGTCGGCTGAGATAGATCAGCGCGACACTATGAGAATATTTGTTGAGTAGTAAAGGACTCTAGCTGAGGTGACCATAGTAGAATGGCCACTGGGAGGGATTGCTATGTGACCAACGGCCCAACTTGTAATCGCCACTTAAAAATAGTGTATCAAGTTTGTGTGAGACACTTGCAAACTTTTGAGTTGGTCCCTTGCCTTGCCTGTGTGCCCACCTTTTGAAATTGATTGTAACCTGCTAGACCAAGTTGGGCGTCAGCTCGCCTATCAAAGAATATCATATAAGTATATCTAGCTTTCTCACCCATAAAGGCTGCTCTTGTTGTACAAAATGAACAGCGCAAGTGCGTAAGTCTGCAAAATGTGTGACAAACAATGACGTGTGCGGTTGTTTTAGTAACCATATACTACAAATACACTTCTCCTAGCTGCTTGGCTTTTGAGGAAACAAGTGTCTTGAACACCGCATCCCGCAAGGTAACGAGTCAGTTTGAACCATACCTCGTCACATATGTTTCACGCAAACTGGAAAATGCTTTACCACGACATGAGTGCGATGTGGCCCACTGACTTGTGCGGTGGTGGCTACTGCATTTTTAGCCAGCTACCGCCTACGACCGTCATCGGGCCCACAACAATGGATGAATATAGAATGATTGCGGGTTTCCAACATGAAAGAAATAACTTTCTTGCATTGCGAAGTGTACAGAGAGATCTCGGACAAATGCCTAAAAGTGAACAAATAGCTCTCGTTGCTCTACCCTTCTAAACTGCCACTCCACAATTATTTACATGTCCCAAAGACCAAAACAAACAAAACAACTAGAACCCTTTGGGCCACAAATGCATGCATTATTCCTAAAGGCGACACCATCACTCCTCCACTCTGACCACTTGGTGTGCCACACCACCCCCCGACTTAGATACAGAGGGCTCACGCCCATGCCTATGTCCATCCTCGTCGGAGCCACTGCTCTCCCCGCCCAGAGCGTCGTGCATACACCGCTGGGCCTGACGCATCTCGTCCACGCACGGCCCGTACGACGCCTCGCCCTCCGCGCCGCCCGCCACCTCGCCGCCGTCCACCACGGCCTCCTGCATCGCCTCCCCCCGCGACCCCCTTGCACCCCGGCCGCTCTCGGGCTCGTCCTCCTCCGCGGCGGCCGCCCGATGCGCTCCGTTGACGCCAGCTGGCGCGCCAGCTGTCACGCCCGCTCCTTCCCCAGCTGCTTCCGCGGGAGAGGAAGAGGGTCCTCGGGGGCGCTCGGACTCCTGGAGCGCCCACATGGTGGCGTAGCGGCCGCCCTTCTTGGCCAGCAGGCTCGCGTGCGTGCCCTGCTCCACCACCTGTCCCGCCTCCATCACCTGCCCACTTGCAGATCCCAACTTGCAATCCCACCCGGCCTTGTTAGCGATTGAGGTTTGAAAGCAACCGTCAGAGCCCTTACTCGTCAAAACTACTGCCGCCATTAATCAGTGCTGCTTTGAGTACTACTCCCTACCAGCCTCCATCACCTGCCCACTCGCAAACCCACGTGCAAATGCCACCCAGCCAGCCTTATTAGCTATTGAGGTTCGACCGCCTGGTAGAACAATGACTACTAGCACTATTAGTGCTGCTTGAGCTACAACTACGACCCTAAACCCGAAACCTAAACCCTACCCTACATCTCCTGCCCGCTTGCAATCGAGCCTGCGTCTCTCCCCGCCTTGCAAGCCATTGAGGCCTAGCTTCTACCATGGCAACAATCACGACTAGTAGCACTGCTGCTGCTGCTAGCGGTACCGACTACCCCCCGTTAGAGCTGCTGCATCTCGTTATCTACTACCAGTACTAGTGCTGCTGCTGCTGCAACTGCAACCAGTGCTACTTGAAAACTTCTACTGCTAAAAATAATACACACACTCCTGCTAGCTGTTGCTGCTGCTGCCACTCTTACTAGCGCCGCTGCTGCTCCTACTAATACCACCACTACCACTGTTATTGCTATGTGCGTGGGGGGGACAACAGACAACATCACGTCTGTCGTCGTTGCCGAGAAAGCGCAAATGCAGGCGCAAGCGGGTGTGCAGAGGGAGGGGAGAGAGAGCGAGCTCACACCATGATTGAGTCGCAGTGCTTGATGGTGGAGAGGCGATGCGCCACAAAGAGGCACGTGCGCCCCTGCGCGAGCTCCTTCAGCGAGCTCAGAATGGCCGCCTGCACGCACGCGCGCAGCAGGAAAGAGAGGCGAAAGTAAGCAACGGATGGGGAATATGACGTGTAATTCTGTCAAGTAGTGCAGCTGCGTCACGGCGTGCGTGTGCGCATGCGTGTGTATATGTGCGCGTGCGCGCGCGCGTGTGCGTGTGTGTGTGAGTGTGTGTGTGCGCATGCATGCCTGTATGTGTGTGTGAATGTGTCTTCGAGCGCGTGTGTGCGTGAGCAGAACTTAAGGGAGGGCAAACCCTAAAAAAAGGAGGGGAGGACAAAAGTGCAATTACATAAGCTGTGTAGCGAAAATGAGGTGCCTGTGTGTGTGTGTGTGTGTGTGTGTGTGCGCGCGCGCGCTCGCTTGAGAGTGGCACGTGTGTCTATGCGTGTGTGCATCTGTGCGTAAGTGTGTCTGTGTGAGGGTATGTTATAAAACACAAGAGAAGGGGAACGCGGAGTAAGTATGTGCCTATATCTGTGTGGGTGTGTATTTGCGTAGTGTGCTGGTTGTGAGTGTGCAAGGAAGCTGCAGCCCGCCTGCCTCATACCTCAGTGGCGGAGTCGAGAGCGCTCGTAGCCTCGTCGCATATCAACAGCCTCGGTTCCTGCAAGCCCCCCCCACATTGCATCGCCACTTGTCAGCACGACAATCGTTTGGAGCGGAGGGAAGTCAGAGTGGAGTCATGGGTGGGGTGGAGGAGGGAGGGAGGCGCAGAGTGCGCACTTTTAAAAAGGCGCGGGCGATGGCCACCCGCTGCTTCTCTCCGCCGCTCAGCTGCTCACCCCAACCCCAGCCCATCCCATCGCTTGTAGACCGCATGACTGACTTGCATGAGAAAGGCATGAGAGGGAGGGAGAGCGAGTTGGAAAGGAAGAGGGTGGGAGGGGAGAGGAGGGGACGGCAGCGAGAGAGGGGTAGGAAGAGGAAGAAGGAGAGAGGGAGAGAGATGGGAAGAGAGGGAGAGAGGAACAGAAACGGAGGGAGAGCAGGGGAGAGGAGGGCAAAGAGAGTCCACAACCTAATGCTGCGAGAGGATTCTATCAAACCGGCATTGCATGCACGCACAAATGCACGCGTTTCACACATGCTCCAATAGATGCATTCTCACACGCACATTCACCCACACACGCACGCACGCACGCACAGGCAAGCAATGCACGCCCGCAACCGCGCGCGCACCACACACACACACACACACACACGCGCGCACACACACATGCACAAGCATGCACGGACGCACCTTGAGGCCGCGCTCGCCCACCAGAGTGTTGTACCCATCCGGCATCCGCATGATGGCCTCGTGCATCCTCTGCAAACCGTCCCCCCCCCCGCCCACACCCACACCCGCACCGACGCCGCATCTGCCCGCATCAGGGCCTGAAAGCAGCAGCAAGGGCGGATCCACTGGGGGAGCCGCGGCGGCAGCAGCCAAGTGCAGGTGCACGGCCCCAGCGGCAGGGCAGCAGCCGCAGCAGCAGCAGTAGCAACAGCAGCAGGCAATGGCGGCGGCAGTGGCAGTGTTTGTGGCTGTGGGAGCCAAAGCCACAGCTCCAGGAGGAGCCAGGTGGCAGCGGAGGGAGCAGCCGCAGCGGCAGCCTTGAGCGGCAGAGGCAGTGGCAGCGGGAACGAGAGCAACAGCAGCGGCAGCGGTAGCGGCAATGGGAGGAGCAGTGGCAATGGCAGGGGTAGCAGTGGCAGTGGAGGCAGCGGGGGCAGCGGTGGCAGCGGAAGTGGGAGCAGCAGGCAGAGGCAATGGCAACGGTAAAGGCGGGGCGGCGGGAGCAGCGGCAGTGGGAATGGGAGCAGCGGCAGTGGGAATGGCAGTGGGAAGACTACGGCTGCGGGAACGAGAGGGAGATTGAGCTCACCGCTTGCTTGGCAGCCCTCTCCACATCCTCGCGCATGGCTCCCGGCCGCCCGTACGCGATGTTGTAATAGATGGTGTCGTTGAACAGCACCTGCCAGAGAAGGGCAGTGCCGAGCAAAGCACAAGATTCACGTCCCTCCCTCAGCCTCCCTCTTCTTCTGCTTCTTCTTCTTCTTTTTCTCCTCAGTCATCGTCTATATTTCAAGCGGGAACCTTTCCTACAATAGCTGCTCTCTCTCTCTCTCCCTCTTTCTCCCTCTCTCTTTCTCTCGCTCGCAAACAGGAGACAAGAGGACGGGGCAGTTGGGGCCAAGGGAGGCTTAAGACACACGCTTCCACACAAGGAAATGCAATCAGCACCAGAGAGAGGGCACACCACGGGGCGCATTCCTTTCTGTCTTGTCTCGTAGCATGCACAAGGATGCACGACACTCAGAAGGAGAAGAGAGGGGAGGGAAAGAGTGGGGCAGGGGGCGGGGTCAATCTTCGCTTTAACTCTTGAAATGCCTCTTCCTCTTTCTCNATGTACCTGAGGATGACACGTGCATCATCTTTAGTCAGCACCATCAAAAAAAGATCTCATACTGATTGTAACTATACGCAGACCTGGGGAGTATTTTATGTCATAAAGGATAATTGCTCTTGTATGTCAAGTATACTTGGAATAAAGCTACTATTTTTCTGCATCCTGGATTGATCTATCTAAGTGTTCAACCTATGAACAGTTCTTGGCATCATCTTGCTATGCTTGTACCACACGGCACGGTTCCCTTCTTGATTGTCCTACACCCCATACACATAGGAGCTACATTCCATCTTCTTGTTCAGATATTAAGCGGGAGCAGAAACAGCGTACGTGGGAGGTCTGCTGCACCTTGCTAGCAGCCCCTTAGATCTGTCCATCTGTTACGATCACTGAACACGCCAAAAGAACAATCCCTAACCTATCGATCCTAGTGCTAACTGTTGGGGCTATCTCCCAGTAAAGAACTTACAGCTGAAATGAGGAGCAACAAGAAAGCCAACGTTTGGCACCTAACACCATACTCAATAACCAGTAATAAGTCCACCTTGACTAATTTCATTGAACCTAAGGAACATGGCAACATCAAATTAGACAATGACTTGACCAATCAAGAACAACTACAGCGATGATATAACGGCCTAGGGCCCTTGTGGCCCTTGTGTGCAGAAGATGGGCGCGACTTTTCCCAGAGACTTTTTCACGAGAAATGTGGCGACACAAGCCCCTGCCTTGAGGGGGCCACGCGTCTAGCAAGTTAAATTGAGGCTGCCCTTGTATAGTGAAGGTAGAGGCCAAACCGCCCCCTCTCCGTCAAGTCGGCGGCGCTTGTTGGATCATTACTCAGTCCAAGCCCAGCTGCTCTCTCCGCCCAGCCACTCCCTCAGCCCAGCTGCTCGCGCACGAGCTCGTAGGCGAGAAAGCAGGCTGCGTTGGCCGGCACGCTGCGTGCCATGGCTGGCCCAAAGCCGCGGTACAAGCCCTTCACGCCCTCGGTTGCCCAGACCTTCCGGAACGCGTCCATGGTGCCCTTGTACTTGGGGTTCCTGCCGTGCCGCAATCGCAAGCGCCACACCCCCCCCAACACACACACACACACGCCAAGAAGAGAGTCCATGTTACTGGATAATCGCCACGCCCACCGCCACGCCCACTGCCATGCCTCTGCCACGCCCACCGGTGATCCCACGCGTCCTGCGCCTGCAAGAGTGAGGCTCGCATCGACGCGGTTGCGATTGCGGTCGCAGGTTCCCCCGCCCGGCCTCCGCGTCTCCACTTTCACGAGTTGCGTGTTTTGGGTCACAGGTTTCAGGCTTCCGGGTGGGGCGGGCGGGACTTTGGAAGGCAGGCTCTGGTTTTGGGGTTTCGAGCCCGGACGTTGGGTTACTGCGAGCGACGTGGTCCCGCTTCAGGGTTCTAGGTTTGCAGTTTAGGGTTTAGAGTTTGCGGCACGCGCTGCCTCCCCCCACAGAGAACAGGCAAGCGCTCCCCAGCTACGCAGGCAACGCCTGGGGCCGGCACACACATCTGGGACGCAGGAAGGAGCAAAAATAGTTCCGGAAAAGACAAAGGAAAAACAGCATGGGCGTCCTCTCACAGCCGGTCCACCCAAAAGCCCGAGCAGCGCAGCGCGATGCACCCGGTGGCATAAGCGAGGCTTCTCACGCCGGATGCACGCACGCACTGCTGATGCTACGCACGCACAGCAGCAGAAGCAGCAGCAACAGGACAAGGAGCACGAGCAGGAGGGAACAGGACGAGGAGGACGAGGAGGAGGAGCAGCAGCAGGAACAGCAGCAGCAGCAGCAGGACGAGGAGGAGGAGCAGGATGAGGGAGGAGGGCGGAGGAGCGCGCACAGGCCGGGTGTCAGAGTAGCCGAAGTGAACGTCGCGCACGTCCACGGCCACGCCCTCGCGGCGCCACGTCAGCACCTCGCTGCCCGGCTTCATCGATGACTCCGTGCTGCCCGCCACCCCCACCCACATCCCCCCC
>WELA01011762.1:180083-215694 GCA_009602735.1 Mesotaenium endlicherianum
ATGACTATGATGAACACCATATTTCAGCCCATGTTGGACAGATTTGTGGTGGTATTCATCGATGACATCCTTATCTACAGCAAGACCCTTGAAGAGCATGCGAGACACTTGAAAGAAGTCCTTGAAGTATTGAAGCAAAACAAGTTATTTGCAAAGGAGTCAAAGTGTGAGTTTGCCAAACAAGAAGTGGAGTTCTTAGGTCTCCACGTGACTGCTGATGGCATCAAGATGGATCCCAAGAAGACCACGGTGGTGGAGGAATGGCCAACCCCCACGACAAGAAAGAACTCCAGTCATTCTTGGGATTCGCCAATTGGTACAGGAGATTCATCCAAAGCTTCTCGCACATAGCAGCCCCCCTGACAGATCTACTCAAGAAGGACAGGCTATATACATGGACCGAGAAAGAGGAAGAGGCATTTCAAGAGTTAAAGCGAAGATTGACCACATCCCCGGTGCTCACTCTCCCAAGTCCAAACCCAGATTGGCCCTTCCACGTCATCACCGATGCATCTTCCTATGCAATAGGAGCAATCTTGCTTAAAGACCAAGGCAAGGGACTGCAGCCCATCGCTTACAAGTCAAGAAAGCTAAATCCAGCCGAGCAAAATTATACAACCACAGAGCGAGAGGCATTGGCGATTGTACATGCCTTGAAGGTTTGGCGCTGCTACGTTGAAGGACGCAAAGTACTGGTCACCACGGACCACGAGGCGTTAAAGCACCTCCAGACGCAGCCGTATCTCTCAAGGAGACAAGCAAGATGGAGCGGATACTTGCAACAATACAACATCACGATTCAGTACCAGCCCGGCAAGACAAACCCGGCTGACCCCCTCTCAAGACTGCAATTAAATGCAGTGATGGTATCCCTGAAGACAGATCTGGAAGCTCGATTTTCAGCCGCCTATGAAAGAGACCCTTACTAAGAACGGAGAAGCAGCCTTGGACCCATGCAAGAAGCAAGAAGGCAATTATTGGGTGAGGCAAGACACGGGCCGAAGATGTGTTCCTAATGACTTAGACCTCCGGCTCTTGCTTCTACAAGAAGCACACGACAACCCTCTTGGAGGACACTTTGGAATCCTAAGGACCACGGGCGTTCTAGCTAGGACTTATTGTTGGCCAGGCATGTCTAAGCAAGTCAAGGAGTACTGCAGGAGCTGTGACACATGCCAAAGAATCAAGCCATCATCGCAAAAGGCGGGAGGACTCCTCCAACCACTACCAATCCCCGAAAGACAATGGACGGACATCTCAATGGACCTTATCGTGGACTTGCCCGTGACACCTCGAGGCCATAATGCAATACTCACGGTGGTGGACAGACTTACCAAGATGGCTCATTTTATTCCCACGACGACTAAGGCTACAGCACCACAACTTGCAAGACTCATCTTTGACAACATCTTCCGACTCCATGGACTACCATCAAGAATTGTGTCAGATAGAGATCCAAGATTCACAAGCCATTTCTGGAAAAATCTCTTCAAGAACTTGGGTACATCGCTGGATATGTCTACTGCCTACCACCCACAATCAGATGGGCAAACCGAGCGTATGAATCGTACCCTAAAGACCTCTCTAAAGGCCTACGTGTCTACCCTCGAGCAAGACTGGGACATGTACTTGACCCCCCTCGAGTTTGCCTACAACAACACTACGCAGGCCTCTACCCAAGAGTCCCCATTCTTCCTCAACTATGGCTTCCATCCGACCACGCCACTGAGCTTCACGGCTGGCCATGATGAAGTACCTGCAGCCACAGATTTTATGGAGACATTAGAAGCAGCCCTTACAGCAGCGAAGAAAGCTCTACAACACGCGCAAGATGCTCAAGCAAGAGTGGCGAACAGATCCAGAAGAGAAATTACGTACAGAGTGGGTGACAACGTGTTACTATCATCCAAGAATATTTCCCTGAACAACAGGCCTGCCGGCAGCAAGTTCTCTCCCAAGTATTTGGGACCCTTCAAGATTATCCAGCAAGTCAACCCCGTTGCTTTCAAGCTAGAACTTCCCCAGACTATGCACATCGACCCCGTATTCCACGCTTCCCTCTTCAAGCCATATGTGCAACCCGACAACAAGTTCCCAGGACGTGTGACAACCCCACCAGCCCCAACAATAGTGGATGATCATTTGGAGTACGAAGTGGAAGACATAGTGGCTATGAGAAATTTCAGGAGACAGCAGCAATACTTGATCAAGTGGAAAGGATATCCAGATTCGGAGAATAGTTGGGTGGCGGCGCACTACCTTGACAAAGTTCAGAGAAAGTTGAAGCGCTTCCATGCCGCCAACCCCCATCTTGGACCAGCCCCAAGTCTCTCTACTAGAAGCCCGAAGACTTCAGGGAGGCAGCCTGCCACCATCAAGAAGCAGCAGAAGACCCCTTGGAGGCAGCCTGCAAGAACAAGAAAGAGGAAAAATTGACATTAGACACTCTTCTCTTCTCACAGTTTCTGAATAGAAAACTAAAACTGCTACTGGTGATAGGTCTCTGCATAATAAATTCTGAAAATTTACCTGGCTGTAGTCCATCAGTAGCCGGTCATTAAGAGTCCAAGTTTGCTCAATTTGGAGCATTGGTGAGAGAGATATGATGCTCTAAGTAGAAGGGGGTCAAGCTGCTGGCATTGTTAGGGCAGAATATGCCTTCTGACATTGTGCCCTCCCCTGAACTTGGAATGCTTTGAAACTCAAGACTCTGGTAGAACATCTTACAGCGCCCAGTTTGAGACTTAGTTTGCAAAATTTGGAGAATTATAGAAGGACTTATGATTTCAGAAGTTTTTGCACATATTTGGAGGAGTGCCTACTCTCTCAGCTCTCAACAACAGTCCAGAAATTAGAATGCTCTCAAATTTGGTGTGCCGGTACAATTCTCCGACGCGGTCCGTTTGGCACTCAAATTTTCAGATTTGAAGCAGTTCTGTGGACGCTATGAATTTTTGAGTTCGTGGCAGATTCTGGGCCAACTTGTACAATTTTCTTTATCATTAAGGAGTAGGCTAGCCAATAAGGTCACACCACCTACGACCTTGCCTAGTCTACCTTACATGTGTAGCACCTGACTTGGCGCCTTTGACTAGTCCTCTTCACATGTGTGGCATCTGACTTGAAACTGTTGACTAGTTTGCTCCACATGTGTAAGACCTGACTTGACGCGCCGAGACGTCGCTTTTTCTATTGGGGGTGTGATGTAGTGATTTGAATTATTATATATTAGCTTGCATATATTTTAATGTTTTCAAATATATTTGGAGTAATATTGTGTGGACTCAAGTGTGAATAGGTACTCTAGTGACTTGGTTCATGTCCTTTGAACCTTCTAAGGCATTTTCGAAGTTAGAGGAAAGACCTAGAAGAACTCCACGTGGCAAAAGTCAAATGTGCCATTTTTAGGTCAAAAGGACATGTGTACATTATTCTAGAAAGAGGTGGCAAGTTTTGGGATGTGTTGGGTGCCAACACATCAACATACACTTTCCTAGAAATTACTTATGTAGCAAGTATATAAACAAGAGCTAGAACATAGAAAGACATTCCAGAATCACTCTTGTACTTGCCAAAATCCATAAATATATCAACTTTCAAGAAGCCATCTCTCTTTCAAGAAGCTACCACTTGTGTTCAAAGATCCTTGTCTTGAATAGATAAAGTATTTTATTTCACTAAGTACTTCATCTATCTGTTTCACTACAACGAGTTTCGCACCCCGCGGAATTTGAACCCTCGTCTCCCGGACACGGTTGCGTACGTTCGCGCTCCGATACCAATGTAGCGATACGAACGAAAAGGTAACTCGAGGTACTTTGATCGCGCGCCAATTGTACTTATACAATTCAAACCGACACTTCTATCGCTCCATGCGACGTGTCACACGCGCCGCATCCGGCCACGCGGTGGATCGTTACAGTAAAATAGAATACTTTATCAATTCAAGACAAGGATCTTTGAACACAAGTGGTAGCTTCTTGAAAGAGAGATGACTTCTTGAAAGTTAATATATTTCTGGAATTTGGCACGTACAAGAGTGATTCTGGAATGTCTTCCTATGTTCTAGATCTTGTTTAAATACTTGCTACATAAGTAATTTCTAGGAAGGTGCATGTTGATGTGTTGGCACCCAACACATCCCAAAACTTGCCACCTCTTTCTAGAATAATGTACACATGTCTTTTTGACCTAAAAATGGCACATNAAAAATGGCACATTTGACTTTTGCCACATGGAGTTTTTCTAGGTCCTTCCTCTAACTTCGAAAATGTCTTAGAAGGTTCAAAGGACATGAACCAAGTCACTAGAGTACCTACTCACACTTGACTCCACACAATACTACTCTAAATATATTCAAAAGCATTAAAATATATGCAAACTAAGATATGATAACTCAAATCACTACAATGTTTCTTACAGCAAGTAATTCTCAAAAAAAAAGATAAAATTATCTAGTGTCCCCGTATTTTGAAGACATACAATATTCTACTTTTTGAATTTGCCAGACCTTAATTTTCACAATTCACAAAAAAATATTTAAAAAAAAATTGCTCACTTCCTATTGCTCGTACTATTATGGATGATATTTATAGGTATTTACTTTTGATATGAAGTCATCATTTGAATGAGGTTTATTCTCAAATCAAACAAGGTTCTCATTTTTTGCAAATAGTTCATGGAACCAAAAAAAAAAACTTTCTCTTAAATTTTATTCAAAAGCTCAAACGACTCCTTTCACATCCAAAATGTACCCTAGAACTACAAGCAACCTTTAACAAAATTTGTTGCTTTCTCTCGTATAATCCTTGGCACTGTGCAGTTTCGTGTTGACAGAGAGGATTCGATGATAAATTAGGGTCTCATAATTATTCTATGTTTTTGGCACTTGGGTCCATTTTGTGATTTATTTAGAAAAAGTTGGTAGAAATATTTACAACGTCGTTTTAATTTATATGTGTGAAGTTGGTCTTGCGTCAACAGTTGATGGTAAAAGTTATCGTCGATTCATTTTCTTTTGCCAAACTAGGAGTGTAACAGAACGGATGAGGGTAGATAATATATCTAATTGTTGATAGTTGAATCAGAAATATGTGTAGTTGACGATAACCAAAAAAGACCTCCGACGGGCACTTTTTGGGGGTTTCACCAATCTATTTGACGTTAGTTGTTGTTGCAGCGCCAAAAAATGGCTGTTGTAGCAATAGCGCTCAAAAAAACTACATTGTGGTGCAAAAATTTGGCCTCAAAATGTAACCTGTCCACAAAGCGCAAACAATTAATTACGTGACATCATAGGTGACTCGAGAGAGTTCTGCATGTAACAATTATTGATCGTGGTGGCCATCACTACCAATTATCCACCACATTTGTTTGCACTATCTTTTTTGCGTGACCTTTTTTTGTAACTCAAAATTGAAATTGTTTGTCGACAACTTTAGGTACCACGACAAATAAACTCGAGCAACTAAGTAGTGCAACTAAATTGTGGGGCAAGATTGCGTTCATTTATAAAAGGTACTTTTATTTTTTATTAAGTCGACAAAATTGTAAGTGCCCCGTACCTCTCCCGTAAATGTTACTTGAACGAACTTACTTGTACATGGGGTGTATTGGCTGAAATCTTTCAAGATCCTTTAACTTTTCTCGTAAGAATTGCAAGTTGTGCACAAAATTCCCGTTCCATTGATTTTTTCGCCACCTTTGAGGCAAAGTGAGCTTAAAGCTCGAAACGTCTAAGATTGTAGCGCAACCAAAAAGTGTCAAAATGCGTGCCCAAATTTCGGAGGAAACCATTATCCCATGATCATATGACCGATTGGGCCGCTACTATAAAGATATCATGTTCCTAACAATATGATGGAGGAGTTACCCCCCAAGGCACCCATCATCCATGTCGTGAGCTGCTTGAGCGACCAGGGTCACACAAAGTTAGGCACAAAGTTAGTCACTACGTGAATTAGCACAAAGGGAGTCTTCTTTGAGCAGCTTTTAGCATGGCAAATGACATACTTCTTAATGAAGTATTTTGGCCAAACAAAGAACATTTGCAAGTCTTAGACAACGTTCCAAGATGAGACTTCATGTAAGTTGGTGGAAGCACCAGATAGACGGGCACTGATAGGCACCTCGCTGATTTTTTAGGGAATATTCCAAGCATCTTCACTGTCCCCCTAGCTCTGGTCCCTTCGTAGTGAAGAGCAACAGTTCCAGAAGATGCCGTTCCGCTTCCTGCTTTGTTCGCATTTATCAAACGAGAAGAGCAGCTGTTCAAGCGTGTCCGAGAATTTCTGAGAATGCTGGTTGCTGCTGGTTGCTGCTGGTTGCAGCTGGATGGGCATCGTAGACTGCGGTGGACTGTAGTGCGCAAGGTGATGTTTTACGTGTGAAACAGCTCCTTAGAGCGAGCCTACTCGACGTTTAAGCATGCGGTCTTTGAAGGTATACACCGACCGTATTTATCCAGCGAGCTTCTATCATGTCGTGACTCGTGAGCAGGCAATGTGCAGCATTGGATTTAAGATGGAGGGGCGTTGGAGCGACATACCAGAATGACATATGTGCACGTACGTAATGATTGTGGCGGCTCGTAACAGAAGTCACCGACTTCACACATCTTACCAGTTAAGAACCACGATGTGCCAGGAACAGTGTCGACTTTAGGTGACAACAATTCTAAGGCAACGCCAGAGCTCAATGGTTGCAGATACCGTGCGCCCTGGAAGAGGAAAATGGCATCCCTGTGCAAAGCAACCAGTGAGGTCGCTGCAGATGTAACACATTACCTCCAGAAGGAAGCACTTGGGGAGGTTTTGCATGGCGGCAGCTGAGAAGGAGAGCTCTCCATCAACTATCGATCATAGCGCTGAGCACTACGGCTGCTCATTGCGAAATAGAGTTATTAGAATACTAGGTAGAGTGATTTAAGAATAAAAACAGTGGCTATATTAAGCTTTTTGAACTACTGATCTACCTCGGCACCATGAGGGCCCTCAACGTGCTAAGCGCCCTTGACGTCTCTAGGACGAGCCTGTACCATTTTCAGGCCATTCTCATCGCGGGGATGGGATTCTTCACAGATGCTTATGATCTTTTTTGGTAAGTCACACACATGTCTTCGAGCTTAGGCGGGATGGCATCAGGAGGCATTATCGTTACTCCGTATTTATATTACATTTCCTGGCTTACTGCAGCTCTTATACTTTCTTAAATCATTAGTCAAATGCACCCCTGACATGAAAGAAATCAATCCGTTAACAGTTCCGACTCCAATTTGAACTGCTCTGCACACAGAACAGACCAACACGTGTCATGAACGACAAAGCATGCAGGCCTCTTAAATACCTGCATGTAAATTCAACAGAGATTCCTCAGACAGGACACACCCTGCCCCTCTCCTTGCTCCTGCAGCACGTCCTGCTGTGACCTAGGTAGCTGCCACCTCACTCCCTCCTGATCAGCCGCTATAGGTTAGCTGTGAGTTCCTCACATGCTCAAGTTCCTCCCACACGCAGCATGCACTATAGCTCTCACGCACACCTCTACGTACCCGCCTGCTGAGTCCCTCCCCACCCCTTTGGGCAGTGAGCACGCCATGCATATACGCTTGGCCATGCAGCTTTCAGTTGCTCATACCTTTTCGTTCCTGCACGCGCCCCAGCTCTCACTCACACCTACATCTGTTGCACCCTTACATTCCTCTTCTCTGCTCAAGCTGCACCTTCCCTACCTCCTTCATGCCTGTGCGCCTTCGTCCCGATCTTCTGCTCCTCTCGCTCTCTCTCACGGAGCTGCGCGACCACCTATCAGTATCTGAGATACTCCCGTTCCTGCATGCCCAGCTCTCTCTCACGCCCACACCTGTCGCACCCCTTGCCTCTCCTCTGCCCTGCCCTGCGCAGCATCTCCACAGTCACCAAGCTGCTGGGCCGCCTGTACTACTACGATCCACTTGTCAACAAGCCGGGGGTCCTGCCTGTGAACGTGGCCGCGGCCGTCAACGGAGTGGCGCTCTGCGGCACCTTCGCCGGCCAGGTGGCGCACACATCTCGCGCACATCGCTCTCTAGCGCGCACTGCAGCTTGAATGTGTTCCACTTTGCCGCCTGCCGCCCCTTGCTGCATGGCCAGATGGGCATGGGGCAGTTTGCCATGTCGCACTGCCACCGTCTGCATCTTGCCGCCGGCCGGGGTGGCACGTCGATTGTAACGCCATGCGGGCGCGTTGGAGGCTCCCGATTTGCGCATAGGCACGCACCTTCTTGAGTGTTTGCGTGGCTGCACGCGGATGTGCGTGCATGTGCGTGCATGTGTGCGCGTTGCATGTGTGCTCGAATGCCGCAGCAGCCGCACGGTCTGCTAGCAACAGGTAGAAAGGCTGGCGTGCACGCGCAAATGCTCGCCAGGGATGGAGAGCCATCAGCTAGAAATGGAAGTGGAAGTGCGAGATATCGTGACAAGTTTCTTCCTCCCGGAAGCGAGTGGGAAGAGTTCGTTTTGGAGACAGAATTCAAGCGCATCCTTCTTGCAGCGAGGGCCGCTGCAGCTATTGCACTAACGATCGATTTGAGTGACAAATCCGCGCTCTGGAGTCCAGGAAAAGAAACTTTGACGGGATCGGTCTGGGAGGCGAGAGGCACACCAGACGGGTTTGCAATCCCGCCCGCTTGTAGGGCGAACCACCTATGAAGCGTACGGCCGGTAGGGCGTACCGCTTGTAGGGCGTACCGGATATAGGGCGTACCGCCTGTAGGGTGTACCGCCTATAGGGCGTACCGCGTGTAGGGCGTACCGCCTGTAGGGCGTGCCACGTGTAGGGCGCACCGCCCATAAGGCCTACCCGGAGTGTCCTTCCTTGACAGGACATGTGTGGGGGAGCTAGGGAAAGATAGACAGGTATGTTGCGTGATAGAGACGCCTCTGCTCCTCCTTCCCCAGCTCCTACCTGCACAGGCAGGCCCCCTCCTCTGACTTATACCCCTCCTACACCCCCCCTTTCCCCCCCTCCCCTCCTCCTTTCCGCCCCTCCTCCCCTCTGCCCCCACCCGTCCAGCCTACCCACACCCCCTAATAGTTTTCTTTCTCAATTTTCAGGGGGGTTCTTTTGTCAATCAGAGCCGCCTCCTGACGAGGTCGGGATAGAAATGCTGCCGCTCGCAACCCCCCGCATCTTGCAGCCATGCCTGGGGGGCTGGCTCCGCTGCCACTCCTCACTGGCCAGGCATGCACGCGGTTGCCCACAAGGAGCCTCCCCCTTGCTACTGGAGCTATGGCTTCCCTCCTCTCTTCCCTCATTCTCCCATACCTCTCCTTTCTACACCTCTCCTCCCCTCTCCTTTCCTCTCTTTCCAACAAAACACACGCCCCTTCCGACCCCAGCCCCAAGCCCCCAGCTGAACCGCACCCCCATCTACAGCCCGCCCGGCCCCAACCGGCACCCGCAAGAGGATGAGAAAACTGCCTGCCGTGTGCACACTCCCTGCTCCCCTCGATGATTCTCACATCTTCCTCACATCTCCCTCCATCACCTGCAGCCTTTCCTTCCACCCTCTCATCTCGCAGCTGCCGCAGCTCGTCATACAGCTAGCCTGACACCTGGAAACCCCTCCCTCCCTCCCTCCCTCTGTCCTTTTCCCTCTCTCCCTCTCCCTCCCCCTCTCCCTCCCGCTCTCCCCCTCTCCCTCACCCTCACCACCCAACTCTCACTCAACTCTCCCTCCCCCCCTCCCCCCACCCCTCCGCGTGCGCGTGTGCATGCCCGCAGCTCTTCTTCGGGTGGCTGGGCGACAAGCTGGGGCGCAAGAGGGTGTACGGCGTGACGCTGCTCATCATGATCGTCTGCTCCGTCTCCTCGGGCCTCTCCTTCGGCCACACGGCCAACGGCGTCATGACCACGCTCTGCTTCTTCCGCTTCTGGCTCGGCTTCGGCATCGGCGGCGACTATCCGCTGTCCGCCACCATCATGTCGGAGTACGCCAACAAGAAGACACGTGGCGCCTTCATCGCCGCCGTCTTCGCCATGCAGGTGGATGCGCGTGCCCGCCTGTAGTGCCTCCCTCTCTTCTCCCCCTTTCCCCCGTCCCTTCGCCCCCTCTCCCCCCCTCCCCCCTCTAGCTCTCCCCTGTCTCTGCCTCCGCGTACCCCTGCCTGTGTGGGTGCGTACGCATGCGTGGATGCGTGCATTGGTGCATGCCCGTGTGCGTTTGTGTGTGTGGGTGCGAGCGTGTGCCTGCGCGCGTGCAAATGTGTTTCGTGTGCCTAGTCTGCAAGGCAAGCGAGTGAGCGTGCGGCTGGATTGGCTAGCGGCGATAAGGGACTGCCAGAGCTTCTACAACGAGCACGCATGCATGAATGCATGCATGCATGCATGCACCCGAAGGAGCATGCACTTGCACATGCACGCACCGCAGACATTGCAGAAGTCAACCTAATTGGTGGTCCTGCCATGGATCCACCGTCTGAGGGTTGTCACCGGAAGAGTCTGCCGGCTGTGTCAGCCCCGCACACACAGAGAGTGTCGAGCTTAGGCCGTTGCTTGCCAGCTGGCAGCTGATGGCTGGCGACAGGCCCTTCGCAAGCGCAAGTCTCGATCGGGCCGGAAAGAGCACCGAAAGAAACACAGACTGAGTCTCGGGAGACGATCTGGAGCGCTGTCTTGAGAGAGCTGCGTGCGCAGTTGCTTCGACTTGCCAGTCAATGAGTGTAGCCAAGGACGCCAAGCACGCCTGCCAGCGTGCGCCGCCTCTGCAGCTAGCACACTAGGCGGCACTGAGGCAATGAGTGTTGCCTATACCTATGCATATATACATATATATTCATATATTTAGGTAGCCGAGAGTTCCAACGGTTCCAGCCGCGATGGGGAAAGCATGGTTCAGGCTTTGCGGCAGGCCAAGTGTTGCTCCTCCCGCCCGATCCCCCCCCCCCCTCCTTTTTCATTGTGAGTGGGGCGAGTTGTGGGTGAGAGCGCTGCCTTGAGAGGAGTTTCTGCGTCGGCTCAGTCCTTAGAGCTCCTCTGCGCCCAAGTGGCAGGACAGGTGTCGCAGAGGAGAGGGCGGAAGCTTGCGCAAGCCGCCTGTGACCTGTCCCGTCGGAATTTGCGTGGCCACTGCCAACGTGCACCTGTGACCTGTCAGCACGCACCCGAACCAGGAAGTGACACGTCTGCCTAGATCGTCTACCTGGACGTCCACTTGGATGTCTACCTGGACGTCCACGTGGACAGATGCCCACCTGAACCCGCACCTAGACCTGCGCTTTTGGAGCGTAAGCGCTCCATGTGAACGGAGGTCGGTACATGGACCTGGCCTTGAGCTGGCGCACGCGCGCACGCCAGTGTGTGAACACATACCTGATTGCGACTGCAAAGCGCAAACCTGTGGACCAGCATGCTGCGTTCCATTGCCGAGCGCGGACCTGGACCAGACCTGGACCGAACCAGACCCGGACCAGACCCGCACCTGCGCCTACCACTGCACCTGATATTGCACCTAAGAATTAAAACCTGAACGCGTCAGGGAAACTTTGAAAAACAAAAGCTCGGACCCAGCCCGGACCCGGACCCGGACCCGGACCTCGACCCATACCTGTAGGAACCTGAGCCTAGAGGACCCCAAGCCTACAGGCACCTACACCTAAAGGAGCCCAGGCAAAAGCAGGGGCCTGGACTCCAGGCTGGATAGGAACGCAAAAGTCTGGTGCTGGTGAGAGGAAGGAGCAGGCCGTGGGCCTCCAACTCTAAGCAGAACTTAGCCCCGGCTCTGGCCCTGGCCCGAGCCGGAACCCATGCCCGAGCCGGAGCCTGACCTGCAATGCGCGTGTGAGGGGTGGACGGGGGCAGGGCGTGGGCATCCTGACGGCGGCGGCGGTGGCCATCGCGGTGTCGGGCATCTTCAAGGCGGCGTTTGAGCGACCGGCGTTCCGCGACGACCCCGTGCGCTCCACGCCGCCCGAGGCCGACTTTGTGTGGCGCATCATCCTCATGCTGGGCGCGCTGCCCGCGCTGCTCACCTTTTACTGGCGCATGCAGATGCCTGAGACCGCACGCTACACGGCGCTCGTGCAGAAGAACGCCGAGCGCGCCGCCGCCGACATGGGCAAGGTGAGTGTGTATGTGTGTGACAGTTGGCTGCCAAGCGGAACAAACGTCGCGTGGTGTGCGTGCGCTTCTCTGCGAATTCACTCTGTGTGCTGCTGCGTGCGGAGATGGACTAGGACTTCAAAGAGATGCAGCTCGTTTGCCAGCCGGCAGAGGGGCAACACACGTGGCGCGTGGCGTGTGCTCTTTTGCGGGTTTTTTTTGTTTGTGTGAGTGTGCTGCTTTTTGCTGCTGCAGAGGCCCACGGGTGCTGCACCAAGCGTTGCTGGCACATGCTCTCCAAATTATTTTCTTGCTTTGGACGCTGCTGCGCTGCTGCGGAGGAGGGCACAGGTTCTGCACCAAGCGTGGAACATGCTCCCTTAGTTATATTTTAATTAATTCTGAGTGCTGCTGCGCTGCTGCGGAGGCCACGGGTGCTGCACCAAGCGTGGCACTTGCTCCCCTAATTATGAAATCTGAGTGCTGTCGCGCTGCTGCGGAGGACACAGGTTCTGCACCAAGACTTCACTGAGGCGGACGCCGTGCCCACGGGGGGGCCGCCGCAGCCGGAGTATGGGCTGTTCAGCGGCGAGTTTGCGCGGCGCCACGGGCTGCAGCTGCTGGGGACCACCTCCACGTGGTTCCTGCTCGACATCGCCTTCTACTCGCAGAACCTCTTCCAGAAGGACGTGTTCACGGCCGTCGGGTGGCTCCCCGCGGCGTCGCGCATGAGCGCCATCGACGAAGTGTACCGGATCGCGCGCGCGCAGGCGCTCATCGCGCTCGTCTCGACGGTGCCCGGCTACTGGGTGACGGTGGCCACGATCGACTGGCTGGGCCGCAAGACGATCCAGCTGCAGGGCTTCTTCTTCATGACGCTCTTCATGGCCATCCTCGCAGGCAACTACCCGGGCTTCCGCGGGGAGAAGTGCGCCGACGACCCCTCCAAGTTCTGCGGCGGCAACCACCTGGCGTTCGTTGCCATGTACGGGCTCACCTTCTTCTTCGCCAACTTCGGGCCCAACGCAACGACGTTTGTCATCCCCGCGGAGCTCTTCCCCGCGCGCCTCCGCACGACGTGCCACGGGATCTCCGCCGCCGCAGGCAAGGCCGGCGCCATCGTCGGTGCGTTTGGCTTCCTCTACGCCTCGCAGTCGACGGACAAGGGGAGCGTAGACCACGGGTATCCCACGGGCATCGGGCTGCAGAGCTCGCTCGCGGTGCTGGCGGTGACCAACGGGCTCGGGCTCTTCTTCACGCTTCTGGTGCCGGAGACCAACGGGAAGTCGCTCGAGGAGCTCTCGGGCGAGTTCGAGGTCTCGCCTCACGAAGGAGATGTGCGGCAAGAGGAGCACGATGGGATCAAGGACATGGATGACCTGCAGGTCCGAGAGAGGCCGAATGGCCATGGCTCTGAGAAGCTGGAGGTCTAGGCCGCAGGTGGCACATGTGCCTGAGCGTGGCGGAGGAGCTGAAGTTGTTTGTTTGGGGTACTAAGGGGGAGGAAGAGGGGCGTGTCATACGCAGTGGTGGGTGAAGGCCCAAGGATAGGCGAGATTTTTGTTCTCGTAGGGTGGTTCTGATAGCATTCTTGTATATATGATGTAGTGTTAAAAAGTAAGTGCCGGTATCATAGATAGTTTGAAAGTCAAGATGCTGCCACAGAAGCCGTTCTTGGAGCTATTGCTCTTGCTTTTGGTTTATTGCTGTTGAGAGCAAATCATATTGCAACTCTAACGGCAGGTAAATTGAAGCCAAGCACTAGAAATCAAAGGCCTAGCATTCGATTGTGGTTCCGAAGCAGCATAAAGATTAACCTTCATACAATAAAGAAATTGGGCAGGCTCTAAACTTTCATGTAGGCCATCCTATGTTGATCAATAAGTTATGGCGTGGCAAGAGCCATGTGAACCTTGAGAACAAAATTTTTTCAGGCTTTGAAATGTTGAAAAAAAAGTCATCCACAGTATGCAAATATGTGGATGGCAAGAATTCTTAATTTAATTGAAAAGAAAGCAAGGCCCATACAATGGTCATAAGCATGCATGCACTCTGAAAATGGTGCACCCGCGCGGCGCGGGCAGTTGTCAGCGACTTACTAGTAAACGGCTAGGGAGTGCGCTTGAAAACCCCCGAAAAGAAAAGGTTGCAAAATTCGGGTGCAATCATAAAATTTAGTTTGAGTTTGGTTTGACACGTTTACTTGAACAAACAATTACTCAATGTGCATCTTGTCCAAGTATGTGTTGTCGCACATGATTGTCGACGCCCAAACTGCAAATAAGATGTTGACCAATCAGATGACTGCATTTCACCAAGATGGATAGTCAAAACAAATAGTAAAATGTGTGAATGGGTCCGTTGACTTTGAGTGACACTTCAGCCTTCTTAACAACCAATCTCTTTGACTTTGGGAAAATTTGTGGAAGCAATTCGTTGATGAAAATGTATCTCGGCGTTTAATTTCAGAAATTCATTCATGATAGGAGATCAAGAAAATGTCGAGGCTGGAATCAAGGCTGGGATCAAGAATACCGCCCAAGGGTAACAATCATGAACTCCGCTTTTAGCGCGAGTTTCAAGGATTAATAATCCAATCAAGTTTTTATGCACACGCATCAAAACCAGGCCCCTCGATTGGACAACATCTGTGGATTTCAAAGACACTACGGAATTCAAAGAACATCCAAAAAATTGTGGAAGATTTTTGAATCGCAAGATAACATCCCGTTATAAGATAAATAGGGAATTTGTAGAACTGAAGGATTTAAGCACCATCCGCTCACAACCGGAAGGATTTTAAAAGACATTTTTATTTGCTTGAATTGGCCTGTTAGCAAGAAAATAGCAAATAACATCAAAAAATTCTCAAACCGAGGGGTCCAATTAAGACCTTCATCAAAAATAAGAACGTAGTTTAACCGTGACTCATCTTACCCGCTGAACGGATGGCCGACCATCTCAAACCTCGGTTGACTTTTTGAAAAGCAAAGGATGGACCATGTCATTGAGCTTCTTTGGAACTCTCTCCCAATTTGAATTTGTGGGTTGAAAAATCGTAGTATCAAATGAAAATTTGGAAAAAATAGAAATTGGAATTTAAAAGTCAATTTTGAAATGAACGGCGTTTTCAAGACTTTTAAATTAATTTCACGTCCGATCGTAAAAAGATTTTACCCTAAGTCGAAAATTTGAGTCGATGGTCGTTCAAATTCTTGTTTGCAATTGATCCAAATATTTTACGTATGAATAAGATTATGCTTCAACAGTGATAACCTCAATAACAAAGAAAATCTACTGTCAAAAGAATCAAAGTGAAGTCCGTCTCTTCTACTCGACCAAAGAACAACTTAGATCTTTTTCAAATTGTGCCCAAGAAAGCTAGGAAGAAAATGAACCAACGGCACTTGTTTATCAAGGTTGATGCTGCCCGCTCAGACCAGGCCCGATGGGGTTGTTTAGTTCATTCTAACGTTAGGTGGTGCACATCTCAATTTTGGACAAAGTTTTATTGGATAGTTCAATGCCGACCGATTGGAGTCGATATTGAATAGTCATTGATTTCATTTCAAGCGATGTGAGTTTCTTGTAATCCTCAAGATATACATAGTAATTACTATTGTTGTAAACACCTCGCTCCTAGAAGCAGGGATGACGAGTTTCATCAAATTTGTTGATTGGGTTGTTTGTCAATGTCCAACAAATGAAAGATAGATAATTTAGGCTACTCCGATTGCGTCTTTCTCCCTCTCTCTGACGCATAATCATTAGGTTGCTTTTATTTGTCCTACAAAAGTAAGTTTTGCATGATGTTAAGTGACATTCATACAACTTAGCTTTTGCGTGAGTCTTGTGAAAAGCATGTGCATGTGCGTCACCTCCGTAGAGGTCTGCTGAACAGGACCATGTGGCTCTGACTGATAACACATGTGAAAAATAAACTTACACCAACAAATACATAGGGATGTCGCATAGATCTCAAATGAGAAATATGTAACAATTACCATGTCTATCGATACATAACTTAATGATTTTGATATACTAAAGTCGGGTAAACAATAGTGTTAAGATAACATACAATTTGAATGTTGACAATTAGGGTAACGAGTGAACCCATAAAATGTACGCAATATTAATGGGTAATGAGGGAAGGTGCAAGCAAGAAAGAGCAAGAAAGAGCAACGAGTTTGAGTGGTCAAAAAGCACTTGTTGGATGCCGTTCCGCAAATCAAATGTGGACTACTTTGATAAAGCATGCCGTCAAAATTTAAAGGTATATAGTGAGTTGTGTAAATAAATCAAGTTGATTAGCACTTCATTGTTCTTTTACCATGCAATTGCTTCGGCACCTTTAGAGATGTGCCAGCAATAAGTTTGTTATTGAGAATGTAACTTGTAACGAGTCTTGATTTTTTTTTCCAATAGCGGAGTTTTTTGCTTGACAATGGAGGTTCAAATCTGTATTTGCTTTACTGAACATAAATGAATTTTAGGTATGTACAATATAATTGTCCACATATTAGGTAAAACCTTATACGTCGTAATAAATTGCCGATCATCCAAGTGATTTTTTATAATCATAAAGATTGTCGATTTGAGAAGATTTGTTGACATTAATAGGGGGCCGGCAAGGGAAGACTTCAATTCAATTTTGTATACAAATAAAAAAAAAATTACCCTTTTTGGATGCTTTGACCGACGATTTCATCCAGTAATCCTAGCTTCTAACATTCAATCCGAATTAGGATTTGCGTTGGGATTTCCATATGGGGTTGATTTGAATGCTCACCCATTAGGGCTTGGTTGAGTTGAGGCAATATTCCACGTCCAAATGATCAATCAATTTTTGTCGTTTCTCCGTTTGCACATTTTCAAGGTGTGACTAAGTCTCTCAATAGTATATTTAAAGATCGACAAATCTGACACATGTGAAAAAGCACATTTTGCATCTTATAGTTGCTGACTAAGCTAGACTAGTGTCTTGAGGTCTGAATGGGCTATTGCCTATGTCAAAAGGTATTGCCAATCAATTGGAAGAGGTACAGATGTGAAAGGAAGGACGTGCTAACAAAAGTAGTATAATTGGTAGTGCTATCCTAGTTTGACGATTTGAAGCTCTTCAAGTGGCTTGAATTTCAATGATTGTATGTCCTTAGGCCTGTCCCTCTCTTCACTTCCTTTGTGCCTCTCAAATTATGGAACATGATTGCCCAATTTTTGAATAAGTGTAAAGAAGCAATTTGTTGTCACAATTTGTCTTAATTTTAGCTGAAAAATCTTATAACGGGAGGAACTTAGCCAATCTATTTAGTGCCCATGCTTAAAGTTACTTGAGAGTGGCTCTAAGTTTTTTTAGAAAGTTAAAGAACAAGTGGAAGCAACTTGAAGTAACCCCCCCTCACCTTTGCTTTCGATTCCCTTGTGTGACCAAGTCCGGGTGGAGATTTGGGACTGGTCCAGAATTGGTGCGGAATTGGCTCGAGACCTATTTGGAACAAGTTCGGAAAAAATGAATCTTCGTATTGCCAAACTCAAAGTAAGCAACATGTAACGGCCTCAATCTGAGTTGATCTGAGAGAGCCACTTTGGTGAAGGCATCTCTACCAATGATCTTCAACCGAGCACTTCAGGCTTTCCAAGCAGATCTCTTTTTGCCACGTAAAAGACACGGATTTCACCATGTGTAACTGCTGAGCAACCAGAGCTGAGCAGAGCAATTCCAAAGTAAGCCCCTTGCAATGTTCAACCCTAATTCAGCCCTCTTCTTTACAAGACAGATCGTACAAACCATATCCTACAAGTTTAATGCTCTTTTAAGATGTAGATTTTATTGAAAATAAATTCAAAGTTGAATACTTCATTTGAAAAGAATGAAAATTAAGCGGGTACATATGCACCCGCCTACACATCGATATTGTATTCTTGCAATCTCGAGAATAAAGAGTGCAGCCATAGCTGCCCTAATTTCTTTACTACTTAAGAGATGCACTCTGCCGCACTTAGCACGCAGTGACAAAGTGACAAGCAGAGTGCATATACTAACGAGAGTCGCCAAAGTTCTTGTCATCAGCAGTTAAATTCCCTGCTGTTTTTCATGTCCAGCCTCATGGCTGATATTCAAGCTTCTGCAGCATAACTTTTAGACAATGACTCCTTCTGCTGACGCTTTGAATCTTGAGCAGCGACAGCAAGAGGAAGCCAGACGTCTAGCTTTGAAGAATAAGAGGTCTGCAGAAACTACTGGTTCGCGTGATATTAGCAATATCTCAGACGAGGCCTTGGCTGCCCTCGCTGAGAGAGCCAGGTCCGCAATTGAGCGTGACTTGGAGCAGATAGAGCAGCAAATGAGGCATCTTCCTGTAAGTCTCCTCAAATAGCAAGTCAAATAGAACAGCTGTAGCAGTTCATGTTGACTGTGATGCAAAATGCAACACAAGAAAAGAAGAAGAAGGCGGAGAGCGACGTCATCACCAGAGAATTGAAGCATCTCAAGCAGGCTATGAGTACCTTGTCAAAAGGGAACAACGTGCAGATGAAGAATTGCAAAGAGTTAATGGACATCTTCTACGGCCTGAAGACCGCCATCGAAGATGAAGACCAAGCAACAGCAGATAAACTCATTGATGAAGGTATTCTCGGTGTTGCTTATCGTGAGAGTCAGATTTTGATTGCTCACAACCACGGTTGGCCTATTGTTAATGAAGTTTTGAAGGAGCATGCAGATAAGGAGAGAATGTGCGAGTCAATCCTATAAAGAAGGTGTCAGTTGAAGATTGACAAGGCTAAGAAAGTGACCGAGAAGGCACCTGAAGCTAAGAGTGTGAAAGCTCAGCAAGCCAAGAAAGGCCAGAATTCCACCTATACCAAGCCCACTTGCTTCCTATGTGGAGTGGACGGTCATATCTCTACGTACTGTTCAAATAAGCTAGCTTTGATACAGCAGCAGTCTCAGTCTCAACAGAAGTCACAATCTCTGCCTACAGCAAGAGTCACTAATTTTCAGTCACAGTCTTAGCAAGATGTAGTAGCAGATGAACAAAAAATATAAGGAGAAGCAGAAGTCCTGCAATCCAGATGGACAAATCTTGTGCCGCTTATGAGCATATATAATGGCTGTCAAGCCTGAAATTGTTGGCTGAGTAATAAAGTTGAAAAGCAAAATTCTGGAAAGAAATTTTCCAACCATGGAGATTCCCTAATAAATAAATTATCTTATTTTTTGCCTGAAGTCATTATTGCTTTTTGATTCATTGGAGTGGCTTAGCATCGCATCTCTTATTAAATCTGCTATGGCTATCATCATCTTTGACATTACCACTTGAATCTATGTCTATAAGCTAGCACAATGCTATGGCTGTGAGTGTCCTGAAGAAGAGTTATTGCATAATTAACAATAAGAAATCAAGAAAGATTACGCAAGAATTGCTATATATCTTTAAGGAGGAAAGATGGGATGAGAAAAGTGTATAAGTACACTTGCATGCAGAGGAAAACAGCACAAGTGCTAATGAGGTGAGGACAAAGCTCCCTCCTGCTTATCTGGGCATGGGAGGAGAGCTTGTAGCAAGAATAGCAAGGCAGGTGATTTCCATAAAACTTGCTTTTGGAACAGTTACTGGCACATACACCAATGTAATGAATCAATTCATTATTTATTTAAATAATTGCATATATAAATATAACACTAAATAAGTATTATTTCTATATACTCACATGTGCGAGTTCATCTAAATGACTGTATGTCGATGTAATGCGACTTTACTTACTTTGTCAAAAAGGTCAGCAGGATGACTTTGTTACCATAGTGTAGTTTGCTGACTTTGTTGAAAAGGTCAGCAGGATGACTTTTGTATCATAGTGTGGTTTGCTGACATTGTTGAAAAGGTCAGCAGGATGACTTTTGTATCATAGTATAGTTTGCTGAGATTTATATATCAGTTATATACAGGATAAAATATCAGTAGGTTGACATATAGTAAGCTCGCTTGATATTAGTCAATATACTTAGCTTCAGTACGCTGAGGATAGACATGTTCATTTAGATTGTTATTTGTAGATTTGCACATGTGACCGTAGTATACTGAAAGTCGGGAGGTCGACTGAGATTCGGTAAACCGATGTCCTACCAGTGTGGTTAACTCCTGGGTAGGCGGAGCCGTCGTCAGTCAACTGAACAGTTAGGACTTCAGTCAACCGACCAATTAATATGGTCGTTATACCTAGATCCGTGGGTCCCAACTTAACGGGTTTCCCACGAAACGGCGCACCTTGCGCCGTGGTCAACCAGGTGGTCACTAGGTACATAGCAGGCTGGGATCTCGTGGTCCCTCATTCTGGACAGTAGGCTTTACAATCGGATTTCTACTTGCAAGTGATGTGTGCACCTTTTGGGTTCGTTCTAATGACCAGCCTTCACGGAAATTGCTATGGCTGCTTCGTTTGCGCTCCAAATGAAGCGAACTAGGACTTTTCGGAAAGGTCTCGTCAAGATGCATTCGTTGCTATTAAGTTTACTCAATTTGAAGCAGTATTGACAGAGTTATGCCCTCTGACATTTCGGGGTCACACAGCGGACAGATTCCATGGTTTTTGCACCTAAGTCAGTGGGATGTGTTTTAGCTACTTTATGGTCATCTGAATGAGAGCGCCTTTGCTATTCAGTCCCCTGATGTTGTGTATGTGCTTACACATGCTTGTATGCCTGGTAGGCAAGAGGTCAGGAGTTTCTAAAGGAGAAGCTCTAGTCCTCAAGCTCGCCTCTTTCTTGTGCCTTGTATTCGTGTACAACTATGGCACACTACGATAAGTGAGTCAAGGGTTATAGATGAGTAAACGGAATTCATTATAAGGGCGAAGATCGCTCCCTGATTTCACACGCTTCCACCTATCTCTGATCTTTTATATTTAAATGAAATATATTAATCTTGAATAAGCAAGATTCATTTCAACCAAACACATGTTTGAGCTAATCAACCAGTGGGTCAAGAATAAAGAAGATTGGTAGAACTTCTGTTATGTGAGCTTGGGCATGCAAGAAGAGATGTTATTCTGAAAGCAGACTATTGATACACATGCAGCCCATTTTTTGGACACTTTGGTACCTTTTAGCGCCATTTGCGACACTTCGGTTAGAATAGTCTGAAATTTGAGACACTAGTAGATAACTCCTGTGTATAGACCTCCCTAAACTTTCAGACACAGCTGACATAATCTCCATATGTTATTGCACGCTTCTAGTGAAAACAAAGAATTTGTCGACAAAAGTGGAAATTGTCACATTCTCTCATTTTTGCTGCTTCATACAAATGATCCCACCAATTGTCCAAAAAGTTCATATGACTGCATGTTTTGAGAGACTACTAAGGATCCTCATAAATAGCCAAGAAATAGAAAATATATTAACTTTCATAAGATCACTTTAAATTATGGGCCTCCAAAGTATGCCATCTGACGCTTTTCACACATGTGAAGAGTGGCAGTCCGTAAAATGCTGTATGCTTGTAGTACAGATTTGCAAATTATTTCATTGGATTTTTCATGCTCCCGTAGAGCTATTGGTCAATTTTTGGGTCATTCCATTTAGTGCAACCCAAAATATGCACACAAATTGAAATGTGCAAAAGTAAGTGATAAATGAAACAAAGTTACACGTTGCACCATTTTTTCACTTCATACAGATGGCCATAACTTCTACTCCACTTTCTTGATCCCCCCCAAATGTTAAGGCAGCATTAAGGACCCATCTGGGTAACCATAGATCAAAAATCAAATTGATTTACATCAAACCACACCAGGCTGTGAGTCTCCAAATTGTGACATGTGGAGTGCCAACTCCTCCTTCTGAAAGGGGAAAAGTGCCTTAGTGGAAGCGTAGTGACTCACGAGGAACAAAGCTAGTTGCAATCATACTAAAGAGTGCCGCGGCATATCACTAAGAAAGCTTGGGAAAATTACTCAACATTTTGAGTAGCAAGAAAGTGCTCATAAATGATGTAGGTTAAAAGGGCTTGTTATTACAAACCCGTAGAAATTTACAGAAGTGAAAACTGATAAGAAATGAAGAATTTATGCCTATTTATAGTTTTCTGCCTAAGTGCTCCTCTCTAGGAGGAAGCTACGGGATTTCCTAAGTGTTCGTCAAATCGTCCCTTCCAGAATATTCGTGAGTGAGCCAAATCAGTCTCATTTGACGTGTCGGGCCGATTTGACGTCCACATGCATGCATCGAAATATCTAGAATATATCAACTTAGACGCGCTAGGCTATTCCGAAACTTCTAGGTAAATCGACCTAGTCGGCACTCCGCATCAGCCGAAGTTGCGTGAAGGTTCGAATTCACTCCAACGGCCTAGATTGCTCGATGCTGTCGGTCAATCCGACGGTCGCGCTCACCGCGAATCAAGGACAGTCGTTAACCGACCTCAAAACTAATAAAACTTCAGAAATTCATGACTCTCTCAATACTTGACCAAATTCAATGAACTTTAAATCAAAATGACCAAAAACATGCACTCTACACTTATATGTAATCAAAACATACTCTCAAGAAACTCAAAAAATGCACTTTACAAACCTCTGACCTTACATCATCTCCCTCCTCAAGATGCGACGTCCTCGACGCGTTCTGCAGATAACGTCTCAACTAACTCTTACAATGAGTCAAGTTGGCTTGTGGCTCCCAAGTGTTGTCGTCCGCGTGGTAGCTTTTCCACTTGACCAGATACTCTTGAACAAATCGTTGACCGCGCTTGACTCGTCGATCGCCGACAATCGCCTCCACTTCATACTCCAATACATCATCAATCTCGACCGGTAGTGGTGGTGAAAGGGGCAGAGTGCCCTAGTGGAAGGGTAGTAACTCACGAGGAAAGGAACTAGTTGCAATCATACTAGAGAGTGCAGCGGCATATCACTAACAAAGCTTAGGAAAATTACTCAACATTTTGAGTAGCAAGAAACTGCTCACAAATGAACTAGGATGAAAGGCCTCGTCATTACAAACCCGTAGAAATTTACAAAAGTGAAAACCAATAAGAAATAAAGAAGTTATGCCTATTTATAATTTTCTGCCTAAGTGCTCCTCTCTAGGAGGAAGCTACGCATTTCCTAAGTGTTCTTCAAATCGTCCCTTCCAGAATATTCGTGAGAAAACCATATCAGTCTAATCTGACGTGTCGGGCCGATTTGACGTCCACATACATGCATCGACATTACTAGAATATTCTATCTTAGACGCGCTAGGTTAAATCGAAACTTTTAGGTAAATCGACCTAGTCGGCACTCCGCGTCAGCCGAACTTACGTGAAGGTTCGAGTTCATTCTAACGAGCCAGATCGCTCGACACTGTCGGTCAATCCAACGGTCGCGCTCACCACGAATTATGGACAATCGTCAACCGACCTCAATACTAATAAAACTTCGGAAATCCATAATCCTCTTGACCAAATTCAATGAACTTTGTATCAAAATGACCACAAAAATGCACTCTAAACTACTATACAATCAAAACATACTTTCATGAAACTCAGAAATGCACTTTATAAACCTATGACCTTACAGGCGGTAAAGTTAGTCGTCCTGAATGTCCTTCATTCGGGTCAACGTATGGCCGCAGGTAACTGACATGGAACACATCATGTATACTCCAACGTGAAGGAAGTTTCAACTTGTAGGCCACTGGATTCACCTGCTTCAGCACCAAAATGGACCTGTGAACCGTGCCCGTAGTTTCCTCTTGTCCGTGAAAGGTAGATTCTCTGTTGACAAGAGTACTTTGTCGGCCACGTGGAATGTCACTTCCCTCCTGTGCTTGTTAGCATACTTGACCTGCTCTTCTTGTGCCTTCCAAATACACGTCTTCGCCGTGTCCCAAGTGTTGGCCATCTGGTGCATAAAAGCTTGTGTAGTAGGGACCTGAGTCTCCTTAGCCTTCTCCAACAAGATGCTCCCTGGATGATATACTTCTCTCCCATAAATCATAGTGAATGGTGACTGCTTGGTTGATCCCTGCATGCTGTTGTTGTAGGCAAACTCCAATCCTGGCAGCTTCTTGTCCCACTCTGAAGGGTCTTCCATTGTAAAACTCCTGAGCACTTCTTTAGAGTTCTATTGAGCCTCTTACTCTGCCCGTCTATCTGAGGATGATAGGAAGTGCTCATACTCAGCTTGGTCCCCATCAAAGTAAACAATGACCACCAAAAGCTGCTAGTGAACCTTGGATCCCGATCTGAAACAATCACCTTCGGCAACCCATGTAGTCTGAAAATATGATCAGAGAATAACCGTGCCACATCTGCTGCCGTAGAAGTCTTCTTCATGGGAATGAAGTGTGCCATCTTGCTGAGTCTATCAGACACAACCCATACGGCATCGTGTCCTTGACCACTGACTGGTAAAGATGAGATGAAGTCCATAGCAATTTGCTCCCAAGGATACTCTGGAATAGGCAGGGGCTGCAATGTACCTCCCTTCTTTTGATTTGGTGTCTTGTTTCTCTGACACACATTGCAACTCCTGATCCATTCCTTGATGTCCTTGTCCAAATTTCTCCAATAGTACTCTCGCTTCAGCACGCTTGCCGTCTTCTCACTCCCAAAGTGTCCAGCATATAAGCAATCGTGATGCTTCGCAAGTAGTAAGTCTCGTAGCTCTTTGATGTCAGGTACCACCACTCTCTTGGAATTACCATAATACCATATGCCGTCCTTCTTATGCATGCTCGAGTTGGACTCAGCTGCTCCACCATCAGCAAACTCTGGGTCCTCCTCATAACCTCTCTGAAGCTTCTCCTTGAAGTCCATATTCTCCTTGATGACTGAGACAGCTGCAAGGCCACACCTCCTGGATAAAGCGTCTGCCGCGTTGATCTTCCTGAGTAAGTACTCAATCTTGTGGTCAAACTGTTGCAGAAACTCCATCCACCTTGCCTGTCTTGGTGTCAATGTTGGCTGCGTCATAAACTTCTCCAAGCTCTTGTGGTCGGTCTTGACGAACACCTTCCGGCCGTCCACATAACATTGCCAAATCCTCAAAGCCTGGAGAATAGCCAACATCTCCCGCTCGTGTGCTGCATAGTTTTGCTCAGCAGGACTCAACTTCCTGCTCTCAGATGCCATAGGCTGCAATCCTTTGCCCTGGTCCTGGAGAAGAATGGCTCCCACTGCGAAAGTTGATGCGTCCGTGATGATGGTGAAAGGAAGCTCTAGACTTGCAATTGCCAACACAGGTGCCTGTGTGTAATGAATCATTTTTTTATTTATTTAATTAGTTGCATATATAAATATAACACTAAATAAGTATTATGTCAATATACTCACATGTGCGAGTTCATCTAAATGAATGTATGTCGATGTAATGCGAGTTTACTTACTCTGTCAAAAAGGTCAGCAGGATGACTTTTGTATCATAGTGTAGTTTGCTGAGATTTATATATCAGTTATATATAGGATGTAATATCAGCAGAATGACATATAGTAAGCTCGCTTGACATTAGTCAGTATACTTAGCTTCAGTACGCTGAAGGTAAATATATTCATTTAAATTATTATTTGTAGATTGGCACATGACCGTAGTATACTGAAAGTCGGAAGGTCGACTGAGATTCGGTGAACCGATGTCCTACCAGTATGGTTAACTCCTGGGTAGGCGGAGCCGTCGTCAGTCAACTGAACAGTTAGGACTTCAGTCAACCGACCAATTAATATGGTCGTTATACCTAGATCCGTGGGTCCCAACTTAACGGGTTTCCCACGAAACGGCGCACCTTGCGCCGTGGTCAACCAGGTGGTCACTAGGTACATAGCAGGCTGGGATCTCGTGGTCCCTCATTCTGGACAGTAGGCTTTACAATCGGATTTCTACTTGCAAGTCATGTGTGCACTTTTGGGGTTCGTTCTAATGACCAGCCTTCACGGAAATTTCCATGGCTGCATTGTTTGCGCTTCAAATGGAGCACAATAGGACTTTTGGGAAAGGTCTCGTCAAGATGCATCCGTTGCCGTTAAGTTTGCTCAATTTGGAGCAGTATTGACAGAGTTATGCCCTCTGACATTTCGGTGTCACACAGCGGACAGATTCCATGGTTTTTGTACCTAAGTCAGTGGGATGTGTTTTAGCTACTTTATGGTCATCTGAATGAGAGCGCCTTTGCTATTCAGTCCCCTGATGTTGTGTATGTGCTTATACATGCTTGTATGCCTGGTAGGCAAGAGGTCATGAGTTTCTAAAGGAGAAGCTCTAGTCCTCAAGCTCGCCCCTTTTCTTGTGCCTTGTATTCGTGTGCAACTATGGCACACTACGATAAGTGAGTCAAGGGTTATAGATGAGTAAACGGAATTCATTATAAGGGCAAAGATCGCTCCCTGATTTCACACGCTTCCACCTATCTCTGATCTTTTATATGTAAATGAAATATATGAAGCTTGAATAAGCAAGATTCATTTCACTGTGTCAACAGCTCCTTAATCTTCTCAAAAGCTTGCTGCTCCTTGTCACCCCATAGCCACTTCTCCTGCTTCTTCAACATGTCCGTGAGCGGTGCACACACCTTGGCAAATCCTTCAATGAAACGTCGGTAATAATTCGCCATGCCGAGGAAACTCCTGAGTTGATGAATATCAACAGGTACCGGCCAATCCCTGAATGCTTGCACCTTCTTCTGCTCCACCTTGACTTCTTCAGCTTCCACTATATATCCAAGGAACTCGACTTCCTTGAGACAGAAGTCACACTTGCTCATCTTCCCATACAGCTTTAGATCTCTCAAGACCTCTAACACCTTCCTCAGATGCTCCACATGCTCCTCCAAGGTCTTCAAATAGATCAAGATGTCGTCCAAAATTACCACCACAAATTGGTCCAAGTAGGGTCTGAAGATACTATTCATGAGTCCCATGAATGTAGCAGATGCATTAGTCAACCCAAAAGGCATGACTGTGAACTCGAACAATCCATAGCGAGTTCTGAAAGCAGTCTTCTGAACGTCTCCTTCCGCACTCCGTACCTGGTGATAGCCACTCCTCAAATCAATCTTCGAGAAATACTTCGCCCGACAAGCCTGTCAATCAACTCGTCCACTCGTGGAAGTGGGTGCCTGTTCTTAATGGTGACCTTGTTGAGTGCTCGGTAGTTGACACACATTCTCATAGTCCCATCCTTCTTCTTCACAAATAAGATTGGCGTTGCAAATGAAGACTCGCTGGGCCGGATGAATCCCTTCTCCAATAACTCTGTCAGCTGCTTCTTTCTTTAACTCATCCAACTCTGCAAACGATTATCGATAGGCGGGTCTCATTGGTGGCTTGCTCCCTGGTTCCAACTCGATCTTGTGCTCCATAGCTCTCTGTGGAGGTAATCCTGCAAGTAGCTCCTCAGGAAAAACGCACTTGAACTCCTCCAACAACACCTTAATTTGGGCAGGCATCTCAGCAGGCTTCTTCTTCTCTTGAGCAGTTGGGCTCTGCTCCTTCTGAGCAAGGGAATCAGACACCACTACTTGCTCCTTTAGCGACGCGCGCTCGTTCAGGCTTTTAGGATTCACGCTTGCTCCATCTGATGACCGGGCCAAGGCCACCGAAACAAGGTACATCTCCTTCACCTGATTTACCCTGCATAGCTTCTTAACTTGCAGGCTTGACAGAAGACAGTTACTTGTGGTCGTATCTACCTCCACCTGTTTTGCTGTCTCCATTCGACCATCACGCCCTTGGACTTTCACTTGTTATGTGCTCCAGTGCACTTGAGGGTTGGCTTTCCTCAGCCATGGTCGGCCCAATATCACCTCATGGTGACCTAACTCTGCCTGCTCCATAACTTCAGTACTCTGGTGCCCCGCTACTTCCACGTGAATAGCTTTCGTAGGTGCACCACACTTGACTCTCTGCCCATTCGCCAAAACTGCCTCCTTAGGCTCATAATGCTTCTGCACAGGGATTCACCACTCTTTCACAAGCTTCTTGTGCACAAAATTGCACTTGCACCACTGTCGACCATACACTTTGCCTTGTTGCCGTCGACTACTCCTTCCACGATAATAGGCTTGTCAACGGCTCGTCTTTCGCTTCTCGGCAGGCTCCTGGGGATAACCTCCTTGTGAGTTCCCATCTTCACGCCAGTAGACACCCCAGAACGGCTTCCTGGCGTCCTCCTTTTTCCTGCTGTTGAGGTTGCTTTGCCTTCACATGACAGTCTCAAGCCAGATGCCCAAGCTTGCCACAATTATAGCATGGTCCTCTGGGCTTGAAATTCTGCTGCCGGCGCTGGTACTGAAAAAGTCCCAACTCAGTAGGTACTGGGCCTTGTCCACTCGTGCTTGGCGCATGAGATCCAAAGTGTCGATGTCCTCCAAAGTTGTGGCTGGCCCACTATCTCTGACTATACTCCACAGCCTCAACTCTCGTTGCCAATGCCATCATTCCTCCAAGATTGGTAGGGTCCTTGAGCGCCACTTCCTTGGCCACAGTTGGCTTGAGTCCCCTCTTGAACTTGTCCATCATCTTTGACTCGTACATAGATGGACATTAAAGCACCAGCTCGTTGAAGCGCAATACATACTCCTGAACGCTTCTTCATTGACGAAGGCGCACCAATGGATCTCGAGCGGTAGCCTCGGGTGCAATAGGTTGAAATTGCCTCTCCAAGCCTTCAAATAGCTGATCAACAGTAGCAGGAACTCCAAACAGTTGCTCCTGTCGCTCATACCAAGCTCCAGCACTCTTCTTCAGCAAGGTAATCACGAAGGCGACTTGCCTATCAGGCGTGAGCGCAGAATACTCCATTAATTTCTTCACTCCAAAAATGCATTGATGAATAGGCGACGATCCACGCTCTCCAGTATACACTTCAGGCTTAGGCGCACGCACTCTTGATGCGGGTGGAACCGGTTGCACCACTGGATTTACATGGATTGGTGGTACAACAGGTGCAGGTGCCGAACTCATCGAAGCGGCGTTTCCATCCACAACTCGCACCATTCCCTCCACCTCCGCGCGCATATTTTGTTGAAACTGGGTGTAGAATTCTCCTCCAAATGCAGTGGCCATTTGCCTTAGCATCGCCTGCATCTCTTGTTGCTCTCTGGTCATTGTTGGTGCTGCCTGCTGCTCCATGCGCTCAACATGCTCGACATGTTCCCCTCCTCCAGCTGCCGGCTGCGACTCCATAACATAATATGCAAACTAGCCCAGCTCCGATACTAGATAAAAGGGGCGAAGTGCCCTAGTCGAAGCGTAGTGACTTACGAGGAACGAAGCTGGTTGCAATCATACTAAAGAGTGCAAAGGCATATCACTAAGAAAGCTTGGAAAAATTACTCAAATTTTGAGTAGCAAGAAAGTCCTCACAAATGATGTAGGACAAAAGGCTTTGTCATTAAAAACTTGTAGAAATTTACAGAAGTGAAAATTGATAAGAAATGAAGAAGTTATGCCTATTTATAGTTTTCTGCCTAAGTGCTCCTCTCTAGGAGGAAGATACGGAATTTCATAAGTGTTTGTCAGATCGTCTCTTCCAGAATATTCGTGAGTGAGCCAAATCAGTCTCATCTGACATGTCGGGCCAATTTGACGTCCACATGTATGCATCGAAATATCTAGAATATATTATCTTAGATGCGCTAGGCTAATCCGAAACTTCTAGGTAAATCGACCTAGTCGGCACTCCGCGTCAGCCGAAGTTACGTGAAGGTTCGAATTCACTCTAACGGCCTAGATCGCTCGATGCTGTCGGTCAATCCGACGGTCGCGCTCACCGCGAATGAAGGACAGTCGTCAACCGACCTCAAAACTAATAAAACTTCAGAAATTCATAACTCTCTCAATATTTGACCAAATTCAATGAACTTTATATCAAAATGACCACAAAAATGCACTCTACACTTGTATGAAATCAAAACATACTCTCAAGAGACTCAAAAATGCACTTTATAAACCTATGACCTCACACCTTCGACTTTGACATGCTGAGCTGTAAGTCAACAATCCCCCCTCCTTCTGCTGCTGCCCTCTCTCCTCTGCTCTCTGCTGGCTGCCGCCTCTGGCTTTTAGCTTTTGCTCTGTTCCCCAAGTTGAGCCGGCGCATACTACCTGCGCACACAATGCAGATAGCATTCACTTACCTTGGGCCCAAATTCTGTTTTTTGGTGCAGCACTCCATGAGCCTCCCACCTTCCTCTCCCCTGACGTCTCCCTTAACCCCCAATCTCCCAACCCCAACCCATATGTTCCTCCCTCGCCTCCTTGCCCCCAATGCTGCTGCTGCTCCCTCCCTCTTCTCTCCCCCTCTCTCCCCCTCTCGTCTCCTTTGTTCCCTCCTCCCTCTAGCGCGAGCGCGAGCCTGGGATGTGGCCCGGGCGACAGCAGCGCACGGAGATGCCACATGGCACATGGGAACAGAAGGTTCAGCCCCATCCGCCATGCCACCACGTCATGGCAGGGAGCGCTCTTCGTCCCCCACGAGAACGTGCTTGCTGGGGGAAAAAATGAAAAACAAATGTCTACCCACCTGTATAGCCCTCCATTGCCAGCGCCAGCCTGGTAGGCCCAATGCCAGCCAGGCGAGCCCTGCGCCAGCTTGACAGGCCCAGCGCCGGAGGGCCCGCGCTGGCACGAGTGATCATAGACCCAATTGAAACTTCCAATGTAGTTGACCTTTCGTTGGAAGCCCTCCCTCAAATCGCCAACAATCTGAACTTCACCTCAACCCTTATACTAGCACCTCCTTACCCTGACCTCAAAGAGCTCACTCTGTCCTGCCCTGCCCTGCCCTGCCTAACAGATTCTGCCCAGTCCCACCTCAACAAATGAGGCCATGCTGTAATGGGCGGTCCTCACGGCCTGGCTCTGACAGTCCTAGCCCCAAGCCAAAAGTATGAAGTTAGAGGTAAATCACTAGTGATTTAGAACTAAAAGGTACTTAATTGCTCTGATGCCCGACTTGAGGTAAGTAAGAACTTACTGTTAGACTTGTGATGAACCCTAAAATTTGTCCGCGACACAATAGTATGCAAGACATAAGTAATAATGACTTTCTCCCCCTTCATATGCTACTTATATTCACACACACTTCACTGTATTTTCCCAGGCTGCTCGTACCCCTCCTCACATAACCATCTCTAAATATCTCTATACGGATTTGTCCAAAAATCCACGAGGCAAATATGTCCCTAACCCATTTTTGGTTCTTTCAAAGCAAATAACAGACATTACAATCAACAGTGCAGGAAGTTGGCGGGGCGGAAGTGTTTCAAAAAGAGCCATAGTTTTACCTTTCACAGGCTCTAAACTTGTAAATCCGCCACAATTTTATTTAATTGTAGATGCCTCGAAAGTTTGTCTCAAATCTTCATTTTTGTTGTGAGGTGTTCGCCCTTAAGTGCCTAACAACTTCTACTTAGAAGATATAAGTGTTACGAGTGTCTACAAAGAACTACAAAGAAGCTAAAGCGTACTGCTGCAACGGGTTCTTAACTTCCACGAAAGAGTCGCGAGCAAAAACAAACGGCAACAAAACGGTAACCCCAACGCCAAAATTGTGAAGCCGTAGTTTTATCCACGCGTGGTGCATGTGTAGCTTCAATGGAGCTCCGACGAAGCTGCACATTACCCCTCAAATGCTCCTGTATGAGGATGCATTGAAGATGGTTAGGGGAGAGTGCTCATAGATATATTCTCAAAGAAAAAGTGGCAGATGAAAGGAAAATTGCAGGACCAATTCTTGGGAACCTCCTCTACTCTACTAAGAGAGAATTAGAAGGGCTGCTAGCAACACTGTCTACTGGGAGGGAAATGATTAGAAACAAACAGATCCTAGTGAGGGCAGACAACCAGGCCTTATAACCAAGAGGCATGTTATCTGTCCAAGATAAAAGAGAAAGATGACTTCTTTCTCAAAGCAGAAGCATTTCAGAGAGAGGAAAGGAAATGGTTCTCCACACTGTGGATAGGTTTTGTAGCGATGCGAACAAAAAGGTAACTTGAGGTACTACAATCGCGCGCCAATTGTACTTATACAATTCAAACCGACACTCTTCGGTCACATTCGGTCGCTCCACGCGACGTGTCGCACGCGCCGCAACCGGCCACGAGGCTAATCGTTACAGATTTGCCTCCCCTAGCAACACAAAATTACCAAGGTTCAACTCTAAATTCCTCTACAGGGAGGCTGAGAACACAGATACATTTGCCTGCAATTGAGGAGGAGAAAACAACTACTGTTTTCCTCCTCCCCAGATTACTCTGGCAGTGGTAGCTCATGCTTGGAGGTGCAAAGCATGCTTGGAGGTGCAAAGCAAATTGCACACTGATATTACCCAGATGGAAGACAGCCAGCTGGTGGCCTACTCTACAACCAGCCAGTGATGTATGGTTGCCCCAGGCTAAAGAGGTTATTACCTTGGGTCATAGCAGGTTTGTACTCTTCCCAGGGACAGAATCAAAAGCTTTCAGTGGCAAGGGTATTCCTTGGTGTGTTATATTGGCATCAAGAGTAGAATGCTAAGGGATAGGGGGTGCAGATACTATCCTAGCAAATGACCCTGAGTGTGCCCTTCTCCAAAGGAAAAGGACGGAGGCTGCCCTAGACTTTGTCAGCACAGGGACACTTTTTTTTTACAATCGATATTGGAAAAGGTTCAAAAAGTGGTGCAGAAGCAAGGGTCTCAAGGAACTTCCTGCATTTCAGAAGGTAGCTATGCTATATTTGCAGCGTTTACATTCAGCTAGAGTCACTTTATTGGGATTCACTTTATCTGCCACAGCCATAGGCACAGTGCACAAGCTGCTTAGGCAGCCCAATCCTCTAATGGGAGATGAGATGAAGGTGATGAGGGAAGCAGCTAGCAGGAGGCTACCAAGGCCAAGAAACATCAAGATGCCCCTATCCCCAGCCAAGACCTATGAGATCTTAACTTGATATGCCAGAGAGGAGGCAACACTCCATGAGGTGATGAAGGCCATGACCATAGTACTAATGTACTATGGATGCATGAGGTATTCTGACTTGGCACAAGTGAAGCTGCATGAGGCAAGTGTGGAGGAGGTGAAAGGGGTCAAAGTGCTATCCCTATGGCTAGCTTCAGCCAAGAATGATCAGCACAGACTGTGTCACACACAGGGCAGGTGGTCACTTGTGAAATTGTTCTGCAGATTGATGGCTATGGCGCCTACCTACAACAGAGAAGACACCATTTTACAGGATATCACTCCCCAGGGTGAGCTCTCAAGGACGGCCCCCTCCTACCAGCTGATTAGATCCTGGTGCCTTGAGTGTTTCGTATATGTAGGCATTTCTGCACAGGAAGCTGGCACACATTCCTCGAGGAAGTCCTCACTATTGTTGCTGCAAACCTAGAAGTGTCAGATAGACAGTTGAATGAGATGGGCAGGCGGAAATCTAATAGGTCAAAGCTAGCCTACATAGTGGACATGAACACTACAATGCTAGAGACAGCTCAAAAATTGACTTACCTGATGACCCACACACTAGCCCATACTCTCAAGATGAGCTCAAATATGCATTCATGAAAAAGACTGCACAAAGATGTACAAAGAAACCCAACTGAATAACCACCTTTTTCCTCAGCTGCCCCCTTTCCCTTACACACGTATGCCATCTGTGCACTTTTCTACTCAGCGTTTTCTATTTTAATAAAGCCCTATTCTTCTATATTCTATTCTTCTATACTCTATATCTCTTTTATATAATGTTATATAATGCTATTGCATAGCATATGTTTCTTCTATATAATACTATTAGATAATTTTCAGAAGAGAAAAATGCAGTATTAAACACTTCTAAGTACCAGCTTTGACCAGTTTTAATGAGTTTTACTTTGTGATTAGTGCCATAAACGTACACGTCAGTACAGAACCACCTCCACTCCATGCGCCACACGCAGCCACACGGCATAAATTGGACACAGCGTTCTTGAAGATGCCGGTCCGAGGCCCTGCCAGGTCACATCTTTGTAAATCATCACAATTTGGACCAGTCGTGGTCGCTGCTGGCCGAGCTGGTCAGCCAACGAGGGTCAGCATGGCTGCCTCCTGGCAACGAAGGAAGGTCTGAAATAAGAACAGCAGAGCAATGGGAGCATGCAAGAAGTGTTAAAGCCTCGTGCATAAGAAACGGGATAAATAAGGATGCACTAGTTATCAAAAAGCACGCACGCAACAGCTCCCTTCTCCGCTTCAGCATTTCGGTGCGGAATTGGTGCTTGGAAAGAACATTTTAGGAGTCAGCAATATATGTCACGTCACTCTAAATAGGTGGTCCAGCAAACTGGTCGATAGTTCACCCGCAGAATTGGGTCTCGCCTCGTTTCTTGAAATTTCAGAGGACAGACGTCTTGAAATTTATATAGGCCACGAGTAGTTTCCAACCACACGCAATTCATCAAGTAACAGCAAGTTGAAAGCCGACATGAAGGACGTGAGTTCCCTCGCAGAGACTCGGACCCACAGAAACGAAGTCCTAGTTCCGAATATCATAGAAAAGAAATTGCTCAGTGCTAGGGCTCCTCACCAGCAGGCTGCTGCCAATCTGGTGAGTGCGGCACAGGGAGGCTTGAGCACTCTCCTGGGGGCTGGGGTAGCCCTGAGGAAGAAGGTGGACGAGGAGCTCCAGAAGCTTCCTCAGGTGCACCTTCAGCTTCTCAAGCATGAGAACTCGGGGCTCCAGAGAGCCAGCAAAACGCCAGCCATGGAGGGAGGGACCAGCCGGGGGCCAGCTGGGAGCATGGGCAGCGAGCTCTTTCTTGGACAGGAGGACATATGTCTTGCACACGCGTGCTTTGCTTCCATGAGCTTCGGCCAGCAAGGCGGCGGGGGGAAGGGCCAGAGGGGCGCCCCTCCTCCTCTGGCCTGGCTGGGCCTGGGCAAGAGTACAGAGGAGAAGAAGCAGGAGGTGGCGCGTCATAGAATCGAGGAGGAGCGGCGTCACAGAAGGGAGGACGAGCAGCGGGGCCGGGAGGCTGGGCAGCGGACGGGGCAGCAGCTGCTGGCTGCGGAGAACTCGGCGGAAGTGACGGCGAAAGACGCCGCGCACAAGACGTCGCAGACCGCCATGGCCGCGGAGAACACCGGCGAAGTTCTTGCCAAGAAGGTGGTGCGGGGAGCCATGGCTGCCGAGAACACGGCGGAGGATCTCGCCAAGAAGGCGATGCGGGGCGCCAAGGCCGCTGAGAATTCCATGGAGGTCGGGGCTGAGAAGGCGGGGCGCGCAGCCATGGCTGTGGGGAACTCGATCGAGGCGGCGGGAAAGGAGGTGGCGGGAAGAGTGGGGGGGGCTCTGCAGAGCGGGAAGGAGGGCGCGCAGGAAGCTGCCAGGAAGGGGGGCTCCTTGGCGCAGCAGGGGAAGGCGGCGGCCGGCCGGGCGGGCGAGGAGGTTTCGTCAGAGGGGGCGTGGGCGAAGGAGAAGAGCGCAAATGCTGCCGGGGAGGCGGGGGAGTGGGCCAGGCAGGGCGCTGGGAGGGGCAGGGAGGGGGTGGTAGCGACGGGAAGAAACGCGGCGGGGGCTGTTAAAGAGGGGGCCGAGGGAG
>WELA01011762.1:219905-244145 GCA_009602735.1 Mesotaenium endlicherianum
CCCCCTCCCTCCCCCCGGGCCTCAACCTGGCACTCGCCCTTCGCCTTGTGCCACCTGGCAGTTCCTGAGCGGCGCGCTGGCGGGCGGCATCGGCGGCTCGCTGGCGGCGCCCTTGGACATGATCCGCACGCGCGCTATGGCCGGCGAGGGCGGCAGCAGCGTGAAGGAGGTGGTTAACACGGTCGTCAAGAAGGAGGGCAGCAGCAGCCCCGTGCTGAAAATCAACTTCAAAGTGGGCATCATCCGCGCATCGCTCAGCCGCGGCCTGCAGGTGCGTTGTATGTGCGTGCGTTTGCGCGCACGTGTGTGCGTGCGTGTGCTTGCATACAGGCGGATGCGTACGCACGTGTGTTGTGTGCGCGTTCGCGTGCGTGTGTGCTCGCTCTCTTGCTCGTGCTCTCTGCCGGGTGGTTCTGCTGCCGGTGCTCCTCCTGCTGCCGCGGCCCATGCTGCTGCTGCTTCTCCTGCTGGTGCTGCTGCTCCCGGTGGCGGCGTCGGCGTGCAGTTTGCAGTGTATGGGGCTACTGCTGACGCTGCTGCTGCTGCTGATGCTGCTGCGGTTGCTCCTCCTCCTCCTGCTGCCGCTGCTGCTGCTGCCATTGCTCTTGCGTATGCTGATGCTGCTCCTCCTGCTCTTCTTCTGCCCCTGCTGCTGCTCCTCCTGCTGCTGTTGGAACTGGTGCCGGTTCTTTTGCGGCGCGCAGTTTGCGGTATACGAGGCGGTGAAGCGGTGGGAGGAGCAGGCCAAGCAGGCAAAGGCGGAGGGGCGGCCGGCGCCGCTGCTGCACAGCCTGGGGCGGCTGCCGGGGGCAGCGGGGGCGGCCGCGGGGCTGGTGGCGACACTTGGCACGTACCCGTTCGACGTCATCCTGGACCGCGTCACTCTGCGGGTGAGGGAGAGCCCGCTCCCGCTCCTGCTGCTGCTGCTGCTGCTGCTGCCGCTCCTGCTCCTGCTGCTGCTGCTGCTCCTGCTCCTGCTGCTGTATTGCTGATGCTGCTGCTGCTCATGTTCCTGCTGCTGCCCTTCCCTGTGCATCTTGCTGGTGCTGGCTGTGGGATGCTGCTGCTACGTTCTGCTGGTTGCGCTGCTGGGCCCGGGCGCTGCTGCTTGCTTGGTCCGCGTGCACTTTAGAGGCTGAGTCAAATGGAGAGTTAACTCAGTCAACCACCTTGTCTATTAGGGATCAATTGCCGGGTCAGCGTGTACAGCTCAATTACCAGCACCCTCCTTTTCCTAGCCTCTGCTCAACTTGAGATTTGAAAGACCTGTGCCAATTAGTCACTTGCCCTTGCCCTAGGTGAAAGAGGGTCGGCTCTTTCTTCTGCACCCCGAGTCTAGGCCCTATCAAAACCCAACCTCCGCCAAAGGAGCAGTATAGCAGCAGCGTTAGCGGCAGCGACAGCGGCAGCAGCAACTGCAGCGCTTGTGGTGGCAGCAGAAGTGCGGCAGCAGAAACGCGGCAGCGGCAGCAGCAGCAGCAGGAGGAGGAGGAGGAGCAGCAGCAGCAGGAGCAGCAGGAGGAGGAGCAGCAGCAGGAGGAGCAGCAGCAGCAGTAGTAGTAGCAGCAGCAGTAGGAGCAGCCAGCAACGTCCGACTGAGCCCGGGGAGACGCTGGACTCCATGGACTGGGGCTCGTCAAATGTGCGCCACCCAGGATGATAGCGATGGCTAAAAACTAAGCATGCCAGAGAAAACGCAAAGGCTTGCTCTACAGTGCGCTCGCGTGCGCGTGCGCGTGATCCCGCCTGTATCCCATTTCTGGCTCGAGCCCCCCGGTGGGCTTCAGGGTTTAGGAGGGGCGCTGGCTGGCAGGCGCCCGCCATTGCTGCTTGCCCTTTTCCCATCTCATGTTTCTCACTCGACTAAAAGGCAGTCCTATGAGCGCACTCCTTGTCCAAAGTCCCACTCGGCAAGCTGTGCCCAGACCATACCCCAGTTGCAATCATGCCCAATCCAAACCACGGTTTCAAACCCAACTCTGAACTTCAAACCCCAACCTCACTCTCACACCCTCACCCTACTGTGTCCACCCCATGCCTACTAACCTTAAGCCAGACCCTAGATCCAACTCAAACCCTAACCCTAAGCGGGCAACTCAGCGACCCCTTCTGACCAGGCCTTGCGCTGCCCTCATTGCTTTCCTCGACTCGACTCTCGTGCGGCGCAGGGCGATCTGTACAAGGGGTTTGGCGCCGCGTTCCGCAAGATTGTCAGAGAGGAGGGAGTGGGCGCGTTGTACCGCGGTGTGTGGCCGCCACTTGTCGCCGTGGTGCCCTCCAGCGCCATCAACTTCTACACCTACGAGACGCTCAAGAGGAAGTGGCAGGTGAGGCGTCTGTGGCACACTCTGTTGATCACTTGGCAGGACGCGCCGGCGGGCGCGAGCGCGTTGGCGGGCGCGAGCGCGTGGGTGTGTGCATTTGTGAGCGTGCGTGTGCGTGTGCGTGTGCGTGAGCGTGCACGCGTGAGTGTGCGCGTGTGTGTGCGTGTGCTTGTGTGCATGTGTGAGTATGTGTGTGTGCGTGTATGTGCGCGCGCGCGCGTGCGTGTGTTTTCACCCGCTCACACGCGCGCTTGTGTGCCTGAGTGTGTGTGTTCCGGCGGCGTGTGCTTGTACCATGCCCAGACCTTTCTTGCTATGTCTACGCACACGTGTGCGTGCCCATGTATGGCCCCCCCGTGGATGACCTTCCATGAAGCCAACGGCACCTGTGCCTGCGCCTGCGCTCATGCGCACACATGCACGTGCGGGTGCACACACACACACAGGCATACACACACGCACGCGCGGGCGCACAGACACACATACACACACACACACACACACACACACAAGCACATAGAAACGTCATATGTGTAGTACATCTCTATATCTATATCTACATAAGCTTCGCATGCTTCAGAGCGGACATCTGATCGCGCCTGCTGCGGCACGGGGCGCATGCCACGTGGAGGGGGGTGCCGGTGCCGCAGGAGAAGCACGGCACTGACAAGGAGCCCGCACCGTTTCTGCCGCTGCTCCTCGGCGCAGCCTCCGGGGCTGTTTCGACGGCCGCCACGTACCCCCTAGAGGCCGCCCGCAAGCACCTCAGCATGTCTGCGGTCCCGGGCAAGGCCTCCGAGAAGCTTTACGCCGGCGTTGGGGAGGCGATGAACGCAGTGCTCAAGGAGCAGGGGTTCCAGGGCCTGTACCGGGGCCTGCCAGCTCAGCTCCTGGCGGTGGTGCCCGCGACAGCTGTTGGGTTCCTGGTGTACGAGACGGCCAAGCGGGCGCTCGTTGCTGACAAGGAGGAGCGCCGCGACGAGGTGAAGGAGTAGCGAAGCGGCAATTTGGGAGAAGAGCGCGCGCGCAAGGCGAGGGGCTGGAGCGCTGGGAGCGCGTGCTCGTGGAGGCGAGGGGATGGGGCTCGAGGGGTGTTGGTTTGCTGCAGATCAAACGAGTATCTACTTTCAAGCGTGTGCGAGGGCCAGAGGTTGGAGCGTGTGGAAGGCGAGGGGCCGCAAGGCCCGAGGGGCGTTGCTTTGCCGCGCAGAGTACCAGGCGTGTGTACAGGTTGCATGAGAACAGCGACTGTGTGGATGTGCAAACCAACAGTCTCCGAGACTTTTCTTAGACTCTGACGGAAAAGTTTTATTGCGACCTTTCTGCTTCCTGGTGTATGTACTTTGTTGGAGCACCCTTTGGTGGCAAAGAACGCGCCCTTTCTTGCGTGGGGCTAAGGCGCAGATTGGTCTGAGTTCAGGTGAAGGCTTCAATTCCGTGGAAGTCTCAATTTTGAGGGCGATTCGGAGTGTGCGCGCGTACAAATGACCACCAGGTTTGAGTCCGACCAGGTTTAAGTCCTGAGTGGACTGCACTGAAGTGGCTGATAAATATATGCGGCTCTCTGTGCGAGTTGTTCAATGGAATAGCGAAATAGGGGGGGCATGTGTGGGCAGGAGGGATGTTGTGCTTCTGCATTCTAGTGTACCTTTCTAGTGTACCTTTAAGTAAGGCAGGTAGAGAGAACGTGCCTGATGTACAATAAAGAACTGCCATGGTCTGGCAGAATTTTGTGTGCTCTTACTGACACATTGTTAGCTTTCTGCGCGCAAGCTCTGTGGCTTTTTTGTTGTCTGCAGCTAAAGTTATGAACCAATCACCTGCCGCAGGCATATAGCTTTGAAGAAATGCCGAATTTGATGAGGGGGGGAAAAGAAAGTGCCATTTTTCGGCAAGAAACTCTTCGTTTGATTTCTGCTGGACTGGATACATTCCTCATGCAAATGTCGGAAGACCTCTCACGTGCACTTGTACCGAGCAGGTCTTCCACTGCTAACCGTTCATGAGTTTTTGTGGGTTTGATTGCTTGTATCTGAAGTTTAATTAACGAGAAGCTGAGTGCACAAAATATTCCTTTATGACTCCTCACTTGTTTCTTGGGGCAATTCAACACGTTAGACTAGAAGATGCAAAAGGTGGTGAGTTTGAATTTGTGTCAAACTGTGACATTGAAGACGGGTCGAGAAGTGCCAAACGACTGTGCAAGTCCATACATTACCTCGAGTGGAAGACGATTCTAGTCCGACATTCATGATGGTCAAAGATGTCCAATTGCAACATAATAGCAGGCAACAAGCAGGGCCATAGTTTGTGCTGTGCGAAGGTCATATATTATCATGTATAATTACAGAAGTACCTACATACCTACATGCATATGCACAATAAACCTTTGAAAACTACCACCATCTGCTTGGCAAGTTGCCATATGTATATAGATGTAATATCAAGTAGGAGATATACCACTGTCAATATCTGAATTGCAAGAGAAGCTATATATGATGCCCTCCGGCTTACCACCTTCACATCCATCTACCCAACGGCCTTAGACCAACTTCTAGGTCCAAGTCTATATCCTCAACTCCCTATATGAGATGGCCTAAATATAAATTATACATTAACCCGCTATATATGAGATGGCCTAAATATAAATATACCTGCAAAACCTACCAAGTATACCAACTAATTCATGTCGACATGTGGTAATCAACCCCTACGAACGCATGCAACGCACCGCCGCAAACGGGGATCTCACAGCAATGTCCTGATTATTGCTTCAAGAACTCCCACGAGTCCTGAAGAATCGATCCTTCCACTACCATCTTCAATCAAAGGAGACCAAAATTACAGGATTCCTGCTTATAAAGTCACCTCTGTTTGAAGGTGTAGATTGCACGCACCTGCTAAACAAGGCAAACGGCCTTGCAAATAGAAGGGGAAGGCAGAAACAGCTAGAGATGCAGAGGCCTCAGCACTGTGTTATAGGCTTTCAAAGCCTAAAGCTACTTCACCCTTGTTGCCGGTTGGATGCAATGGCATCAATTGTTAACAGATTCTGGCTATCAGGCTGGGACAACGTTGGCCGCTCCCATCCACATTTTTTTCCCTGAATCAGGGGGTCTTCGCTTCGCCCCATCTCATCTTCATCGTCAGCATGAGCACAGTCACTGCACAGGACATGGTCGCAAATGCTAGGTTAATCAAACGATAGTGAAGTATTCCTTACATGAAAGAACGTTTTGTTACTGATTAAGCAGGAGTGCAAATGCACCTGCTCCCAGCACACTTTTCCGACTCGTGCCAGAAGCACCTTTTGCCGTATAAAAAGCTGATACCAGGAAAATCATTTGTCAATTGCCACCCGTGCCTCACCTCTTTTGCATCTGCTTGGCGCCTTCTAAGACATAACCCCCTCCATCTCCTTGGCTTCTCCTCCCGCGGGCTGGTAGCCTTCCTGGGATCGCACTTGGCCACAAACTTCTCGACACAGTCTGCAAGGGAGCTGTCTGACCCTGATCTAGGCATAGAGCAAGTGTCAGCTCCTTCTGCGGGCCCCTCTGTAATAACAGCCTGAGCTGCAGCCATTTGGCTCAGCCAGTACGCGTTTTCAACCCTCATATAAGAACCCAACCAATCCTCATCCATGGAGATACGCGCCCCCACAGCCGGAAGCTTCATCTGAGGCATGGTGACAACTTTCAATTAACACTTGGAAATCACTGGCGAGAAGTAGTCAAGATAATGCTATGGAAACGGGAAATACTACGAAGCGGAGGGTAACGTAAGCACGCCTTCAGAATGAGAAATATTGAGCCTTTCGTGCTTTAAACCACAGCTCTAAGCTTTACTTCTTTAGTCTGAAGGCATATTCTGCCAGCTTAAAGGAGGAACTACATGAAAAAGTCCTGTAGCAAGTCCCTCGAGCTTCTGGCTTGCAAATGAAGGTTGTCAGGCGACGTGGCTGCAAAAAATTGTCCTCCGTGCAGAATCGTCAGGGAAATCGAATCAATAGATTTTAGACCACATAATGCATGTACCTGCAACGTTGGGCGGGGTACGAGGGTGGGCAGAGGAGTGGGCACTGGGATGGACCAGGCTGGACATCGAGGGGGCAAGACTGAATTTGGAGGAAAAACTCGAATCGAATTGATCTGGTTGTGCCTGAATGTACCAGCCAAACTGATTTCGCAAGGACCAAATTGGCCTAAATCACTCCTATGAAGTATTACCAACAGCTGCCAAAAGCCAAGACCGCGCTCGACACGCTGGAGTCTCGAGTCTTGAGTCTCCACGATAAAGAAAAGCAACGCGCTTTTTGGATTATTTACGATAAAGGCTGTGGACAAGCTGGGGACAGGCTAACGACAGGCCCACGACGCAGCAAGACGGCTAATACACGAGTAGGAATAGACGATGAACATTCAGTGTCATTCCCAATTACGCAGTACATCACGCGCTAACCATGAGTTTAAGCGACACTCGTAGGAGAGTGTGAAGGAGCGTACAGGAGCGTCCACGGCAGCCTCCAAGTAATCGGGGCCACTTTTGTTTGTGGTAGAATCGTCGCGGTTTCGAAAAGCTCGCTGGGGCTTGCTGGGGCTCGTTAGATTCAAGCCGCGGCCCGCGACCCTGCGCGTCCGTTCTTTGGCTGATCCGCCAGACTCCAGACTCCAGACTCCAGACTCCAGACTCCGGACTCCAGACTCCAGACTCCAGACTCCAGACACCAGATTCTGGAGTTGCGACGCGACGCCTCCTGTGTAGTGCCATTAAAGCGAAGAGCCAAGAGGCCGCAATAAACCTGCACATTTCGCGAAAATGACAAAGATAATTCTGATGTTTCGGTACATTCTGCCTATAGACCCATGATAAGGGGCCCCAGGACTTGAGATATAATTTGTGAAGTTTACATCATTTTAGATGATGTAGACTTCAATGTCTCCCACTATGGAAAGTTATAGAAAATCTCGCATATAAACCCTAAAGCCCAAATTCCTCATTTGCAAACCCGTGAAAAGAATATTGCTCGGATGATTTTTCCAAAGGCGAAGATGTATGTCAAAAAAAATCCCTCATCATTATGTAAAAAGGTACAAGGTACCACAGTTATGAAATGGCCATTGAGCCTTGATGCTGATAACGTGATGTATAATGTGTAGGTCTATATCACCAGAACGCTATGGATGAAAAAATGCTGAGAAGATTGCTGTATGGAGTTGAAATTGTATCTGCAAAGAAAGCTCCAGTGGAGCAAGGACCTCTGTTGATAAATTCCAAGATGAGATCAAGTGTAGGCTGGTGGCAATCATGGTGCCACGGCTCCTATGTTTTGTTGATCTTGAAGTGGAGCTATCAGTTGGAGTGGAATGCTGAGGGTGAATCTTCTGAGTATGAAAGAAGGAATCACGGAGGTGTAAAAAAATTTCTTGAATTTACCAAGGAGGCTATAACAGATCTGATCAGTTCAGCAGCAGCTGAAAGATGGCAACTGCCTGGTAAGCCGAAATGCATCTCCCTATTGAATGTTGTAGAGGGCAAGAAGCTGAGGCTAATTTTGGACTTGAGGAACTTGAATAAGCAGCTGAAGAATGTGGCATCTAAATATGAAGGCTTGCAGAAGTTACCTGATGTCTTGGAGCCAGGAGATTATTTTTTCTCTTTGAACTTGAAGTCCGGATACCACCACATAAGGATGCATCCAGACTTTGTGAAGTACTTGGGATTCATGTATGAGGAAGAATATTATGTTTACACTACTTTGCCTTTTGGACTTTCATCTGCACCTTATGTATTTATAAAAGTTGTGAAGGAGTTGATTGAATGCTGGAGAAAAGATGGAATTAAAGTCATCCCTTACCTGGGTGACTGGTTATTCTTATGTTGAAATCTTGATGAGCATGCAAGGGTACAGAGGAGAGTTGTAAAGGATTGTGAAAAGGCAGGAATACTGATCAATTTTGACAAAACTCAGCTGGAATGTGTGTGAAAAACAGATCGACTTACCAATAAACGATTAATAATTAACGAAGATCTTTATATCAGCGAGTAATCTTATAGTATTTTCTGTTAACTGATTAAACAGCAAGGGACATCATACTAGCAACGTATAATACTCACAAGTGAAATGCAAGTAAACGTGCATCAGTCATGCAATCGGTAAACTCATACATAAGCAAGATTAGAAGACAGTTGACATGAATGGCTTCTCGCCTTGGATTCAGAGTTCTCTCAGTAAGCTGTACAAGAGAGTTGGCCTCGTTTTCGAATGCCGAACTCGAGAGCAATACCTAGCATGTGTACATGGAATAAGTTAACATTTCAACGGCCAGTGCGATGGCACCGCCTACCCGGGAGTTAACCGCGTTGGTAGGATCTCGGTTAACCAACTCCACCGCCATCTCCCATCATCCCGAATCGCCATCCATTCTAAGGATGTCATCTGGCCATTCATCTAGCATATCACACTTAGATGCATATCTAGGCAATTTGCTGCTACCGAGTACGGAAGTCAGCTGGCTAGCAAAGAATGTGTCAGCAAGCTGACTTAAGTTGACTTCAGCCTGCTGCTCCCGACTGGGTCATTAAACTAATAATTTATAAAGTCCAGCAGATTGAATATTAACTAAAGCTGAGCAGGCTGAACTTATTCATATATTAAATTTAAGTCAATAATATATTTACCAATATACTGATTCATTACAATTCTCCCAACTTAAATTGTTGTCGCTTCGACAACCTTCAACTGTATAATCATTTGGACAGGATACTAACAGAACTAATCCCCCACCGCCTGCCTCTCGCTTCAACACTGTTGCCTAGCTGTGGGGATCACTAGTGACAGTGAATTGTCACCTCCACCCTCAGTCCACTTCCTTTGTGGGGTGCAAACAGGCAGACCTCCAGCAAGGCTTGACTGAAGGATGGTTTTGATGTCTAGGGGGCTGTTCCTGGGGCTCCAGGATCAGGAGACTGAGATCTAGACCTAAATTTGGATAGCCCTCTAGATCTGCCAGTTGGCCTTCTAAAGAACCCTGTTTGTTCTAAAGTTAGACCTCAAGGAGAACGAAGAATTGTAGCCTGCTCTTCAACCACCTGGGTGTTAATCCCCACATAGGCATCCCCATAGGATGCTGAAATACATTGGCAAGAGGCACATGACCCTGACTGAAGGGGGTGGCCAGCATACCTCTGGCTACTCCGCGTGTCCCTCTTCTGAACTCCTGTTTTCTGGGGATTTTTGCCTTTCTCTGCTGCCAAGTACAGACAGATTAGTTTCTTCCCTTGCTTGAGCAGGTGAGCTCGGAGAACGAGCGCGGGGTGCTGTTGCCCCCACAGTAGGAATTACATTCCATACACCTGATCTTGGCGCCCTAGGAGTCTCTGCTTCTGCCTGCCCTTGGGTCTCCTGAGCACCAGCGCTTGATGCTTCTCCTCTGCCCTGTTCTTCTTCCTCATCCTCCTCATCTTCCTCCCCTGAGAGGGTAGGGGTCTCGTCCACTTGGTCATCCTGCTCCCTGGTTGACATAGAAAAATCTATTGACCTCCCTTTCTTAGGACGAGCTGGAGGTTGCTTGGCCTTCAGCCTGCTGATATCTATCCGGCCTGTATTCTTTGCCCATATGACAAAGGCATGCTTCCCCTTAGAGAAATAGTCTCTTCCCCTCCTCTTGTGCTCCTTGGTCTCTACATTCATATTACTCAGGCATCCATCAAGCCTGGGGTCCCAAGGGGCAACGTGAGGTGGTAGGATGAGGTAGCCGTTCAGCCCATAGTGGAAGTCATGGGTGGGCCTGGTCACACTCCTGCTTTCTGTTTGAAAGGGGGGCAGAGTGCCCTAGTGGAAGCGTAGTGACTCACGAGGAAAAGAACTAGTTGCAATCATACTAAAGAGTGCAGCGGCATCACTAAGAAAGCTTAGGAAAATTAATCAACATTATGAGTAGCGAGAAACTGCTCACAAATGGATTAGGATGAAAGGCCTTGTCATTACCAACTCGTAGAAATTCACAGAAGTGAAAACTGATAAAAAACAAAAAAGTTATGCCTATTTATAGTTTTCTGCCTAAGTGCTCCTCTCTAGGAGGAAGCTACGGAATTTCCTAAGTGTTCGTCAATTCGTCCCTTCCAGAATATTCGTGAGTAGGCCATATCTGTCTCATCTGACGTGTCGGGCCAAATTTGCGTCCACATACATGCATCGACATTACTAGAATATTCTATCTTAAGCGCACTAGGCTAAACCGAAACTTCTAGGTAAGTCAACCTAGTCGGCACTCCGCGTCAGCCGAACTTACGTGAAGGTTCGATTTCACTCTAACGGGCCAGATCGCTCGACGCTGTCGGTTAATCCGACGGTCGCGCTCACTGCGAATTAAGGACAGTCGTTGAAATGAATCTTGCTTATTCAAGATTAATATATTTCATTTAAATATATAAGATCAGAGATAGGGGGAAGCGTGTGAAATCAGGGAGCAATCTTCGCCCTCATAATGAATTCCGTTTACTCATCTATAACCCTTGACTCACTCATCGTAGTGTGCCATAGTTGCACACGAATACAAGGCACAAGAAAGAGGCGAGCTTGAGGACTAGAGCTTCTCCTTTAGAAACTCATGACCTCTTGCCTACCAGGCACACAAGCATGTATAAGCACATACACAACATCAGGGGACTGAATAGCAAAGGCGCTCTCATTCAGATGACCATAAAGTAGCTAAAGCACATCCCACTGACTTAGGTGCAAAACCATGGAATCTGTCCATTGTGTGACCCCAAAATTTCAGAGAGCATAACTCTGTCAATACTGCTCCAAATTGAGCAAACTTAACGGCAACAAATACATCTTGACGAGACCTTTCCGAAAAGTCCTAGTTCACTCCATTTAAAGCGCAAACGAAGCAGCCATGGCAATTTCCGTGAAGGCTGGTCATTAGAACAAACCTCAAAAGTGCACACATGACTTGCAAGTAGAAATCCGACTGTAAAGCCTACTGTCCAGAATGAGGGACGACGAGATCCCAGCCTGCTATGTACCTAGTGACCACCTGGTTGACCACGGCGCAACGTGCGCCGTTTCGTGGGAAACCCGTTAAGTTGGGACCCACGGATCTAGGTATAACGACCATATTAATTGGTCGGTTGACTGAAGTCCTAATTGTTCAGTTGACTGATGACGGCTCCGCCNTTGACTGATGACGGCTCCGCCTACCCAGGAGTTAACCACACTGGTAGGACATCAATTTACCGAATCTCAGTCGACCTCCCGACTTCCAGTATACTACGGTCACATGTGCCAATCTACAAATAACAATCTAAATGAATATGTCTATTCTCAGCGTACTGAAGCTGAGTAAATTGACTAATATCAAGCGAGCTTACTATATTTCATCCTGCTGATATTACATCCTATATATAACTGACATATAAATCTCAGCAAACTAACCTATGATACAAAAGTCATCTTGCTGACCTTCTCAACAAAGTCAACAAACTACACTATGATACAAAAGTCATCCTGCTGACCTTTTTGACAAAGTAATTGAACTCCCATTACATCGACATACATTCATTTAAATGAACTCGCGCATGTGAGTATATTGACATAATACTTATTTAGTGTTGTATTTATACATGCAATTAATTAATGGTTTAATTAAATAAGTAATGACTGCTGATTCATTACAGTCGTCAATCGACCTCAAAACTAGTTAATCTTCGGAAATCCATAACTCTCTCAATACTTGACCATATTCGATGAACTTTATATCAAAATCACCACAAAAATGCACTCTAGAGTTCTATGCAATCATAACATACTTTCATGAAACTCAAAAATGCACTTTATAAACCTGTGACCTTACACTGTTATTGACGATCGTCCACCTCCAATCTGTGGGCTGCTGGGAGTATTGTGGCCCATGCTCAACCTTTTTCACCTTACAAAGAAACTAGTGGGGAGAGAACATCTGCTGCCCTATTTCCCTGGCCAAGTACTCCCAGCCCCTCCTCTCAACTTCATTGTAGGCTGGCAGCAGTGTCAGGTAGAATACTGCATCTTTAAAGCTATCGGGTTGCACGCTCACCATCTTCATGAGTCTCTAATCCCCCACTATGCCAAGCACTGGTACTTGCTTATCTCCCGAGTCATTTGCAAGAAACCATGCCTGCTCTGTTGTGTACCCCACCATCTTGGCATAATCTTCGTAGAGGACCACACCCGTGTGTGTCTCAATGTACCTATCCAGAGCTTCAGCTCCTTGTCTCTATAGCATTGTTTTCTGTTCCACCTTGTTGATCTCCTGGGCTGCCAGTAATGCTTCCTTCAGGTTATCAAAGGTTTGACCACCCACCGTAGTATATCTGTAAGTGGCCAGGCTCTTCTGCTTCTCAGCTTCAGCCTTCCTTCTCTCCTCCTCTACTGCCGTCGCTTCCTCTTGTTGTTTCTTCTGTCTCGCCTCCTCAGCTTTCTTGAGATTTTCCGCCTCCTGCTCCTTCTTCCTCTGTGCCTCTTTCGCCGCCTCTTGTTGTTTGCAAACCCTTTCTTGTTCTCTCCTGGTGAGGGACGTCGCCGCCAGCTCTTTCTGGCACTGCTCCATTGTCCTCCTGGATTCTTTTGCCTTGCGCTTTTTGTCTTCTTTTTGTGTGCTGGGAGCCATCCTGCACATGTAACCAGGACACAAGTTAGTAGGATCTCAATCTTTGTCACAAGAGCTGCAAGAAGGGAAGTAAATTTGTATTGTTGTGGTAGGTTTGTTCCCTTTTACCTTACAGAGTGGTTACTAGGAGTTAATGGGGCTGCAGTACGATGAGAATAACGAATGAATGTGAGTTAAGTAATTTGTTGATGTGCTGGTCCCTTTCTCCTTCCGAGTCGTGGGCACCCTCCAACTTAGCTTAATGTGGACCTGGCTGTCACATCTGTCATCGTGCTGACACTTTACTGTCAATAACTGTCCCTTTCTCGCACACTAACGGTCATTTACTGGCACATTTTCCTTGCAACTTAAATGGAGACTAGACCTTCTGTCACCTTTTCATGTCAAGTGAAATGACAATTAGGGAGGTGCCCCAGCCGCCCGCAGGTGGAACCGTTTCAACGCCCCTTTGGCATTGGTCAAATGGTCCTCAAATTCCCAAGTGTCCCCAGAGGCATCGTATCTCTTCCATCTGACCAGATATTTTATGACACATTTAGATGATCGACGGACAGAGCGAGCGTCAAAAATCTCCTCCTCAGGGTCACTATCCCTGACAGAGGGGACCGGTCTCGGTTGGACAGGTAACCGACCAGTGAACAGTGTGTCACCCTTGATGTAGGGTTCGAGGAAGAAGACATTAAAGACTAGGTGACCCTTGTATTCCGCTGACATGTTTAGTTTGTAAGCGTTCTAACCGACACGGCACACCATGGAATATGGACCGACCCAAACTGGGCCAAGCTTTTTCTTGACCACACCAGGCAGGTACAGGTGTTGAGAGTGCAGTTTGACCAAATCGCCCTTGGAAAATGTCAGCTCTCGACGATGTTGATTCGCATATTTTTGTTGATTTTCCTGGACTTTGTGCAGGTTTCTTTGGACTTCTGACAGGGTGTCAGCAAAATCCTAAGTTAACTGAAGCAACACCGGGTTGTCAATCCCCTCTGGATGTGTTAAAGACTCCCCTAGCACATCTAAAGGAGACATAGGGACTCTACCCAAATTGAGTTCAAAGGAAGTCTTGCCCATTGACGCATGCACCGCACTGTTGACCGCAAACTAAATTTGAGGCAACAAGTCATCCCAATTATCTTGTTTTTGGTTTATATATGCTCTCGGCATTTCTTGCAAAACTCGGTTAGTTCTCTCAGTCTGCCCATCAGTCTGAGGGTGGTTTGCTGTGCTGAGCAGCTGTTTGACTCCCATTAACCCCATTAAAGCTCTCCAGAACTTAGAGGTGAATTTTGAGTCTCTGTCTGAGATCATATTGGAGGGTAGCCCATGTTGACATACTACATGGTTGTAGAATTGTCTCGCAGTTCGAGTGCAGTCACCTCGACAATGATGGGGATGAAAATGACCATTTTTGTCATTTTATCCACTACTACCAGTATCGAAACATGCCCATTGGCAATTCTTGGTAGTGTTACGACCCAGTCCATGGATATTGTTTCCCATCGTCCAGCTGGGATGGATAGTGGCTGTAGTAGCCCTCCGGGTGGTGTGTGTCTAGACTTGTTTCTCTGACACTGATCACAGGACTTGACATATTTCAAGACCATCCGAGGCAACCCGTCCCAGTGATAATGTTTTGTCAGCTTGCCAACAATGTTGGCCTGCCCCAAATATCCACCTAGTAAACTGTCATGTTCTTGACTCAGTAAGAGAGACATTATTTTCAAGTTATTAGGAATTACCAACTTCAGCCTGCTTGAAGTGGTTTCGATTACCCAGACCCCTGCCTTGTGCTTATACTCGAGTGCCATAGCAGGACACACACCATTAGTGGGGTCGGGCTCAAATGTTGGGTCAGAAAGGTAGGCTTTCCTATGTTGTTCAAGGAATGACTTTCTGACTTTTAACAAAGTGAGTGCACAAAGGACTCTATCAACAGCATGCTGCCTAAAGTTCCTTTCTTGCAAGTCAGGTCTTCTAGAGAGTGCATCAGCAGGATTCAACTTCCCTAGTTTGTAGTCAATCTGGACTTAGAACCGCTCCAGCATCTGGCTCCAGCGGTTCTCCCTTCTTGACAACTTGGACTTCTTCTAAAAATGAGTTAGAGTTAGATGATCTGTAATCACCTTGAAAGATTTACCATGCAAGTATGCTCTCCACTGTTTGAGAACATGAAAGATAGCCAGCAACTCCTTATCACGCACATAATGATCAATCTCAGCTGGATTAAATTCCATAGACTCATATAGCACAGGATGCCACTCTTGCTTTACCTTACCATCCTTCGTGGTTTTGTCAGCAGGCTGCAACAAAATAGCACCTATGGCAAAGTCCGAAGCATCAGCAACCACCTGCACAGGTTTGCTGGGGTCATACACAGCTAAGACTGGGGCAGAACAGAGGGCATCCTTAACATTAGATGGCCCGGTGCACTCTATAGGGTGCATATGACATGTTTGGGTGCATTTAGAGACCTTGCTGGTTTTGGCTACCATTTTATGCATATTTGTCCATTTCTATAAAATTTATCTTAAACGATCACACATGTGCCATACAATGTGCGATTAAATCAGCAACTAAATCCTGCAAGTACGGACGAAGTTACAAGTGAAACTGTGACATCGAAAGTAGTGAAAATTATTCGAGCCGAAAGTGCAAATGAAGCACATTTGCGAGAATTAGCAACAACACAGCCTTCTTCTTTGTCAAAGTTCTTGCTCCGTCCGCCATGGATAACGACAAAATTCTCAGGGCTAGTTCCTAAGGCTGTTCATCTACATTTCTACTATTTTCTTTGGTCGTTACTGGGCATATGAGCAATTTTGAGGACAATTGCGAGGAGTTTATGTTGAGAGGAGAGGTTGTGTAGAAGAAAGAGGGAAAGAAGGGAGAATTACTCCATGAAGTCTTGTATGCGTTTGATCGTAAGAAGATAACGTTTACTGCCAATTTAGTAGAGGTCCACTTGAGGCCATTTAATTTGTTTGAAGAAGTGATTGTGCTTGGAGTGTTTAAAGAGAAATCGGCCGAAGTGCAAACCTCACAATCTACACAACCTACTCTGGAGCAGCCCATACAACCTATGTTACTAAACTTTGACCAGCCTTTTGACACAAATATTGAGTCTGATACTCAGCCTTTTTCTCAAACCGAGAAGAGGAAGAGGGGTCGGCCATTCAAGTCCAATAAGATAGCTGCTCCTGCCCAAAGGAGCACGAACACAACAAGTAGCAGCAGCTAGGCTAAAGAAGGACAAGTCTAAGATCCTTGATTCTAAGTTTGATGCCAGTGCCAGTGAAGACAACAGCAACTCCGAAGAAGAGGAGGAGCACACATTGCCCCTGAGCATGCAAGAAGACACGGAGGCAAGTGGAGATCCTCAACCAAAGAAGTGGAACTAGAATCTGCCAGCACCTGATGAAACCTACAACGACATGCTGCTGAAGCCTTTTACATATCATCATCATGGTCTTAAAGACATAGCAGACAAGACCTTCAGAGGCTTGTCTCCTTTTGGAGTTCTTTCTGTGTTCATGCCCATTTGCTTTTTTGAGAAATTAGCAAGAGAGACAAATGCATATGCTGCAGAACATGGTGCTAGAGGTTGGGTGCCTTGCACTTCCACTGAGATTGTTAACTTTCATGGTTTGTGCATGGCTATGGGCCTGCATGCTCTTCCTAGTCTCAGGTAATTTCAATTGTACCACACTAATAGAGCCATAGATGGACTAGATGTATACCTAAGAAGGAAGTTGGGCAAGAGTAGAGATTTCGACGATTTTGAAAAATGCGCGTATATTTTCCTATCCTTCATGTTTGGTGGTGTGTAAGATTGATGGGTGAGCAGCCCAGATTATAGCCAAGCACCCAAAGCTTCAGCAACTCAGAGAAGATAGGTGGACACCAGTCTGCAAAAGCAGAGCTGCTGGCAGTATGAAGATATGAAGCAGTTACTGGTATGACTTCCAGCAATTCTGCAAGAAATATAATTTTAGAGATCTGCCAGCAGACAGTGAAGTATGTGCTTTGTACATGACCAGGCTATTGAATGATAGAATTTATTGCAAAAATTCTGCCTTACCAGTGCTGCTATATTCACTGTGCATGACATGTTGAGCCTACCCAGTCCTACTCAGTCACTAGCTGTAAAGACTATAAGAGAAGTAGCAAGCAGGGGGTTGCCTAGACCTAACAATGTTAAGCAGTCCTCAGCATTGGATAAGTTAGCTGATGTTTTGGCCATCTTTGCATCTCCAAAAGTTGACATAGAAGTGTCATGCAGGCAACCACTCTAGTGTTTATGTATTATGGATTCCTGAGGTTCTCAGATCTGACCAGCATTAGAGTAGAGGACATAAAAGTGAAAGGAGAAGGTAGAATTGAGACTGTAGAAATGCTGATACCTCAGTCCAAGACAGACCAGAGAGGCATAGGAAGAGTGATTTCATTATATTGGACACGCACAGATGCATGCCCTGTAGAGATGTTCTGCAGACTGCTATCCCAAATTCTGGAATACCCAGCTGAGGGACCTCTGATTCATACTTTGGACAACAAAGGAAAGCTAACTGGAAATGCTCCCGCTTATATGCAACAGTGAGACACTGGTGTAGAAAAATTTTCACAGCTGTAGGATTAGAAGTGAACAATTTTGGGACTCACTCACTACCACTGTTGCTGCTAACCTGGGCGTTGCAACTGAACTTTTAAGAGCATGGGAGGTTGGAGATCAGAGCAGGCTAAAGAGTTGTATGTGCTAGAGATGAAAGATAAGGTGCAAGAAGCTGCTAAGACCATTGCCATACCAAAGAAAGGGCAGGCAGCCGCCCCCTATAGTCAAGTGAAGATAGAAGAAGCTTTTCAGAGGAACTACGTAAGCAAGAAGTAGAGAAAGGTAATGAAAACTAGAATTTCTCTTCTTAAGATTTTGCATAGCACATAATTAGCTGCATCAGACTGTTATATGAGATGCCTGCATACCTGCGTGCCTGCCTGCCTACCTTTTCTTCTTCTTTCCTGCCTGCCTACCTTCTCCCTACTTCACTACCTCCCTCATGTGTGCTATTTTTCTGCATTTCATTACTCATTCTTTTCTCTATTCAATAATCGGCCTCAATTTTCTATCTTAACTTCATTATGAGATGCATTAATATATCATAAATTTCTAAACTATGTTGGATATTCCTCTGTCCATCAGGTTCAAGGTGTTTTTAATATCACAGTTTCTAGTCAAATCCCAAGCATTCCCGCGGCCTGCCAACTTCACACGTGTTGCCAATTTATAAGACGTAACATGTTGATGTCGCAACGATATGGCAGATGAAGATGTCAATGCTGCAGCCAGATGGCACTCGGCAGTCGCAAGCTGTAATTGCTTGTACTCGGCATACAGTGTACCAATTCATTTTGTGCATTGTTGCGACCATTTGCGATTGAGTTTGCCTTGTCCGCCTGTTACGAGTGTGGGCGATTAATTACGCATATGATCAACTTCATGATGCGAGATAACCAATAGCCGTCAAGCACTCCCAAAAATGATATCGTTGACTTCTTAGGGCCTGTATACACTTTACAGGAGCCAAAGAGGCCCAAGGAAAAAAGTTGGACCCACGACGTTCTCGTGATCGCGCTCTTTGCAGTTCAACTTTATATCGTGCAATTTTCTTTGCTTAATCCTGTTGTTGAACATCACAAATTGCACTTCCAGTTATGACGTTGGAAACATAAAATTGTATAAGGGTCACATTACAGTGCCCAAAGGGCATAGAGACGAACACCTGCGTCCTCGCAGTTGCTTCTTTTGCTATCGAACTTTGAAAAGTGTATTTGAATTTCTTAAATCTTTTAGTTGAAACTTGAACGTTACAACTTGAGGTTGAGCTTTATAGAAACGCCTTTATAGTGATGAAAGAGTTCACCGTTTTATCAAGTGTCAATATGTCCCTGCCCTTTTCCTGGTCATTTTTTGGGTTTTGCCTCAAACTTCACGCTACAAAGTCTCTCAAGCTTTTAAAAGGTACAACTGATTGTAGTGGACACTAGAAATTGACAGTGCGTCCTTACACGGTCATCGGATCCAAAAGTCATATTATCATAATTTTGGCCTTCTTTCTTGTCGTTATGCATATTTTGACACTTCGCGAAACCTCAAATGACCAAACCTCCCCTCATTTGACATATCATGTATTATTGAACTCCAAAACATGCGCTTCCACATTATGAAAAATGGCAAATTACCATTGTGAATGTCTGCAATCTTAGGTTATTTCTTGATTCAAGGACCACAGTACTTGCGAGTATAATTACGCACACAATGTTCGAACTATACAACACAATACGTCATTTCTTCGACCATTGTAAATTGGCTTTAATAGTGACCAACGAGTTCAAATTTACCATCGCACACCCTCCCCATAGTTACCATTCTTTTCCCCAGTTGTTCACCCATTACACGTATGTCGTTGTTTCACATGCCCTCTTGTTGTCCTTTTGACTTCCATTCTTTTTCTTTAGCAAATCCTATCACTTCACGAGAAGTCAAACTTTACCTTCCCACACCCTCGCCATGGTTTCCATTCTATTCCCCAATTGTTCACCCATTACACATATGTCGTTATTTCACAGGCCCTATTGTTGTCCTTTGACTTCTTTTCTTTTTCTTTAGCAAATCCTATCACTTCACGAGAACTCAATGGACCTATCCCTTGCCAATTGAGAAATTGCCTATAGTTGAACTTTAGAAGACGTACTTTCCAACTATGAAAAGTGTCAAACACCAATATGTACCTATCCATCTGGCGTCAATTCACAATTCAAGGGCCGTTGTACTTGTGGTTAGACCTATGCAAACCAAAGTTCAACTATACGCCATCGATTTGGTCACTATATTCTTGACCAACTGAAGCTCGCAATTGCAAGTACTGCTATAGGCAAAAAAGTGTGCAAGTGATGGTAGGGCTTACAAGAACGTGTTTATAGTTTAAGATTGCTACTTATTTGCTCTTTCCACGCTTGGAGTGTCGGTAAAAGATAGCTAAAGCCTAAAACCTGTGAACATGAGACTACTAGAAATTTCTTAGATGCTGTGGGAAGATCAAGGGCAAATCAAGATTCTTTCGCCTGAATGGTGAGACATCTGGGTCAGTTTCAAGTCACGCGAAGTCGTTAATGCATGAAGTATATAACCACCAAGCATCACGTCCCAAAAAAACGTCCACCGATTGCACCAGTAGCACGCAAAGATTTCCCCCCATCACTAGTAATTTTGTAGGGATTGCGGGGGGACCAGCTCTGTGATGGAAAATTCATATTTCATGTTTTGAACACAATGAGAGTAATTTTATTGTGAAATGTGTCACAATCACGTGGGAAAACAAGACTGTGTAGTTATAAAATCATCAACAAATTCATGTTTTAGAGCTAGGATTTTGTATCTGGGCTTGAATTGATTGCCTTACCTCGTTCATTGCATTAGCGCTTCACAAGTATTTCTCGTACGTCAAAGGTCAACAAAATTGTTGGCAATGTGGAAGAATGTAAATGATGCAATTTGCCTCAAAACTTACCACACATGTGGATGTATGTATTCTCTTTTAAAAAAATTGTACGCTATATCATCTTTGGTTTTTCTTGTGGAAACAGTAATTACCAAGAGGCAATTCGATGAGTCGTGTTCATGGAACAACGGCGTGGGATATATCATAAGGACAATTTTGAAAGTTGTTGACAATTTTCTTAACTATTTTGTGCGCAGAACATGAATAAAAACTCAATGACGTAGTCAATTACATGTGTGACATATCAACCAATTAGAAACAACCTGGCTTTTAAACGTCCGAATTTGGTGGCTGAAATTATTTCCAACTTATATCTTTCTCTTGAAGTCTTTGGACTCTTACGATCGGTTATACGTTATTTCCACGGCGATTGCAGATCGACCAAATAAAGTACACTAACAAATGGACACGGTCCAATTTTGAAAACGTGCCACGCTTCACAATTCAAGTCAATTCAAACTTCAGTTTTGATGTGTATCGACGAGTTTATTACGCAGATTTTAAGTTGTTATACTTGAATCAATGAAATATATGTGCAAATTTATGGTTCTGCATCCTTTGAGGTCATTCCTTTGGATGCAAGCGCAACATTTGTGCACGTCACTACTATGTAGGATAAAATCTTATGCTTCAATCTGTGAAGGCGTCAAATATAGCTTTTGGGTGGGGTCGATTTGGCTGTTTTGAGTGCTCGCTATTTGCACCAGTTTCAGAGTGAAGTCTACAACAAAACACTATGTGGTTTCTGACCACCACAAGTATTCTTCATGACAAACCAATCAAAACCCCGAAGAAGATTGAATTTATAGAAAAATGTTTCTGTATGGGCTGCACGGTTGGATGTTGAGTTTTGACATATGTTATCATGTGTAGATTGTGCATGAAAGCAGTAAAAGGCTTCAAGCTTTTATAAAGTCAAATATTTCAACTTGGAACTTTATTGCTCAATGGGGAGTGTTGTCACTTCGAGGATTAGTTTACTTGCTAATTACAACTTTTGGAACTCTAAATTTTAGAGACAATGTGTTCCAAAGCTCTGGAGGAAATGAACATCTCATGCAAAATGGTTTACATTTACACGCGCGCACGTCCCAACATAACTTCTCAACGACACAACGAGTCAATCAAACCCATGGAATCCATAAATGTCGACATGTGTCACAGAATACAGACTCGCCGATGAAAGTTTAACACCACAACTTTGCACTATGTGCGGTATCACAAAGTGACTAACATAGTCCATAGATTGACCTCATCAGGCTGTGAGACATGTTAGCTGTAAGCCATGAGTGGTTATCGTCTCCGAGTAATTTGGAGTTTGCCATGGATTGCTATCGTTGGTGAACTAAATACCTACTGAAAAAAGCAGAAAGAAGAAGGGCTTTGTTCCAGACGGACATAATGCTCCATCTCATTTCCCACTTAGTCTCGAGCGCCCCCCATCCCCCATCTAAGCTCCCATGGTGGAAGGGGTGGCGGAGGGGAGGGGGCCGGGTCTGGGCCGAAGTCACAAGGACAAAGCTAGAGGCAACACTGACTGCAGGTGCAGCAAAAGCTCCCAAAGGACAAAAAAATTATAGTACAGGGCCCTGGGGGCCCAGCTGCCAGCCGTGCGACCTCCTGGAGCTCTACAGCTATACCTGGTCAGAAAAACAAATAGTTGCTTTTACTTCCACGCGACGCTCAGGCCTCCTTCCCCACCGGTCCTTGCACCTGTCCTCCCTCCTCCCTCCCGCTCGCCCGCCCGCCTGCACGCCACCCGCTTGCCGCTCGCCCGCCCGCTTGTACGCCCGCCCCTGCGCCTGCCTGTGACAGCTCAAATATTCCAGCCAATGAGGAGCAGAGGTGTCAGGCGAAGCATTAAGGCTGGCAGGAAATTACAAAAAGCAGGCCTGGTGTGAGCCCAGCTAGGCCCTGCCTGCTAAAGCCTCCACTGGCCTCGCCTCTCCCCCACTTCCCGCCGCCTCTCCTCTCCTCCTCCCCTCTCGCCGGCCCCATCCCTCCCCGCACCTCCCCTCCCCTCCCCTCTCCACAACTAGCCACGAGGAACTCAATCCAGCCACCCAATGATGTCTGCAGGCCGGCCAGGCAGCTGGCAGAGTCGTTGACTGATTTGCTCTAAAGGACCAGCCGACCAGCGGACGGCACGACAGGCGGACAGAAGGACGCAGTGGCGGGCTAGCGGGAAAATGGGCGGGGGGCAATAGGGCAGGCGGTCAGGCAGATGAACGGTTAAGCCGAGCAACGGTCAAGCATGTGCCGGAGCAAGGGACAGAGGGACAGGTAGAAGAGGTGGTCGATCCAGTGTGCGGCGGACGGCTGACGGACGGACGGACGGAACAAAGGGGAAGACAAACATGCAAAGGGACGGATCCGAAGGAAAGGCGGACGTGCGAAAGGAGAGGCGGACGTGTGGATGGACAGACAGAACGTTCGGACAAAAACGGCTGACATGACGGTCGGACATAACAAATGGACTGATTGGAAATGAGCGGATGTCGTCGTCGATGGGGCAGCCGAGGGCAAAGCCGCCACCCGAAGCACGCAAGGGGCCTCCTTGGGGGGAGGAAGCTCACGCGGGCTGGAGCTTCCGCTGCCCGGAGCCGCCCATTGCCGCCCTGGCGGGCGGAAGCTCGCTCACCTGGGCTGGAGCTCCCGCTGCCCAAGAGCCAGCCTAAGTCCCTCTCCAGTCTTGTCAGCGTTAGCTAGGCCTTTATGTATGCTTGAGCCTCAAATAAGGAGGGAGCACATGCCAGGTGGCGGCACCAGCACACGCCAAATGGCAGCACGGTTTCTCCCCAGGCTTCCCAATCCAATGACCCCCTCCACGCGCAAGCAAGTAGCCCTCCTGGCTGCCAGCTGGCACCAACTGTGACACTTGCAGGAACCGGAAGTACGAGGCCGCCTATCGTGCTGTCATAGAATAGAGAAGACTCACCCTCCCCCCTCCCCCCTCCCCNCCTGCTTTCCCTGCCTCCTCCAAGCAATACAAGAGCGCACTTCAAACAGAAATCCTTCCAGCGGCAACCCATGCGTGCTCGCTCCCCTGCCTTCTACCAGGGGGCGCAAGCGTACATGGCTTCCCCTCAACCGTGCTGGCAAGAGACGCCAAAATAACAGGTGGCAATTGGAGGCGGCAAGACCCGAGCGCTGACCTGTCACTCTCGGCCCGCGTGCAACCCGCGCCAATCCGGCGTGCCCGCGACAAGGGCGACGTCCGCAAGCTCGCCACCTGGTGCCTCTCCCGTCGAAGAGCGCCGTGCCACAGGGGAGGAGGGGGATGAAAGAGCATGCCACCCGAGCAGACTGAAAGAGTCGAGCGTCTGAGCCCACCCGCGAAAGCAGCTGCTACTGGCGCCTCCCCACTACCTCCATGAGGTCATCCTCAAAACCTGTGCCCCCCCAAGCCATCGAGAGAGGAGAAGAGCATGCACGGGGCGCACTCAGTTAACGTCACAAAGAAGAGCAGAAGAAGCTAGGAGAGGGGAGCCCATCCCACGGCCACCACACTAAAGACCTCTTTCAGGCTCTAGTGACGATAAGTACGCCACCCACCCCTCGTCACTCCCCCCCCCAGCCACAGCCGCACGGGCCAGTGCATGCCACCTAAGGCCTGCCACTCGCCGCCCTCCGCCTGGCCCTGCTCCTGAGAAAGATGGCGTGCTCACGTCATGCCACATGTACTCGTTCCAGAGGCTTCCCCTCTTCCCC
>WELA01011762.1:248315-269471 GCA_009602735.1 Mesotaenium endlicherianum
TGGTCCCCCCCCTCCTGCAGCGCGCGCAGCTGTTGCCCTAGCAGAGGTCCGCTCGAGCGAGTTCTCTCCAGGCCCGTCAAACCCCCCCCACCCATGCCCATGCCCATCCCTAGGCCGAGGCCCCCGTTCACTCCCAGGCCGCCAGGTGTCCCCACGGAGTGCGCGGGGCTGGCCTCCGAGCTGGCCTGGGACTTCCCCCCCGAGTGCGAGATCCGCAGCTGGCTCAGGGCGGGCGGCGAGTAGTAGCCCTCCTGAAAGGCGTTGGATGGCCGCGATCGAGCGGCAGCCAGCAGCCCGGCGGCGGCGGCGGAGACTGCCGTGTCTGCCCTCTCCTCGCCCTTTCTCCCGCCGCCGCCGCCGCCGATGATAACTGCGGCCCCTGCCCCTCCCCCGCCCCCTCCCCCTTTTGAGTGCCCCCCGGCCCCGGTGCTGCCAGCTGGCGAGCCGGGGCGCATCATCAGGAAGCTGGAGGAGAGCCCCGATGGGGGGGTGGGGCTTACGCGGCGCGCCTCCGCGGAGCTTGCGTCCATGGAGGACGCGCCGCTGACGGTTCGTCGCAGAGAGGCGCCCCTCCCCGCGCTGCTGGGCAGGGGCGCCGCTCTTGAGGGGTTGGAACCCCCGGAGCCACCCTGCCCTCCCCCCACGCCTATCCCAAACCCTGCCCCTGCGCCTGTGCCTGAGCCTGCGCCTCCGGTCCTGAGCCTGTCCCTCTCCCGCTCCCTCTCGCTCTCCTGCTGCTGCTGGGCCTCGCTGAGACGGGCGACGAGGTCAGCGAGGGCGGCGGCGCCGGCAGCAGCGCCTTCGCCGGCGCCGCCCGCGCCTGCAGGTCTCCGGGCGGCCGAAGCCCACTGCTGATGCTGCCTGAGCGTCAGGGCGGCGCCCCCGTTGACCCCCCCTGGGCCGTCCTGGGGATAGCTCTGCCAGCTGGCGCTGGTAGGCATCAGCTGCGATGACCTGGACGCCGCCGCCACCTGGCCCTGCATGCGGTCGTGCTCAGCCACTGCCTCGAGAAAGCTGGAGCCTGTGACCTGCGAGAGCGCGCGGGTGAGCACAGGCCTCGACTGGAACAGCGCACGCGACAACTGTTCTACGTCCTGAGGGGTACCAGAGTAGGAGGAGGAGGAGGAGGCACCCCCCCGCTGCCTTCCCGCCAAATTCCCCGCTGGGAGGGGTCCATTTGCCCGGTCGTCTGGAGACTTTGCACTTGGGGTGGGGTTTATGCCCAGCTGCAGGCTGAGGCTGGGATCTGGTTCAAGGAACTGGCGTTCGGGAGAGATGTCATTGTTCGGAGGGGAAGGAGCGAACGCAGCTCCGTACTCTACATCCATTTGGCGGTCATCATCGCGACTGGATCCATGACCTGCTGCATTCGCCTGTCCCAAATCCATGGCTCGCCGGCTCCAAAATCTTTAAATGCGAGATACCATCACAGGGAGACACTTATGCAGAAAACCATTCCGTCACCTCCCTTCCTTCTTCCCACGTCGTGCTTCCTTACGTCGGCAAAGCGACTTCAAATTCCGTCTCTGACGACTCCAACAGGTAACAAAGCAACAGATAATTGAACACCTGTCTGTGAAGCTTCAATTCATTGCACCCAAAAATAAGCACAGGTAACGAGCCTCCATTCTCTGCAGCTCCCGCTCTAAAATTTAGGAGAGGTGGACATGATTTTGGAACCGGAAGCAAGCTGACATTCACCAATCATACGCTCGCCACAATAAAACTGTTTTCAAGGTCTCTGACGGAGAATCTCAAATCGCGTTCAAAAACATGTAGCTGAGAGAGACCGCCAAAAGCATCGTCTACGAGTATCCCTTCGCCTATCCAGCAGTCACGTTTACTGGAGACACTCGAGGTACACAATTTGCAAAACGAATGATGTTAGATGACTCGACTCAGAAGAAAATATTGGAAGGGTTCGCCCAGAAATTGGCCTCGCGTAACGGCAGCATGGCGTTACGATCATTATATGCTCGTCGCCCTTGGTTGACCCTTTGGCATTGCTTGGCTCCAAGTCCCAAGTTCCCAACCTCGTGAGTCGTAGCTATGGCCCGTCATCCGTGGCAACGATTCTGTGGTGATCTGGAGGATTCTCTAGACCCCAAATACTTCGGACGAAGCTTTCACCCGTGTCTTTCATGGCCAGGTAGGAATAGAGACGACCGACTGCACATAACCACATCTCGACGTGAAGATCTCAATATCGGGCGTTGCTCCTTGGTCCAGACTCCAAACCAGAAGCAAAAAGTGAACATCTGCATTCGAGGACCGGTGGTAAGTTGGTAACCAGTGGTAAGAGATGAAAAAAAAGAGACTGTAGCTTGCATGAGAACCTACTTGGCGCAACCTGGAATCGGGTACAGCCAGCCTTGATAGGACCATATCTAGTAACCCCTCACAACACCAGAGCAAGTAATTTCAAGCAGTTCGGAAGTGAACACCTGTATTTAATGGTCCATTGAAGTCAAATATAGCCAAATTAAGCTTATGTCACATCGTGTCACTCAACCACATCCAACAGGGTCTAACAAGAACATAGATTCTAGATCAGTGTCTTTTTTAACTTATTATTACGTGCAGTTCCTTTTGTCAGATGACTCATGGTATGATGGAATATTATGAGTTAGCTCACGATTTGTCTGCCTATATAATGACGTTCGCGAGTGCGTAAATCAACGCTGACGCCAGCTACTTATATAACGTAGCGTGGCTTAATATTAAGGCAACTTGTGAGTCGATTGGACAAAAATCCTGGACTTCGAGAACACGGCGATAAGGTTTCCAGAGAACATCGAAATTCTGGAAATTTTACCAAAGCAATATTGTACTGCATAATAACACCCCATTAACCTTCTCACATAGATATTCGTATGATTTAAAGTATATAAGAAATAGCCCTTCCTTTTTACGAGACATCTTCTGTATTTGAGTCGGGTGTCGAGAATCCAAAATAGTAGACAACATTAAACTTATCTCGAATTGAGGAGTCTGCTCGTATGGTCGGCACCAAAGACATTCATGACACGACAAGTGATCTACTTAATTTGACGATGATTTACCCAACAACGTAACGAAGAACGACGATATCCACTCCAAATTTCGGGGTTAAAATCCGTGCTGCGCTTTTCGGAGTGGGGGAGATCAGGGGGGGATCTGGGAGAACCCCAATTCCACCAGAGTCGATAGATAGCCTGTAAAAGTACGCGTGACAATCTGGTGAAAACTGAACCAGTACAAAATGACATCCATGATGATATCGCTGAATTCAATGAGATGGCACCATGGGGGGGAAATTCCCTTCGAGAATCCGGGTGAACTATGTCGCGACAACTATCCGTTTGACAGTGCCGCACGCGCAGCGCAAGCTACGGCCACCCAGGTACGGAAAGTCAACGTTGACTCACCGACCACTTTACTGATTACGTCGCAGTCAGCGGTTATGTCAGCGTCAAGACCACTGGCAAGGGGTCAATGTCAATGTGCCCCATACCCAAGGATGGGGGAGGTTTTGACAGCATAGACAGTTGCGAGGCTAGAAGCTGGGGATCAGTGATGAGCCGCCCAGCAGGTACCAAGTCAGGTACTGTGTGGAGGGCAGATTAAGCCAGGTCATGGCCGCAATGCCAAGATAGGTTACGGCCGCCCGGTTGGGAATCTTGAGCAAGTGGCATTTGCTTGTACACGCCGCTCAGGAGTTCTTAGCCATGAGCCAATTAGGCGTGACTGCCAGTTGAGAAGCTAAGCAGCCACGCGCGACAGTCACGAGGTGTGCATGCATGCTGAGTGACTACGAGTTTGAGTTGAGCATGGCTAGGCAGAAGCGACATGCAGCTAAGCTTTGTGACTAAGCGAAAGATGACGCTGTGTGGTGCCTGCGAAAGGCACGAATCTTGCCTGAGACATGTCATTCACTCTCACGCACTTTTGCCAAGAAGCAGAAGGAGCAGAAGGAGCAGAAGGAAGGAGAAGAAGGGCGCGAAGAAGGAGAAGGAGTTCCCAAGGCCATTGGAGAGCCGAGGCCCCACGCTTCTGCCGACGCTGAAGATTCTTTTCAGTGTATCATAGATAAGTTAGGATTGTAGGAGTTCCCAAGAGGGAATCTCACTGTTGAAAGTAGGAGAACTGCATAATAGAATCTGCTAGGAGATTAGCACAGATTCGGCCGAACGCCACCACTGTGTGAAGCAGCCTTAAAATGGTGAGTTGTGTGTTAGTTCCAAGTTCTCAGAAGTCGCATTCGCATCTCGAAGAGAGAGAGTGGTATTGGCAGATTAAGCTCTCAGTGAAGAACTGAGTGAGCCTAGCCTGGCAGTGAAGAGCTGTTAAGGCGCGGTGTTAAGTGAAGAGCTTGACCCAGGCCAGTATAGACGTGTAGTTTCAGAGTTTTGTAAGCTGAGACTTTGTGAAAGTTAAGCGAAAGCCTGAAGGGCGATTTTCTCTGAATCTGACGTTGTATGTCAAGCTGCTTAGAGTATCATTTCTGCAAACTACAATTTGCTCGCCTGTGAACCCAAGAACCTTAAGGCATAAAGCCTATGTGAAAGTAAGAGACTTCCGTCTTACTTCTGAGAACTTGGCTTCTGTGGTTCAGATGAATAGAAATTCCCAAGCAAATTGGGGATTGAGGCCTGTGAGGGTTGCCGGTGCTCAACCTGGAAGGGGACCCGGAGAATTCAACTGTACATGCGGCTGAGGAGTGGAAGACTCTACTACCCTGTGGAGCCTGCGGAAGGTTCTGATTTACGCCAGAGTCCACGAGGAAGTGAGACATCTGAGCGCACGGATAACCTGTGGAGTGAGCAACCGTCGGGAGACGAGTCTCGCCATACTGCCACGAACGGTGAGAATCCGTATAACACGCAAGCCTTTGTACCCAATTTGGGCAAAGAGCACGACGTGTGGGGTGAAGTTAGTGAGTCTTGGTCGCCATTCAAAATGACTGGTGATGATAAGGATGAAAATCCTAAGTTCAAGCTGTTTACAAAGTGTTTTCGTGGACGAACCGGTGAAAATAGTCTCACTTTTGAAGAAATTGATGAGATCCATTGGGCTGATTTCATTGAGAGAATCCGAAAGGATTATTCTTACACTCAGTCAGTCGATTTTATAAGTTTGGTTCAGCACTTGGACAAGGATGCCTTGTTGCTTTATCGCCAATTCCGAAAGGATGAGAACCTTACCCAAGAATGGACGTTTGACGAGCAAAAGAAGGCGAGGGATTTAAAAATCCAGAAAGAGGCTGCGAAAGCCCGCCTGTCCGCTTTGTCATCAGGAAGAGCGATACCTGCTGCACCTGTTGAGAGCGTAGACTAAGTTGCACTAATACAAGAATTAACAGATGCCATGAGGCAACTCACCGAGGGTCAGGAGCGAGCGGCTACTCGAGATGACGATGTTGGGTCTGTCGCAGAATTGCGTAAAGTGTGTGCAGAATTGTCTGAAAAGATTGCTAATGCTGAGGAACGAGTAACGCGCAGAGCTGCACCTTTACAGGGCAGCATGGTGATAGTGCCACCACGGAAGCAAGCCATGCGCAAGTGTTGGCTAGTTGCCGTAGGGATATGGAGGCTGGGGATGACCAGTTAGACTCTGAGCACTGTCTGCGTCGTTTCTTTAAGTTGCTTGAAGCAAAATTCCCAGAGGATCGCAGTCTTAAGGTGCACCGTTATGTGCATTTTGTCCTTCAGAAGAACGAGATAGTGATGGAGGTCAAATCCAGATTGGTAGACCTTGCCAAGAAGGCAGGAATCTATGAGCCTAGGATTGTGGCTGACAAATTCTTATTGTGTCTGGGTAAAGACACAGATCGAGAGGTCAGGCCGCACCTATCTGCAAAACGCGAAATCGACTGGAACATCAACAAGGCTGCTGAAATAGCACGCAATGTCGAGGAAGGTAAAGTCTGGTACAAGGAGGCTTCCAAGACGCTTATGGCTCCTGAGAGAAAAAAGGAATCTTTTCAGCCTAAGGCCAATAGCTCTAATTTTTAGTTTAAGAAGAAGAGCGGGTCTTTCAATAGGTTTGCTAAGCACGCCAACACTGCTGAGACAGCAGAGGGCTGTTGGAAATGCGGGAAATCGGGACATCAGAAGAGAGATTGTCCGTACCCGGATGCTAAGCAATTGTCTGCTAGCAAGGCGCAGGTATGCGCACATTGCAGCAAAAAGGGACACTCAGAAGATGAGTGTTGGTCTAAGAACCCAAATCTGAAGCCACCATGGGCTAATGCTGCCACAAAAGAGGCAGATATGGGTAAGAAAAAGGAGAAACATAACTCTGGCAACCGAAAGGGTAACCAGAAGTATGATGCTATGAGTGCAGAGATTGCAGAGTTGAAAGCTCAATCTGCAAGACTAAATGTGCCTAATGTCTATTATGATGCAGATGTGGCCAAAAAGACCGTTTGCAAAGGCGAGAAGCTGATGCCTGAGAAGGTCGTGGCTGCAACGGCTGCAGAGCGCGCAGATCATGACCGTCTGGTTCCAAGGAATGCTGGGAAGCTTCCTCAGGCCTTTCGGATCACTCTCGATGAGAACAAGATTGCGCAGCTACGACAAGCCAAGCCTGAGCCACGCAAGACATTTAGTTTTTCGCTGGAGAAGCTGAAGGCTCTGGTGGAACACCGAATTCAGCACATTCTTTGTCTTTCACTCGCTGATCTGCGTCTTACGTATCAATTCTTGGTTGAAGAAGCCGGACAGCAGCTGGACATAGCTGAGGAAGGCGCGAATAGCGCTTTGCTGCCTACTAATTTCAGCACTGTGAGAGTGCAGAACAAGGATAGAGTTTTGACGTTCAACGACTGGGCCACTCCCAATATCCTATTGGACACTGGCGCACAGCCAGTAATCTTGGGAAAGCGAGCTGTGAAAGCTCTGGGATTGACGGCAAGGGACCTGAAAGAAAGTTCTTTTCAGTTGAGGACTGCATCTGGGCAGATTTCAAAGTCTTGTGGAATCACCCGCAAGCCTGTGAAAATCACAGTAAACTTGGGGAAACCTGAGGAGGCGTCACTGCTCATAGAATGCACGGTGACAGAGGCAGAGAACTATGATGTTCTCTTGGGGACAAAAGCCTAGATTCCCCTGGGTATGGTCATCGACCTGCGGAAGCAGAGGGTGACTTACCAGTCGACAGATCGGCAGCCGACAGGAGAAATTCCTGTAAAAATGGTTTGCTCGGGAGAGGCGAACTACGGACTGCTAGACAGTTGTGTGAATGACCAGTATCCAGACCATTATGACTTCATCATGCAACGCGAAGAGGAGGGCTACACCAGCGTCAACATGCCGACTCCCTTGGTTTGGCAACCTCGGATTAAGGAGCAACTGGAAGCTGTGAGTAACAGGGACCGTGGCCCGCAAGAGCTGCTGCCAGTTCCTTATCCAGTTAAGTCTGCTGCCAATTTGATGCCTGGAGTAGACCCGCTGCCGCAAGGCATTGTGAGGATGGAAGATCCTTTTCGCAGGAGAGGAGTAGTAGTGCTGGAATTGTTCGCCGGACTTGATTCTGGAACCATCTCACTGATTCAGCGAGATATCCAGGTCTCCAAAGTGCTGTATGTGGACAATGATGAAAGTGCTTTCACAGCATTTAAGGAGGTCATGAGTCAGATGCGGCAAATGCATCATTTCAAGGCGTTGGTGCCTACTGATTTTAGTTTGGTGCGTCTTGCTGGAGGAAACATTCTCGATGTGAAGTCTGAGGACCTGTATGGTTACAGAATTGACTGGATCTTTGCGGGATTCCCTTGTCAACCTTTCTCGCAAGCTGGGAACAGGAGGGGATTCAATGACCCGCGAGCACAACATTGGGGATGGATGGTGAAAATCATCAGTATGCTGCGGGAACGACAGCATCTCTACCCATCAGTGTTTGTGATTGAGAATGTACATCCAGGGATGGATTACAACCAAATGAAGCCAGGTGTTACGTTTCTGCTTCTCGAGAGGATCTTTCCTCGGTATTCAAGGAATATTTAATTCAAGTGGAAGGAAAATCTGTATAATTGTGCAAATCGACGAATACTCGAAAGAGCAAAAATGTAAACTAACGTAGAATGTGTGCTTGTGAGAGTTGCACTCACAATGACTCTACAGGTATTTATACCTGCACAACATGAGGCACTGGAGTGCTTCGAGTCACCACCTAGGGCACTGGTTCATGTTCAACGAAAACGGTCGAAGGGACGTGTCCCATTTGGCCGAATGCTCGAAACGCGCCGTTTGGAGACTTTTCAATGGTTTTCAGAAAACCGGTTCGCGCCAAACGGGCGTTTTCGCGTTCTCGCGACTTTTCGAAAAGTCGCGACTGTTTGCGGAGTCGCGCTCAAATCATTACGTCATGAACCAGGAGTTACGAATAACTACTTGGCCAATTGGTTTAGGTGTGAACGTTTCAAACGACAAGTCGCGGGTTCGAATCCGCGTCGATGCAAAGCGACTTTGCATATTTCGTTCCGTTTGTCTTTACGACGGTTTGTTCGTATTTTGATACAACGGTTTGTTCGTATTAACGACTGGTCGTAAATTCGAAATCTGTGATTGTGCATTGTCGAAACAATGACAATCAAATCAACTTAATCAATCAATGATTTAATAAGTTATCATCTCATAATTAATCAAAGTAACTTTATGAATAATTATGTCGTACTTTTGCGAAGTAGACGAGTTACGTTACGACGCTTTTTGCAATAGTATCTCGGTCGTTTCGCCAATCGACCAGGAATTAATCGGCACACACGTGTGGCAAATAATTGAATATGACGCAATCATTCATCAAATAATATGATAAATAGTATAACGTACATTAGGTAATTGGGAAAACGTCCCAAATACGCCTAAAATAGCTCGGATCGTTACACCAGGAGATCCATGGCTGGTCTTCGACTCCACCCTGGGTCATCATTTATTGATCAACGACGCCAGGCACGGAGGACTCTCACACCGGGCCAGACTATTCTGGACCAACGGCATGTTTATTGAAATCCTGAGGGAGATGGAGGAGATTACGCGGCGCACACCAACGGCAATATCTGTGGGAGAAGCACTGATGGTGGAAACCAAGCCAGTGATCAGGAGGGATTCCTACCCACAGTACGTCGTCAACGAGCCAGGCCGGCCAAGGGTGGTGCTGCCCACCTTCACGGCATACGCAGGATCACGCGCATTTGTGAATGGAGGACCAGGAATGGTACGCACGACAGAGAAGCTCAGTGGAGACAGCCGACAGCTGAAGAGAAGGGAAGGTGCCTGGGGGTACCCAACTCCATTGCACAAGAAATTGTTGCGATGGTGGGACAGGACGATGCTGGGAAGATATTTGGCAATATGATTGGGCATCACTCCATGACGTGGTTGGCGGAGACGATTATGACTTGGCAGCAGATGACGTTCTCTGACAAGCCTATGCCCAGGCCGAGACCAGTAACGATTGGAGTCCATGTGGTGCCAACCTCTGATCAGAGAGCTATCAAAGAAGCGCATCAGCGACAAGAAGAATATGGTGTTGAAAGGGACGCAGCTGAGGTTGACCAAGGTGAAGCACTCAGAGAAACCAGAGTGGCAGAGCTGACCAGGTGTCAAGACCTACTGGCACGAATTGACAATCGGATGACGGCTCTACACGACCCTCTGGAAAGAGAGCTGCAAAGGCTGCGGGAAGCCGTAGCCATGGAAGACCAGGCAACTGGTGAAGCAAACCCTTTGGCGAGCGCTGCAGCAAGCAGATCACAGGAGGTCCCATTATCTGCAGAACGCTCCAGCCAAATATTTGTGAGGATGCCGGAATGGGAGGGAGAGACCACTTCTGAGTTACGGATCATGGCCCAAGACCAGGTCTTCGAGGCCCATCCCCAGATGCGGCAACGTCAAGACATGAAGAATGCCAGTGCAATATTGGCAATGGGCCAAAGAATGCAGTCAAAATTCAAGAAATTCTGGAGGGTCTGGAAAGACCATTTGCCTGGAGGTGATCTTTGAAGAACGCAGGAAGGAGACGGTCGAGAGATTGCCCGCCACACCTGTTCTGATGAGCCCAGAGCCAGAGGCCAAAGGGCAACCACAAGACACAATTGGCAGCACAGCTAAGTCAATCACCAGGCAAATCATGGGGCAGTTGCTGGAAGCAGACGCCCCTCGACTCAAGGAAGAGAAAGTGGCGAAAGCAGCTCGCGCTCTACAGTCAGCCATCATCAACATGGCGAGGCTCAACATGGGAGGGGATGAAGAACCGCTTCCCTCTTGGAACAGAGAAGCCGAAAGAGGGAGAGGATGCAGAGATACAAGGCCTCCCAGAGTTGGAGTTGCTATCACTCAACAATGGAGGGGACGCCAGGGAAGAAATTCCACGTTTTCCCACGCCAGAGTTGGATCTGCTTGATTTACACGAGCTGAGGACAGACGACTGGATAGCTGACCACCTGATGGGGCCAAGCCCGGCTGACCTTTATGAAGAATTAAGGTCACCAACATCCAGTACCCCTGTTGCCAGTCTTCCAGTGGCAGATCCCAAGTCAACTGCACGACCGCCGCAACGGCAGGAGGTGACTGCCTGCACTGCTAAAGTGGAGACAGCGCAAGTTAAGCCCGAGGGTCGCGCAAGCAGACCAAGGAAGGTGGCCCGTGAGGGTAACGCATCTTTTAGGAGGATGCTAAAGCAATATTTCAAGCATAAGGGGAAGGCTCAAAGAGAGGGCGAGGAACTATAGCCCCACCTCCTCCGCCTCTGCGGGATATTCTGCAGGGAGAGGGAGAGGACGGCTTGATTCGCAGGGCAATGGCATTGGGCATTAGTGTGCCGCCAGGCATTAACACGCCCTTGTTGCAACTTAAAGATCTTAGGATGTAAAGGTCGGAGGCACCTGCTCCCATGACACCTGCAATCCCAGAATGGGAACTGATGGATCTGAGAAACACCATCAGCCGCTTGATCGCAGCAGATGATGCTTTCCTCGCACAACTACCGACACCTCAAAGGCCGCAAACGTTGGCGCAGGCATGGACGGTCACACCACCCGCAAGGGAGGAGTATGGCATGACCGTCGCCCGCATGGCTATTGTTGAGCAAGAGTGGGGCTGGGTAATCAGCCCTAGGACAGATCCTGCAGGTTGGCCAGTGGCAAACCAACCTCGGCCACGTGAAGAAGGACGAACCGGGACCAGTTGGACTACAGTCGACGAGGAAATGTTCCTGAGGCAACCCATTCGACGCGTCATTGGGAAAGGTAAAAAGCCTAGGAAACAGGCTGCAGAGCCTATGGCAACGGAGGAACAAGCTGCAAAGCCTGCTACCCCACCTCCTAAGAATCAGGCAGAAAAGCCTGAGAGCCAGAATCAGGCAGAAAAGCCTGAGGGCTAGGATGAGGGCGGAAAGTCCCCACCCGCACCCAAGGAGTAGCAAATACTGGATGCCTTTGTTGGGGAGAAGCAGCCTGAAACGGAGACTTTTGCCATTGGGAAAATGGTCTCAGCCCAGCAGAGAGCACAAGTAGAAAGGTTGCTGAAGAAACACCGCAAGGTGTTTGCTTTTACTAAGGAGGAGATTGGTAGAACCACTGCCAGTGTGTGTGAGATCACACTAACTACTGATAATCCAGTCAGACTTGGGCCGCATAAGCTCAGTCGCACAGAATGGGACAGTGTGGAGAAAACTTGCGAAGAGCTGCATAAGCTCCGCATGATTGAAAAATCTACCTCAGTGCATGGGGCTCCCACAGTAGTAATCGCTAAAAAGGACAAGGCCGGCAATTACACTGCCACTCGTATGTGTGGAGATTACGGGCGACTGAATCTCTACACGGAGCCAGACAGCTATGTGATGCCTACGCCGAAGCGGATCTTTGCGATTGCCACCACCGGGAAGGTGTTCAGCATCATCAATCTGGGCCAAGGCTTCAACCAGATGCCTGTGAAAACAGAAGATCGAGGCAAGACCGCTTTCTGGGCTCAAAGGGAACTTTAGCAATGGACTAAAATGCCACTTGGGCTGAAAAATGCCCCAGCTATATTTCAGAGGACTATGGATAAAGTGCTGGAGAAGCTGGATTTTGCTAAGCCATACATTGACGATGTGGTAGTATTCAGCAAGTCCACAGAGGAGCACCTCGAGCACTTGGAACAAGTGTTCCAGTGCCTGGAGAAATTCCAGATGAAGCTGCATCCTGGGAAGTGCAGATTCTTTGAGGCACACGTGCCTTACCTAGGATATGAGATTGGGAACAATGCTATGTCCCCTCAAGCTGTGAAAACTGAGGCTATTTACAAGATACTTGCACCTGCGAATGTGTCTAAGCTGAAAGCTCTGTTAGGGCTATGCGGATACTATCGTAAGTTTGTGAAGGATTATAGCAGAATTGCTAAACCCTTGACGGAACTTCTGAAAAAGGATGTGCCTCTTGTGTGTGCAGAAGCTCGGGAGAAAGCCATGAACGAGCTCAAGGAGCGGCTGGTAACAGCCCCAGTCTTGCGAACGCCTGACTACTCCAAGCCGTTCAATCTGCACACTGACTGGAGTCGTGCTCAGTGCTCACTCAGGCCGCAAGCCCAAGAGAGGAGTATGTCATTGCCTATGCCTCACGCTCTAACAATCGAGCGAAGAGCAACTACTTGTCCTACGAAGGAGAGCTGCTGGCAGTGGTTTGGGCTGTCACACACTTCAGAGAGTATCTGTGGGGAAGACCCTTTACGCTGATCATTGATCACTCACCATTACTATGGTTGATGAAGAATGGAGACCTCACTGGTAAGTTGGCTCGCTGGGCTCTTAAGCTGCAAGAGTACCAAATGACGGTGGTGCACAGAGTAGGAGTGCTCAACAACGACGCCGATGGACTCAGCAGGAACCCAGACCCATCTTCAGACGACAGAACGGGAGCTTGTAACGATCCGAGCTATTTTAGGCGTATTTGGGACGTTTTCCCAATTACCTAAAGTACGTTATACTATTTATCATATTATTTGATAAATGATTGCATCATATTCAATTATTCGCCACACGTGTGTGCCGATTAATTCCTGGTCGATTGGCGAAACGACCGAGATACTATTGCAAAAAGCGTCGTAACGTAACTCGACTACTTCGCAAAAGTACGACATAATTATTCATAAAGTTACTTTGATTAATTATGAGATGATAACTTATTAAATCATTGATTGATTAAGTTGATTTGATTGTCATTATTTCGACAATGCACAATCACAGATTTCGAATTTACGACCAGTCGTTAATACGAACAAACCGTCGTATCAAGATACGAACAAACCGTCGTAAAGACAAACGAAACGAAATATGCAAAGTCGCTTTGCATCGACGCGGATTCGAACCCGCGACTTGTCGTTTGAAACGTTCACACCTAAACCAATTGGCCAAGTAGTTATTCGTAACTCCTGGTTCATGACGTAATGATTTGAACGCGCCTCCGCGAACAGTTGCGACTTTTCGAAAAGTCGCGAGAACGTGAAAACGCCCGTTTGGCGCAAACCGGTTTTCTTAAAACCATTGAAAAGTCTCCAAACCGCCAAACGGCGCGTTTCGAGCATTCGGCCAAATGGGACACGTCCCTTCGACCGTTTTCGTTGAACATGAACCTGTGCCCTAGGTGGTGACTCGAAGCACTCCAGTGCCTCATGTTGTGCAGGTATAAATACCTGTAGAGTCATTGTGAGTGCAACTCTCACAAGCACACATTCTACTTTAGTTTACATTTTCGCTCTTTCGAGTATTCGTCGATTTGCACAATTATACAGATTTCCTTCCACTTGAATTAAATATTCCTTGAATACTGAGGAAAGATCCTCTCGAAAAGCAGAAACGTAACAGAGCTCGAGAGGACAAAGACCCGAGCAGCCCAACAGAGTTGGTGGCTTGTCTAGCCGAAATAGCTGGAACGGTAGCATCAGGTGAAGCTGAGCCTCTACCCCTATTCAGTCCAGAGATCTGGAAAGATCAAGCTACTATGCACTGGCTGAAGACGGAAACTCACTTGGAAGGGCTATCAGTGAAGGAGAAGGACCAGGTAAGCCATCGAGCTAAAAGGTTTTGTTAGAAACGCAACAACCTCTTCAAAATTGAAGAAACTGGTCAAGAGAAGTTACTGCCAGAACCCATCAGGAGACGAGCTCTTGTGCAGGAAATGCACGAGAACACTGGACACTATGGTGTCAAGAAGACGTATATTCTTTTGGAACTGTCTTACTGGTGGAGGGGCATGAAGCAGCAGTGTGAAGATGTGATCAAGGCTTGCCAAAGCTGTGATCGCGTCAAGGCTGGTTTTTCACAGCAACATCCACACTTGCAACCTTTGCCAATCATGGGCCTAGGCTACCGCTGGAGCTGCGATCTCGCAGGTGAGCTACCGCTGTCTAAGCGAGGTAAGAAGTATATCTTGGTCATGATTAAGCATTTCTCTTAGTGGATAGAGGTCGTGCCTCTGATTGCTAAGGAGAGTCTAGGGACCGCGGAAGCGCTCCTCAATGATGTGATTGTGCGTTATGGAGCTCCAGCAGAAGTGCTGATAGACCAAGGGTCTGAGTTCCAAGGGTCTTTTCAGAAACTCTTGGATAGATGCTTCATCGATCATCGCACTACGTCTAGAGATCATCCGCAAGCAAATGGTCTGGCAGAAAGGATGGTGCAAACCATTAAGTCTGCTTTGCGCAAATTTTGCCTTGAGCATGACAAGCGTGACTGGGATCTGGCCCTGCCATGGCTGGTTATGGGTTACAGATTTAGCAAGCAGGCTGCCTTGGCAAATTACTTGCCATATCAGATACTGTTTGGCAAAATTCCAGTAGTGCCCAGCAGCATCAAGCAGGAGATTGAACAGGTGAAAGACTTGGACAGCCCTGACGAACTGCTAAAGGTGATGGTACGCCGTAAGGCGTTATTTAAGCACATGATGCCGGTTGCGCTGGACAATCTGAAAATTGCACAGAAAAGAGATACGCAGCGTTACGCGTGGACGCTAGACGGGAGCATCGCTTGCAGATGACGCAGATTCAAGAAGGAGACTTCGTCCACCGCAAGCGCCAGACCAAGACCACCATCGACACCAGTTCAGGTGCAGTGATCTGACGCGTGAAACATGCGTTTGACAATGGTGTGTTAGAACTGGAAGGTTATGATGGTAAAACCATGAGAGACCACGTGCAGAATTGCTCGCTATGCCATTTGCCGAATATTGATCCTACGGTTAGGGTTGTGCCCGAGGAATTGGTGCCAGCCACGCCTTGTGCCAGCTGCAAAGTGCTGGATGATCAGGAAGCAATAGTAACTTGCGATAAGTGTGGTGCCTGTTGGCACACTTTCTGCATTGGCGAGGAAGAGATTATGGCAGGACGATGGAAATGTCCTGACTGCCTTCCTAAACCCTCTAGCCGCAGGGCTGGAAAATAATAGCTTTCAGCAGAAAAGGCAGGGACGCCTCAGCTGAAAGGGAGGGGTGTAAAAGGAATTGAGGCAAGGCAAGTATTTTTTATTTTTTTTTGCTAAGTCTTAGGATAAGCAGATGGTAAGAGCTGGGTGAAGGAGAACGTTGCTCTGAGTGTTGGTCATGGTTGCATGGCGCAAGTTCAGGAGCCCAGGGATGGGTTAACCCTGGTAAGGCTTGTCACCGACACACTTGCGAAGGTCGATCGGCCATGTTTGCCCACACGCGAGTGCCACCGACACGTCGACCAGGTCAAAGTCACACGTGCTGGAAGGTGACGCACATGCCGAGGTACCGACACTGTTAGGCACGACAGGGATGCAGCGTGTGAACTATGTCGACAGCGTTTAACGTGAATTAGTTCGGAAAATGCGGACGCGATTCGTGCCGTAGTGGCTGAAACTTGCATGTAGATCGTGGCGCTTTAACTTGGAAATGTAGAGTGCTTCCAAATCACGAGTCTCTCGCATGCACGGTGTAATCGGAATAGTCGCCGAGAACGTCGTACACGAGTGAGCGGTCGTGGGAGCAGCGTTTGAGATCCAATCGGGGTGGCTACTCGTGAGACGTGTCGGACACAAACGGCGAGAACGGCGTTCGAGAAACATCCTGACGACCGGGACGTCAAGTGGCCGAGGCGTTCGGAAACGACGCGCTTGAGAAATAAAGTGTTCAAAAGGCACTCTAGAAATTCGCTTCTCAAGAAGCGCCGCTTGAGAGGCCGATAAAATTTAGAGTGTGTGCAGTTTGAGTGCAGTGTGTGGTTTGGGCAGCACCCTGTGAAGCTATTTCTCTTTCTAAATTTTGTCTGTCCAGTAAGCTGTACAGTACACTGTACTGACCAGTACTGAGGCCACATCTTTGGACCGCATCTGGTGTGCATGAGTACCAAATTGGGCGGCTTTGTCAGGCTGGGTGGTCGAATATCACAACCAGGTCAGGTGGATAGTTTACGTGAAGAGTGTAGGCAGAATTTGAAGCGATGCCACCCCCCAAAAAGGGCACTTTTGTGTGCCTGCCTCTAGGCCACAGTCGGCCAGTGCCCAGACCCCAGCGACCAGTTTCTCACTGCAGGACCGTACCTGATCGAATGTCACGGAATTTCATACAATATGCATGTACGAGAGCGCGAGCCATTCACATGTTTGAGCCCGAATTGCCATTCGATCATCGCCCACGTGTACGAATCGATCCAAAACAAGATCCAGGCCGATCCAGGCCGATCCAGGCCGCCGGCAGGTTTCGTTCGCGCTGCGCCCGGACGGGAACAAATATTGTCAGAGGAAAATCGCTCCCAACATGACACGTGACACAAAATTCCAGAGAAGTAGTTGTGACGCCGATTGACACGCGTTTACATGCAAGCGTGTTAACTTGCTGGCACCGTCGCCGAGGTAACCCGCCAGCTCCCACGGGAGCGCTATATAAGTCGGTGCACCTGGTTGATTCGGCAAGCGTGCGGATAAGCGTGCGTGGACAACGAGCCCACACAAAATCTTGGACGTGCTCATGTGGGGGAGAATATTGTATTCTCATACATCTTATGTGCGTATGAAATGGTATTTATGCACACATGACGATGTGCGTTCATGCATGCGTACTCACTCGCGCATTTGCATGCAAGCATGACGAGTCTGCATATGAGTGTACATATGTTGTGAAACTCAGCCTACAGGTGAGCGACGTGTGCATGGTCATTTTGTTGCACATATATGCATTTACGAGGAGCGTGTGAGAGCCTCTTTATGTGAGTGCGTATGAGGGCGCTTAAATGCGTGTATATGTGAGGGCGCGGACAAAATGTACAAGATTCATTGAGCGAACACACAACCATCCCATGGAGGCCACTATGCATGTACAAACATGGCAATATGCTCCGCGTTGCAACGTTCACCATTTTCATTAGGTTACGTTCCTAGTCATTATTTTGAGAACTCCTTTCAATAAATTACATGTTTCTGTGAACATGCTTAGTAATTATATTGAGATAATGCACAATCTACATTATGTCAGCTTGTAGAACATTGATTTTATAAATAAATAGATACTCACGATTGGTGTAACTCTATTTTTAAAATTTGCCTGTACGATATCTTTTAGCCGCACAGTACGAATTGTGATACGCTGTACAATCGTACGGCATAAATTACATATAAATTGATTGCCCTACTCATACCCGGTTCATAAACAGTTTACATCATGTCGTGCCTAGCCGTATCGAGGTCAGGGCACGTGTGATGATTTGCGAACGTGTGGTTGATATGTCAGTGGCTCTTCATGCGTGTATGCACTGCTTGGTCGACTGGTCGATGTATTCCTGCACGTGTGGGATCTATCTTGTCGTTCGACCTTCGCACGTGTGTCGGTAGCAAGTTGCCTGTGGCTGACCAATTTTTGGTCATCCTGCACTGGCATCAGTCAGTGAGAGGGTTAGCACTTAAAGAAATTGCGCACCAGGATTTACGGTTAATTTTCACAGTCACAGACTCACAGCTTACAAAAATCAAAAATTATAGCATGTATTCTGGGTTGACTTGAGTCTTCCCCTCAAAGTTGCACCTAACAAGTTGTCACTGCTGGCTGAGCTCACTCAATTTTCCATTGAGAGCTCTAGTCTTGCTAACTCTGCTCTTACTTCAATCAATCCGGCAACTGAGACTTCGGAGAACTTGGACACTAACACAGCACTCACCATTTTAGGTGCTCTTCACACGCTTGTGGTGGTTGGTTCGACTGTGCTTTGATTTCCTAGCACATCCTATCTGCAAGCTTTTTAATTTTTTCAAGCGAAAATCCCTTTTTGGGAACTCATGAATCCTAACTTTTCTTAGCTACAAAGCGTGAGACATAAGCAGGAATCTTCAACGTAGACGGAAACTTGTCGTTTTGCCTTTTTAGAAGTTCCTTCTATTCTTCTTTGCACCTTTTTTCTTCTTCTGTCTTCTCTCTCTTCTTCTTACCTTTGTCTTCTTGGACCTGGCAGAAAAATGTGGGTCAGAATGAGGGTAGAGTGTGCATGGTTGATGCCTATCACAGGCACCACGCAAGCTAGCCCCTTTCGAGATTGCCGTTGACTTCGTCATACTCGCATGCATGCATGCTCTTCCTCATTTGTGCCATTGCATTCCTTAAATTATACTGCGTCACTTAGCCTACATGCAGGCTTGGTGATGGTTGCGCGTGCTCGCTAGGCCAGATGATGCCTTAGGCGGATGGCGATTCAAGATGATGGGAGATGGCTGTAAATTTGATGAGCCAAGGTCTTACCAACGTGATTAACTCCAAATGGTGCCATCGTAATTGTTGTTGAAGAGTAGAACTCTTTCCATGTACATATGCTAAGATTGCTATCGTGTTTGGCGTTTAAAAACAAGGCCAACTCTCTGTATAAACTGCTGAGGGAATATCGAAATCCAAGGTTGCAAGCCGTCACAAGAATAATTTATTAGCCTTTCGTATGTATGAGTATAGTGATTGCATGAATGATGCTCCCTACTAGCATTTGACTTGTGAGCATTACTTCCTGTAATTTATTTATATATTGTTCGATATAATGATTCAATATAATGCAGTACTTAATTAAGTCCAATTTGCTAAACTTCAGTTAATAGTCAGTCTGCTGGACTTAAAATTTTATTCAGTATGATACTCTGCTAAAGACAGCTGGGTGAAGTCAACTTAGATCTGCTTGCTGACACATTCTTTGACACTCAGCTGATCACCTCAACTTTCAAGCGATACTAGCGAACTGCCTAATGATGCATCTAAGTGTAATATGCTAGATGAATGGCCTAATGACGCCTTAGGCGGATGGCAATTTGGAATAATGGGAGATGGCTGTGGATTTGGTTAGCCATGGTCCTGCCGACGTAACTCCCAGGTAGGCAGTGCCATCGCACTACCCGGTGAACAGTAAAACTCTTTCCATGTACATATGCTATGTATTAATACGGAATTCGATATTCGAAAAGAATGCCAACTCTTTGTACAAACTATTAAGACAATATTTGATTATAAGTCTGCAAGTCGTTGCACGAACTACTTACTAACCTTGTTTATATATGAGTTTATTGATTGTATAATTAATGCTCGTTGACTTGTGCGTATTGCTTACGTTGGTTGTGCCCTCGTTCGCTTATTAATAAGTTGATCAGAAAACACCATAAAGATTACTTGATGATGTGAAGATATTTTATTCATTGTTAAGTTGCTTATAAGTAAGTCGGGGGTCAACCACGTCTGTAGGACCTCGGCTAACCAAATCCATAACCATCTCCCATCAACTCGAAGTATCATTTGCCTAAGGCGTTATTTGGCCTTTCATCTAAATCAAACTTAAATGCATTGCTTGGCATTTCGCTAGTACAACTTAAGGTGGTCAGCTGGCTGTCAAAGAATGTGTCAGCAAGCTGACTTGAGTAGACTTTAGCTTGCTGCTATCGACCGAGTCATTATATTTAGATATGTTGATTCATTTCGATGTAACATTTGATTAGCTTTAGTCTGCTATAATAATTTACAACAATTCAATATATTGAGGCAACAGCGAGGATTTGGTTTGAGCCATCGATTGACAAAGAAAGAGTTTCATCTTGTAGTTTCTCGCTGCTCATTGTTACATAGGGCGTAAGTGGGGCCATCTTCACCCAATCTATATCCCTTTTGTGCACCTTCGTATCACCCTTGACCAATTTATGTGTGAAGGTGAAGTCTACTTAAGTCAGTTTGCTCACTTATTTTTTGACAGCCAGCTGACGACCTTAAACCAAACTAGCAACTTACCTAATAACATCATCTATTGTGATATGCTAGATAAATGACCAAATGACGCCTAAGACGGATGGCGATTCGGAACGTTAGGAGATGGGTGTGAATTTGGTCACTCAAGGTTTCCGACATAGTTAAATCCTGTTTAGGCGATGCTATCGCGTTGCCATTGAACATTAAAATGCATTCCATGAACGTGTTCTAGGATTGCTATTGATTTTGGCATTCGTGACAAGAACAATTTTTTGTGGAGACCACGGAGGGAACATTAGAGTCTGAGGATGACAACGTAACACAAACTTATGCTTCCTTATAAATTTACTGATTGCATGATTGATGCTCTGTTAGACTATTACCAGCGTATGACCATTGAGTTAACTTAAAATTGTTTGTGTTGATAAAATTTGTATTTTTTCGAATGGTCAAGAAAATACCATTTGTGAAACACTATCTATTTAGGTGGCAATTGAGTGTTCACCGTAGATGCATCGCTAGGCGATTCGCTACTTCGTTTTAAGGCAATCAGCTGCCTGTCAAAGATTTAACAACAAGATGACTTAGATAGACTTTAGCTTTCTACACTTGGCTAGGTTAGTAAACTAAATTGAAAGTAATTATGATAGTGAAAGTCTACTTAAGTACTATAATTGGTTGAATCAACAAGCTGTAACCTCCACCTTTAGCCCACTCACTTTGTGAAATGCAAACAAAGAACTTCCCTCCCCACAGCGACTTCCAATGTCTAGCATAATCTCCGCTCCAATCAACCAGCCTTCCAATTGACCAAATGACACATACCCGTCCTCCATATTGCTAAGTTTGGCAATCGCTCCAAGTAAGCTCTATTACTCAATAACCCCTTCCTACTTCCTAGTCTCTGCGCAGCTTGGCACACCTTCTAACCTCATTAGTCCTAAGCTTTTAAAAAATCTATGGATTACGTCTTCCATAGACTCCAA